>JAQISU010000196.1:3470000-3520000 GCA_029339505.1 Unio delphinus | reverse complement strand
GTTGAAATGATACTGAATTCAAACAAACAAACCATAGATTAGATTAATGTGATTCAGCAAAAAAGACCATGAACACCTAATTACAATTCATGTCATTAGTACGTTAGTACCTTTGAGACTACCTCTAGTCGCACGTCAACAACTTCAACGTTGGTATTTATTTATAAGATAAATAAAGTTTATTCAGAACTATAATTATTAGAACTTGTATTGGTAATTCGAGATATATTTGGGATTAAAAACTCTATACCGTATCTTGTATTGGTATTTCGAGATATATTTGGGATTTAAATCTCGATACCGTATCTTCCTTTTACAATTCACTTTATATTCTAGAGAAATGAACTGTTTGATGAAATTTGCAAAAATGATTGCCTTTTTCTCATTTTATAATCTTTGTTTTAATACAATGGAATGGTAAAACAAAAAGAGACCAAAGTACACAAAATGTTTCAACGATTCGACCGAACTGCACAAGATTTATAGTTAGGTATTGTGTAGTTAATTTCAATTATCTATTAGTACTTCCTTATCAACAGTTAGAGATATTTGTAAGAATGCCAAAAATAGAAAGAATATAAAAACAGTATTGAACAAGCTTGAATCTGTAGCACTGAATTCAAAATAAACCTATCACTTTATACGAAGTGTGCACACACGTCAAATTATTATTATTATTATTATTATTATTATTATTATTATTATCAAAATACTGTTATTACTATTATTATTATTATTATTATTATTATTATTATTATTATTATTATTATTATTATACTGTTGTTATTATTATTATTAGTAGTAGTAGCAGCAGCAATAGTAGTAGTAGTAGTAGTAGTAAGAGAATCTGTCCGTCACACAAAGCTGACTTATATTTACTGGTTATAAAGTAGACTCGTTTTTGAGCAATTACCATTGACAGAATATTAGTATCGTTATTATTGTCATCGTCATAGTCACCATTATCATTATAATAATTTTTTTTATTATTATTATTAGTTGTAGTAGTATTTTTAGTGTTATTATTATTAGTAGTAGTAGTACCTTATCCATATTGTTAAATGTGAGCTGTAGAATTATATCGTTAAATAAGCGAGTGCGTTGTTATATCTGAAATTCACAAGATTCAAAAATGTGCTGCTCAACTTTATCCATTCTATAAAACAACTGATAAATACACACCGATCTTAGTTTATTCATGATTTGTGATCCGTTGACCGAAAAGTCAACTTCGAACGATGCTGACCCTAATGAAAGAGGATGTAGCATTCACAAAGGAGAATGTCTTTCGTCTGAGATAGCTTTTAGGCAAGCGCAAATTTAAGAGAATATCTAATCAAGTCTTTCATACTGCTGATTCTACTGTGATAAAAAAAAACTACTTGTCCCACCAGCCGTCACGCGATTTTTTTATAGCCTTGACCCTAAAGTTAAAAACGTCTTTGCTTTGGAATTTTACACATTGGAGTTGCACTGTCAACTTGAATAGGAATATAGTGAGTATCATGCGGTAAGAAATATTTGCACGTCAATGCAACAATGCCTTCTGGATTAAACTAAATATTAAGTTTTAGATTCCCGTCAGTGAGCTCTAAAGGCAGAGGTAACCAACGTTCCCTCAAGCGAACGATAGATGTGCGCGCAGTGCTCGCTGCACTGCGTAAGCATTACGGAGACGAGCAAAAGTTAACGTTGGATTGAGCAAAAATTGACAATTCAGCAGCTTGGAGGGAACGTTGGAGGTAACTATTGTTTGGTTAGGAAAAACGTGGCCGTTGCAGGCAGGTCACGGCTATTTACAGGACATTTTTACATTCATACAGGATATGTATATATATATATATATATATATATATATATATATATATATATATATATATATATATATATATATATATATATATATATATTAACATTGTTGATGTGTTGTGAGATATTTCGCAATTAATCAACAAGGTTAATATATATTTTTCTGTACAAATATCTCACCACCCATATACAAAGGAATACCACCACCATCTAAGACGAGTCAGTAAAATGCCTCACATGAGATTAAAAAATCTTAAAGCGCAGACAGAATGCTGCTCAGAATTGTACAAACGTACGACGCAATTAGAACCAGAAGTAATAAATAGTCCTTAAACAGAAGAAAGTAATGACAACTCCATTCTTCGGGAAGAAGTAGACATTGCAGTTAGATCATTAATAAATGAAAGTCAGCTGCCGTTGACAATATCTTAACATGGATCATTTAGACAGGACTAGAAGAGATGGTCACAGTCCTATTAAATTTATGCAGCAAGATATGGCAGAAAGAAGAATGAACCACTACATGGAGTCAGTCTTTGGTCATTGTGCTCACCAAGATAGGTAATATACTGATATGCCACAACTACAGAACAAACAGTCGGATCAGGGATCCAAGCAAAGTCATGCTGAAAAAATATTTCAACAGACTAAAGCCTCAAGCGGAGATAATTTATTCGGAGGAGTACCGCATAACAAATCTTCAATCTTAGACTTCTTTGCTCGAAATGCCTTCAGCATCAAAAATGTATTTACCATGTCTGTATAGATTTCCTGAAGGTGTTTAAATGGGTATGGCGTGCACCTTATGGGAAAATATGAGGAAGTACACCTCAGCTCAGATCTGGTGCGATTTGTTGAGCACCTCTATGACAAAACGACTTTGTACTAAATGTTCATTGTTTATTATTGTGCACCACATATGTAGATTACATAATGCCATATTATCAGATTAAATGGAACTATTCGTTAACTATTAATCCGCTGCTGTCTTAAAGAGGTTAGTTCAGCATGTGCATTTTTCGTTATCTCTCCGAGCATTAAAGTTTCCAAAGTGTATATGTTCCAAGTGTATTCACTGTGAACTAACCCAATAAGTTAATACATACTCTTCGTCGAATTTATTCCTATCTTGCTTAAGAATGGTGTATATTAAATGATAATGTACTTCTCAATTAATCGTCAACTCAATATTAAGTTTCATTCTGAGTAAAATATGTATGTAAGCATTAACGTTTTGAAAAATGTTTGATTACTGATGCTGTTAAATCTGAAGGAACCAAAAAGTATCCAAGTGTTTTCGTGTGCATCAAATTCTTAATTTTCATGTTGTTAAATTACTCTCAGTTTCATTCATCAATTATTACCTTTTCGGGTGTCTTTAAAATCTTTCAACTTAGCCTTTGCTCTTGTAATGTTATTCATTGTCTGAATGGTCTAGTATTTCAATGCTTTTCATTAAGCGCATATATGTTGGTCTACTAATACTTAATTGGATTGTTAAAACGCAAAGAAATTATTTGTGATGGGTTATATACTATTTTATGCTAACTTTCAGCTTGTATTATTCTTTTACTCCAACACAACAAAATAACACTACACTTTGTTTTTGTCTGTGGTTATTCTTTCTTTGTTTGGTCTGAAAGTATACACTTTACTGTTAAACGTCAATATCTTTAGCTTCTTAATATCATGGACTATATTGGTTTTGGACTTTTCTGACGGTGTTTGTTGATTATCGTCTCAAAATGGTTCACGTACATGCATTGCCAAGGACATTGACAAGTAGCCTTCTTTACCAAGGTTTATGCGTTGACATCTGTTTCTTCTTTAAATAATAATGATTTGGGTTTATTTAGATACAGTCGCGGTGATCTATTATTGTAGGAATACCAATAAATGGAAATGATTCGAGTATCCTGCTTGCAATATTTGAAACGATGAATTACGATGAATTACATGCCATCTTTATAGTATTCTTAAACAAAAAATAAACACACCTCTCAAACAAAAACTACATAAATATATTAATTCGTCACAATGCTGGATATTTGAGACAAGTGAATTCTGTACCACGTCCATTCGTCACTAACATTCATGGCTGTAATGGAAATATAGTTGACGTTACTTATGACTCCGAAGTACAACACATGTTAAGCACAAAACTAAACCTTAGGCCAAAACCCCTAGAATAATATGTGCGATATTAAAGTTCAACAGGCATCTACATGTTAGAGATAAATGTTGACCACACTCTTGCTCTGTGTGAACATAAGACATTAGTGTACGCTGATTCACTGGTAGCCACATATTCAGTGGGAAACGATACGTCCCAGTGGAGGAATCCAGAACAAATGCAACACAAAGACAATAGAGACTAGAATAAACGATCGTGATAACGACTTAAGACTGTAAGATAACGTATTGAGAAGAAGAAAAGTAACAAATATGTTTTTAGCTTTTATATAATAGTCTGCACAAAACGAACTCCGGATATATGACGAAGACAGGATAGTGTATCATTAAACATTGTGTATGTCACAGAGAAAAAAGTGGACTGATAACATCACAGAATGGACCAGGAAACATTTTGCGGAGACACAAGCATTGGCACATACATGATCGTGACAGGTGGAGGGAACGGGTGAAATGTTCAGCAGCACAGTGCCTCAAAGACAACACTAGGTCAAGAGACTGATGATGAAGATGATGTCACAAGGTATTATAGTTGATGCGTTTAGTGATAGAAGGACGCTTTTACTTTGTTCCTATTTTCGTAATATATATATTTGGATTCAGTAATGTAATACCCTGTTTCGGACAATAGGTCAATTATGTATGTCACAAATTGAAATGATTTGATATGCAAGGCAAGGAGCCTAACTAACTGATTTGGACGAATGGTTTTGAATAACTTGAAATAACAGATTAAACTGCGTTAAAGCGAACGAGGAAGTATCATTATAAGTATTGGCCGTTAAGTTGTTGGTCACGTCACTTGGCAAACGACTAGAAAGATGAACTGAGGAACAGAAGGAAAGCTAGTATTGTCATCAGATAGTCAAGCAATAATTTTGGACATAAAGAAAAACCTATCTTTGATTCATTACCACATTGATTTAGAAAAGTAACTATAAACTAGCGCGTGTATATATATATATATATATATATATATATATATATATATATATATATATATATATATATATATATATATATATATGTATGTATGTATACGAATTAAATCAGGGTCCCGTATTATTTCTCCTTCCACATTGAGTTCACAAATATCTTGTCCCTGTCCCTTCTTATGAAGTCTTACTTTTCTGTAGAATTTTCCTACATCCAGTTCTGCAGCTTCATCCAGCTCATTGAATTGTTCCTGTTTGTATTGGTGTTTGCCATGTTTACTTGGTTTCTGAATTTTCTTTTCGCATTTTGATATTCTGCCTAAGTTTTAAATTTTAAGTCATAACCGTTCATCTTTTGTCCATAAGAATCGTTTTCCTATCATCTCTTTATATAGTTCAACCACATTAATAAATTACCAGTAAGGTTTTAAGTGTGGGAGGAAGGTTTTCCTTGGAAAAATTTTGTCAGCTGTAATGCGTAGAACAGTCGCAACAATTACAAGGCTGATATTTACGTCTGAAATGCTGTGTACAATTAGTTCCACCGAGTTGAATTTCTCGTTGATTTCACTTATGTACTGCTCCCGTTGCTCTGATGAAACCTTTTACCAGTTAATTATAACTGGATATCTGGAAAATGTTGATTCCAAGAGTTCCGCTGGAACTAACAACTCCGCTCATGCAGGTAAATGATCAAATAAATTTAGATGACGGTCATCTTCACTATTGGCACTATGGACTAAATCTAGGGTATCAACATGTAGTCAATCAAGGACGAATGTTGGCCGTCAGATGAGCAATATGTATATAGCACAATAGCAGATGTTGACATTAGATGCCTATTCTTTTAAGGAAGGATTGTAGAATGTAACATTTACCATTTGTACATTTTGGAATCACTTTTCGGGGTATCTCTGCATTAAATAATTCATATAATCACACAACCTGTTTGATTATATTTATCATAAAGGCATTCCACAGTTTCTATTATTTCTTTATAATCATCCAATGAGGAGTCTGTGGAAGGAAACCATACAAAGAACAATTACAATTTGATAGCGCGCAGGCTAATTTCAACTGCAATAACTCTGTCGTTCCGGATGTTATTTATAGGACGAACCGGTAATAATTTTCGATAGAAAATTCCAGTTCCTCCAAATCTAGAGGGGTGCTTTTTTTCCCATAGACATGTATCAATTCTACTATCCGGTCTCGAAAAAGCAGTACAATTCATGTCAGTGCTTTGAAAAAAATGTAGTTGCTCTGGGTATAACCATTGGTATTGTATGCATACAATATCTACAGTATGAAGTAATAAACAATTAGAGACAATGAATCATTTATCTCTCGTACCATTATCTGGCTAATACAAATTCCGGCCAAAATCCGTGTTGTAAAGATTTGGTAAGCATATTTTCGGAACATTAATACGAACTGTATAAGTTTCTCCGTTCATTATGACCACTTTTTAAGAATGCTAACATTTGTCATCTTTACTCATCGAGTATGTATGTATGTATGTATGTATGTATGTATGTATGTATGTATGTATGTATGTATGTATGTATGTATGTATGTATGTATGTATGTATGTATGTATGTATGTATTGTTTAATATTTCTTTGGACAGAGATGGGTACATAGGCAAACATAACTTTATAACTTTGTGATTGTGCAGTACTTGTTATGGATGATATAGCTTGGTTTTCGTTTATTATTAATATTTCTAGCAAAAGGGTATCATATGTCTAGTATATAAGACCAATGTGCCTGTCTAAATGACGCACAGAGACAGCGAAATGGGATTATCTACGCGGGTATGAATATTATACTTTACCAAGAGGGCTACAAATTTCCCTCAGGGTAATGTAAAAGTGACAAAGTTATTTTTGTAATATGTCATTAATCACGCACTCGCTTTCGTGGAAAAAAACCTGCAGCATCAACCCTGATTTTTTGTAATTTGATTGTTTTGTGAACACACTGACACACACACACAGACAGACAGACAGACAGATAGACAGATATATAGATAGATAGATATGTTTGTGTGTGTATGTTTATATATATATATATATATATATATATATATATATATATATATATATATATATATATATATATATATATGTAAATATGTGTGTGTGTGTGTGTGTTTGTGTGTGTGTGTGTGTGCGTCGGATTGGATGCTATCAGGGTTAAATGTTACAAGGACGATGTAAAGTACCGTTTTACAATTCTAGAAAATTTTGAATGTATAAATGGAATGTGGTCCCCCTCAGTGAATGAAATCCCGACTCGTCCTCATCTATTAACTAATATTAAAGTGATTGAAAACCTTGATTTACACTCCAAATGATCGCATTACGTCGGAAAATCAGACCTGTTTTAAGTAATTCATTATCTATGACATTCATTCAACATTACATTTCCAGATAAATATTCATGATTTATTCTTTCCTTGTCTTATAAATTCCAGAATTTACACAACATAATATATTGTGAACTACCTTATTGGAAATGATATTACCATAGCACCCACTGTTTTCGGCAAACAGAAGACGTTAAGTCTTTTCCTTCTTTAACGTTTTAAGTCATATTGTATCTTTCGATTTCGCAAGAAAGGTACACCAAACGAGACACTGTTTATGAGTTATAAGTTATTCATTTTATGTTATTTCACATATTTTTGTGTTGTGATATTTCACCCTTTCCTCTTCTTGTAAAATAACGAGGTGTGTAATATTCCGTGTGTTGTCATTCTAAGAAGATCTAAAAATACATCTCATTGAATACCTAAATATTTGCTAAGATGTATGTCAATTGAAAATTATCGAACCGATTCACTTTACACAATTAAATCATTATGCATTATGTTTCATGACATCATTTATGAAACTGATATGAAATCTCTCTCTCTCTCTCTCTCTCTCTCTCTCTCTCTCTCTCTCTCTCTCTCTCTCTCTCTCTCCATCCATCCATCTATATATATGTATATTAATCCACCTATGTATCAAGGGAATATTTGATATCCAGCTTTGTTAAAAGTATGCATTGATATTATAGTATATGTCTGACTGGTTTGTTTCTTTGATTAGGATTTTTAAGGTAGCTTTAACAATCTTTCAGTCATATAGCTACGATCTCTGCTGTGAGGCAGTTTATAGTGATGCATTGCACTGTAGCATCATGCCGCAGACATGTAGCATGATGTCCCACCCAGTCACATTATCCTGACACCAGGCTGACCAGTCCTAACACTAACCTCTTAATGCTGAGCGTCAAGCGAGGCAGCTGCTAAGACAGATTTTTTAAGTCATGTGTATGACTCGACCGGGGTTCGAACCCACGACCTCCCGCTTTCGTGGCGGACGCTCTAACCAGTAGGCCACCGGACCGGTGGTATGACTGGTTTCTGACAAAGCCTGATGGACATAACAAAATTATATGCCATTCTCCATTAACAAATGATGCATATTTTGCCCCATAGCCCATAATTGATTACCAAGTATTCAATATATTGATATCATTATTTGTGGGCATATAGGTGTGAGTGGAGACACTCAACTTAGATATGAAAGATTAGGGACATACCTTTCCCCATGGTTCCATGTATCTGTTGCCGTCAGAATCGCTGACAGAACTACTTTTGTCCGCATATTTGTTGTTCCTTGTATAAGACATTTTCTAAGTAAAAGGTTGTTTATGAGATTGAATTTCTGAAGTATGCTATATCGCACATAAAAGTCTCATTGGATACAAAACTATAAATAGAGTAGAGAAATAGAGGTTAACGGTAGACAATTTACTTCTGTCAATATTACACAAACTATATATACGAGTACGCTCTAGAAGGCATTGTACCATATGCATTCAACATATTAATTACAAGAGATCTCTATCGGGGTATACAATGAAATCAATAAATATAACTGAAGGTTATTAATTGATGACGCACGTGAATAATACAGCACTTCTTTTTTGGCGTAACCGTGCGTATATATATATATATATATATATATATATATATATATATATATATATATATATATATATATATATATATATATATATATATATATATATATATATATATATATATATATATATATATATTTGTATGTATGTATGTATGTATGTATGTATGTATGTATGTATCGAATTTTGGATAAGTATAGAACCTTAAAGTCGAATGCACCGAGCAGAAAGAGTTTATCACATTTAGACCAGGGGAGTATTTGGAATGGGTCATTTAGACGGTTAATCTTTATTTCTCTCGTATCAGTTTTCAAACTTTTTTTAAAGGGCCAATGTTCCATTTCGATGATATTGACCAGATATCTTAAAACGGTATGGATGCACTCGCTCTAACATTAACAGCAGTATGGTATGCAGTCTTCAATTTTATATAATATTCTAATGTTTGATGGTTTGCTGTGTGCAAATGTGTTTGATATGTCTGGGTTCCATATATTGCATGGTTTATTCAATTTCTCGGAATTGTGTTAATGCTAGAGTTGTTATGCAATTTATTTTATTCAATTTCAAGGAAATGTGCTGACGCTAGAGTTGCTGTGCAACGTATTCTATAACTTTTAAGTTATTAGTTCAGTAGCAGAATTGATTTCATGTGGTCCAAATGTTCATATCTGAACGATTTATAAGATTCTATGAATAAATATAAAATAATTTATTTTGTCTCTTAGGACGATACTGATTATGGTTAGTTAACGATAACTACCTATTAGATTTAATTTTGTTATCTTTAAATACTCTTGAAATGAGTAAGGATCTGAGAATTGTATGAAATAGTAACCGAAGATGCAGCAGGGTGCGGTAAATGTTCGATAGAGAGGTCACGTATTAATTTATGGCAAGGAACTGTGACAGTCGTAGGTAGGCTTTATGCAGAATATGGATGTCTAGTTTCTTCTGAATAACATAAATGAAGGAATTTTATATAGAAAGTGGTACATATAGCGATTTAGGGAAAATTGCTGTCCTTTACGGAAACAGTTCAAACAGTTCAAAAACGGAGTCCGAAAGAAACCATTAGGTGACGAGTGAAGTCAGGAACGGGATAAGTGACTAATGAAGTCCGACAGAGGGAAGTGACGAGAAGAGAACACAATCTAGGAAGTCCAAGATGGACGAGGCAGACGAAAACGTACGACTCGAGGAAAAAGGAAAAGTTGAAACACAGTCGAGGGGAAGGTAATGTAAACAGTCGTGGATAATGCGCTCCTTTCGCTACTCGTTATGATGATGAAACCAACCATATTAATATCATTTCATTTTAATTGAAATTGCCACTATTAATGTGTTTGGTTTTTAACAAATTGTATAAGATGGCATGTCTTGCATTATTTCCTCCCAATACTTTTTTCCATTTCACTGTATATATATATATATATATATATATATATATATATATATATATATATATATATATATATATATATATATATATATATTTATACTCACATCAGGTCATAATATCGATGAAGATCATTCCCTATATAACGTAGCTAAATACAATTAACCATCCATCTTACTAACAGGAATACCTTTACAGTTTGTATGTATGTGTTTATGCGTGCGTATGTATGTATGTATGTATGTATGTATGTATGTATGTATGTATGTATGTATGTATGTATGTATGTATGTATGTATGTATGTATGTATGTGTTCATTTTATGAAATATTTTTATATAGAATTAATGATCATTTAATTGTTCTGTTTTATTTCCTTGCTTGTTTCTCTGTAAGCTAGATTAACTGCTAAGTTGTAATTACAGTATTAAAAATGGTTAAACTTAAAAAAAAAAGTTCATTACTTATTGTACCAGTGCTCACAACCCTGTCTGGGAAATTTAATGTCAGTATGTGTTCTCTTTGACTGAACCGTATTGAGCGGAATGGAATTGCCATGAAGCAGACTGGACATTGTTACGTATATTTTTTATAAGTCATTTATATTTATTTTTATTTTTGTTTGTTAGATTCAAATTTTGCATTTTAAGTTTAAGATTTGTTCATTGGGGGGGGGGGACCTGTACTTTACAGAATAAACACCGGTGTTGACCTCATTTCTGACCTGGCTTCAGAGTTGTAAAATGATTGGTTGGTTCCAAGGACAGTATGGAGCTTTATTTAAATATCTTTCTAGTTTTAGTTGGATCATAAGGTGTGTACGTGAGTTTTTGAACGTAAATTGTTTCTAAGAGATTCTAGAAGATCATGCAAAACCTTTCTTCTTTACGTAAAAACATATATATAAACTATGTTTTGGAGCTAGCTATTGAGTAGAATTTGGGTTCTTAGAATACTAAGTTGTGTGTCGTTTTGAGTTATTTTAAATTACCATGTACTGGAAATTATGTCAATTCGTTTGGATCAAGAGGAATTATTTTGTTATTTATCTGGAAAAGAATTGTGCTCAAAGAATTTTATTAACAAGAACTGACTTCATCAATTGACATCGTCTTCCATATTTGATACTTCGCTGGGATTGGAACTTTAAATTATTTGGATATTTTATTACCAGGACTTTTGCAGTTTCTCTAGTGGATAATATTTTGAATTATATTTGGATTAATTTTGGAATTGATTCTTAAAACCATAATTTTATTATTTTTCTTTTCTGAAAAATATTTGTAATTAATAAATTGTTTATTAAGTTTAACAAGCTTGTTATTTTCACTCTTTCTATGGTACTGTTTATTCGAGCCTAAGCACGTAACAACATTTATAGTGCAAAGTGTAGCTGACAGGAGTAAAGATTTAATTTAGCAGGGTCGAATCTATCTGAATTTAAACCATTTCTTATTCTAATCTCTAGCTTATTGGATATATATATATTTGGCATCAACTTATGACAAAAGGCTTATGATTAATGCTGCACAAAATGAAAGTTAAACACAAAACCTTCAAACAGAAGTTAGTATATCTTTAGTCCAACATGCAACTACATGACAGTTGAAACCCAAGCATAAGGAAAGAGTAAGTATTCTAATTCTTACTTGTAGTGTGCATATAAAATCAAACAATTACTTATTTGATCTAACCTGCACACATATTACATTATAAATCTACTGTAAATGTTGACCACTCCCACGTCCTGGCTTTGATATATATCCCTAGAGAAAGCAGATGCACCACTGCCATAGGATCTTTGGAAATGATGATGTCTAAATTGTGGAATCAAGAAAAACGATGGAAGGAAAAGGCAGTAAATAAGACAATATTAACAAAATTATATGATCGCGGCAAAGACTTGATATCGTAAGAAAAGTTACGAAGAAATACAATAAAAAATTTTAAACAGTCACGACAAACAATCGGTACCAAATCAAAGGGACAACAAGCCACAAGGAGTCATTAGATACTGCATAAGTCACACAATGTCATTGTCAATGTGTTAGTGACATAAATAAGGGTTTCCTCGATTGATCTTTCCTTTACTGTGTATCGTTTGTTTTAATAGATGATTATCCCATTTTGACAATAACCGGGACGCTATGTTTAAACTTACAAATTGGATGAATGGTTTCAAATACCATACCATAATATATCGGGATTTTTTAAAGTCAAATCTTTGCAAAAGGTATGTCGTATATAAAGACGTGTGTATCGATACTTGTGTTTGATTTTCTCACACATATGGATCTTTCAACCGTTAGGAGCATTTGAACCTGTTTCTATTGATTTAGTACGGACAATAGTAATGAAAAGTGCACCAAAGTCTTGTGAACTTAATCCAATTCCGACATCACTACTGCTTGAGTGCTTAGATCCAATATTGCTTTCACTAACTGATGTTATCAATATCTCTCTCTCATCAGGGAATTTCCCATCATTTTTCAAAACTACCATCGTAAACTCACTGCTGAAGGAACCAACACTGGACCATAACGATTTAAAGAACTACCGCCCAGTTTCTAATCTCCCATTCATATAAAAAATCTTAGAAAAGGTTGTTCTAACTCAATTTGTATCTCATTTGAATTCAAACAGTCTTTTTAGCAATGTACAGTCTACATATCGCCCTTGCCACAGTACGGAAACTACTCTTCTGAAAGTATTTAGTGACATTCTCTCTGCTTTGGATAGTGGAAAGATTACAGTCCTCACTCTCCTGAATTTATCTGCACCATTTGACACAATAGACCATGATATATTACTTCACCGCCTCCAGCATGTATTTGGTATTCATAATATAGCCTTACAGTGGTTCAAGTCCTACTTAGTCTACAGAACACAAATTATATCTGAAAATGGAATACACTCCAGCCCAGTTGACGTATGTTGTGGTGTTCCACAGGGATCTGTTCTTGGACCCGCTCTCTTCATTCTGTACACTCAGCCGCTCTCAAGTGTCATAGATCATCACTCAGTGTCACACCAATTCTATGCTGATGACACCCAAATATACAAGTGCTGCCACCCAACTGAAGTTGATGCTACCATCAATGGAGTAGAGAAGTGCATTTCTGATGTGAAATCATGGATGACATGTAACAAGCTGCAGATGAACGATGATAAAACTGAGGCTATTCTGATCACAACACAAAGACTTTCTCATTCATATCCTTTACCTCAGACAATAAATATCAGCAACACCAACATTAAATTCTCACAGTCAGTACGGAACATAGGCGTTACGCTAGACAGTACTCTCACATTGCAACAACATGTCATGAACATATGCAAGGCTGCATATCTTGAATTGAGACGCATCAGTTTCATTCGTAAATATGTTTCAGTTGATGCCACTAAAACACTTGTGTGTTCATAAGTACTTTCAAGACTGGACTATTGTAACTCAATTCTGTCTGATTCGTCACAATATTTACTCCAGAAACTTCAAAAAGTTCAAAACACAGCTGCACGGAACATCTTTAAAGTACCTCACCACTGCTCTGTACCCTACATTGGCTATCAATTCGATACAGAATCAAACACAAAATTTGTTCTATGTGCTATGTTTCACTGACAGACTCTAGTCCAACATACCTCACCCAAGTGTATACACCAGCTTAATCCTTACGCTCTTCTTCTGATAATCGTATACTTATTGTTCCCAAGGTGAAAACAAAGTCATATGGACAACGTTCGTTTGCACACCAGGGTGCCATGACATGGAACGAATTGCCCATTGAAATTAGACACAACGACACAGTGGTCCCTTTTAAGCATGCTCTCAAGACTCACCTGTTTCGACTGCAGGGAAAAACTTAGCGACCTAATCATGTTTTGTATCTTATGTTTTCAGCATGTTTTTATGTTTTCCAATTTCATTGTTTTTGTCATTTGTTGTTCTGTAGTGTAGTCATATCATTATTGATGGTGTAAAGCGCTTAGAGCTTCGAAAGATTAGGCGCTATACAAAGTCCTCATTATTATTATTATTATTATTATAGAAAGACACGCAAAATATAATATATGCCATTACACAGAACAAGAGAGGAAATGCGAGAGGTTCTTAAATGTGTTTGCTCTAAAATGGTGTAATATCTGCATTTTGTGGACAATCCATTATATCTTACTACTTTCTATTTATTTCGGTTTTCAATTTGATCTATTTATGTTAAACATTTTTGTTTGTCCACTTTGTTCGTCTGTTTGAAGACAGTTGTGTATTTCGGTATAATTTGTTTAAATACAAATTTTAGAATGTTTTATGTTTTGCTATCAATTTTTATGTTTATTTTTAGATGAAAAACATTCTTTCATTGGCATTATTTTTAAGATTTTTTTTAATAAAAGATTCTAAAAGTTTTAAATGATATATTTCCTACTTCAAAAATATTTACCAGTTTTCAATCTTTTCATATTTGTACTGTTATTGCGGATTCCATGATGATTTGTTTTTCAGGAGAACATTGTTTTAAGATTATTTGTTCATGTACTTTTGCCATTTTGTCATTATTCCTTACTATTATAGATAACATGTTTAAATAATCATTGCATTTGGAATTTATAAATGCATTTTACTATGTTTTTAATACCGTTTCAATTTTTGAAATATGTCTATTACTTGCATGTTGTCTTATTTTGGAAAATTTGTATGACCTGTTAAACGTACGTACGTGTAGGTAGGTAGGTAGGTAGGTACGTCCGTACGTACGTACGTACATACATACATACATACATACATACATACATACATACATACATACATACATACATACATACATACATACATACATACATACATACATACATACATGGATGCCCTCATGCTTACATGCCATTCAAGTTTCACACTCAAGTCCCATACGTTATAAATTTAATGAAGGAATAAGAAAACCTCACATTTTATTAAATACTTGCCTTAAAGACTGGATCTTAATGCCGTTGTACACTAACATTACTTTTCTTGTAGACCTGGTCCATCTAAACTATTAGGCACTATTTTTGTATTATAAATTCTTAATAAAGCAATAAGCTACTTTTAGTAACATACTTTCGGTTCAGTTTTTATATATATATATATATATATATATATATATATATATATATATATATATATATATATATATATGTATATATATATGTATATGTATATATATGTATATATACGTATATGTATATATATGTATATATATATATATATATATATGTGTATATATATATATATATATATATATATATATATATATATATATATATATATATATATATATATATATATATACAGAGAGACAGACAGACAGACGTAGACAGAAAGAAAGAGATATGTAAAGGAAATAAATACTTTATACAAATTTATTATACAAATACAAACATCTACTCTCTACCCTTACCTCTGAACTAGTAACGTTGCCAGCGCATATATGCTAAACTATATAATGCCGCCCTATAGTCTGTAAATAAATAAATATAGTTTTGAAACTTTTTAATGCAAAGTCGTTAACTTAGTATTCTGAATATATATTTACCTATATATATATATATATATATATATATATATATATATATATATATATATATATATATATATATATATATATATATATATGTTGTATATAATTTTGAGGTTCTTTTTATGTCTCTATGTACATTTCTTAAATCGTAGTTTCTAACCTTTAGTACTCTTCTTACAACGCTGGTACTGTTTAGCCCATTAGTATTCGTGATCTCATAATCATTCTTGTTGTATTTGGGTGGGTAAAAGGATTTATTCTCACATAATCGAATGCATACGTTTTCTCAATTAGGTATATAAAATCTGAGGACATTCTAAGCTGTCCTTATGAATGTATTATTTTCTGCAACCAAATTCTCTCATCTCTTTGAATGCAACGCTTATTGGGCTCATTTAATATTTTTGTACATTTTACATTATCAAGTATAGGTATCATATTTCCTGTTTCTTGGAATTTGACCTGATCATACATTTTTATATTAGATTATGAGATAATATTCTATTTCAGCGCTTGGATATCTCAGGAAATAAAGATTACTTGATCAAGCGTAGAATTTTAGAGAATCTGTGGGTGCAATAAATAATATTCCTTTTATGATGTGTGTATCCGCTACCAGGCAATTAAATCCAGACACTCGCTACACACATCCAATTTTGAATAGCACCTACTGTTTCTTCGTTACAAGCGCTGAACTAAAATAAATCGCAATATCCGAATAGATCATGTTTGTCCTCTAATATCTTGTCACTTGCAATGCAATTTAAATGACTTAACTTCACATCTCTTTTCAGCATTCATAAACCAATCTAAATTATCTGAATGATTAAACATAAATTACGATGTTTTTGCGATATTTTGGCTGATATTTTTATTTGATGGTATAGGTATTTTATTATCTTTCTTGTTTTTGCTATGAACTTTACAACTTATGGTACTGTATAAGGCTTGATTAAACAAAACCCAGCAAAGTAGCAAACCTAATCTTGAAATAACATTTTAATAAAAAAGGGATTAAGAAAGAAACATTTATAAAGGGAATTAACTATATTTAAAGATATTAAACACGCATTTATGAGATTAAGCATATATTCAAGGTTAAACAACCCAAATAAAGTGGTCAGTCAAAAATCAAAATCTTCAGCATTTAACGTAAGTTTTTTCAAGATTGAATTTGTTAAGAAGCAAATCCAGCAATAAATACACTTCTAGATAAAATTCAAATACAATTAGCGAACAATTGGCATATTTCCCATTCGACGCAGGTATTTGACATTCTTAGATTTGTCCTAAAGTGAACTTGCTGTCTACCGACGACGTTTCGTGTTGTTTGTCAGTGGTTAGGGAAGTCATTGTTAAATTCAAGTGTTTGGACACAATATACTGACAAAAGATTAAGTCACCTTAATACTAAAATTACTCACTTATTAAAATGGTCTATGGCAAGGCGAAGAACTCCATAATTATTATTTTCAGTATGTACAGCCTACAATCAAGGAGTCCTGCTTAAATTTTATACCTGCATTTATCTCTGGAATGAATCGTACACCACGCGGTTCAGGTCATTTAAATTATCACATTCTTAACTGCATGTCATTATAGAATCATTTCTGGTATGTGTGTTTGTGTGAAGAATGCCTGTCTTTGAGACTGCTTTTTCATTTCCTGTAATTATGTAATGTTGAGCTCATATTCCTCGAATGTCACTTTACGCCGACATTATAACGCTTTTATAATAATTATGTGTTAGCCCTATTGCCGTATCAGTAAAATGTTGCACGTACATTATTATAGAAACTTACAAAACAATTGCGTAGAGTTTCAACACGTAGAAGTCGCACATGACAAAACAGTCTTACGATCCTAATCGGTTTCTACCTATGCCTTGGGGATGGGTAGATCCTATATTAGCGCAAACGTTTAGCAGAATTACTGTCTGGTAGCGGGTGGGAAGACTGTTTGCGTCAGTAAACTGTCGAATGTGATAACCATATAGTGTTGTCGATATAATAATTGCAAGCTGGATCTGATAATTTAAAATAGAATTGAATATAATAGGTTTTTCAGATTAAAATTTACCTACTATTTATAAGCTAAATATGCACAATAAGCTAACAGGATGTTATGGTGACGTCTTGAAGTTTATTGTTTAGTTATTAGGCAAACTGCGTATGTTGCCTGACATTATACTAGTTATACAAACATAAGCTATTACTACTTTGTATCACCTCAAAGTTGTTTTAATATATACTAGTATACGTCAAGTGGATAAGGATTCATTCCTTGTGTATAGTTGTTCATTTTTATTTAATTAGAAATTCGGGGCTCATAATCTTAAACTGTTGCCGCCAAACATACCGCAGTCCGAATTTATCTTTGATCTGAAGGGCTTGGTAAATTCACCATTGACAATACTATGAATAATTTAACGGTAAGGTCAGGGAAGCTAAACCTATTACCTACATTCAAGATATTCGCCTGAGTTTACATAATCGATACGATAGTGACAACATATCCGTTTGCATCAGAATAATAAATTAAAGAAGACATAAACGAAATGGACTACTATCAAACCTAACCCTTCTCTCCAATAAAAGAATGAATGTTCTTGCAAAAAAGGTCTTTTCTTATTGTTCCCTACATGTGTGTAAAATAAATAGAGTATAGTTATGTCGTATGATGTATCCCCTCTCTTGTAAAAATAAGTGGAATATACGCAAAAAGAAAAAGAAAAAAGGAACAATCATATTTTAAAATTAAAACTGTTTGTTTAAAAAGCAATCATACAAAGAAACACTTGACCAAGAATCTAAGATTTTTTGTCAACGAGAGAGAGAGAGAGAGAGAGAGAGAGAGAGAGAGAGAGAGAGAGAGAGAGAGAGAGAGAGAGAGAGAGAGAGAGAGAGAATAGTGGGATTAGAAGACATAACACGAACTGACAGGGTATAATACAATGATCTATATATATATATATATATATATATATATATATATATATATATATATATATATATATATATATATATATATATATATATATATATATATATAAAATTGGTCGCACATGCAACTCTACAATTTTACAATCTTTATATGATTGGGAAAAGGAATTAAGGTCATTTTTAACATGTCTGAGGAAATATATATTATGCGTAGATAATTAGAAAAATATATTCAATGAATTTAACTTTGGTCTCAGTTACACTAATGAGCTGAAAATGATTTTGTCAGTTTCACATTCTCGTAGAGACTTAAATGCAGTTGTTAACGACATTTTGTTAATTCAAGTCAAAGTTCACAAAGAATGAAATAAATGAAGAGTCTGTTTGTTAGTATGTCTAATTTTATTAATTATTATTAATAGTAGTAAAAGTAGTAGCATTATAAGCTTCATATTTTACTCTTACCAACATCTTACCATTTTACTTTAAACTATTTGGTTTTCTATATCGCTAGTCGATATTAAACCTATTAATATTTTTAAACATGTATAAGTACAACATATTGTATGGCGCTAAATAGCCTAAGTGTGCTGGTGAGCCCTTAAAAATCAATCTAACAAACAAACAAGCAGCATTAGTAGCAACGATAGCAACTGTAGTAGTAGTAGTAGTAGTAGTAGTAGTAGTAGTAGTAGTAGTGAAAGGAGTAGTAGCTGTTTTGGCATATACACACTTGCAGGCTTGAGAAAATCGATGGGTACTGGAATGATAATTGCTGTAATTACGAGAAGTCATACAACGACCAGCATTAAGGTGACTTTACATTGATGACCTCCCCTTGTGAACTGATTGTCAGACATATCACTCTTCATGGTTTATAATGGTTTATAATGAATCTTATATTGATTGGCTATCCTTTGTAAGAGGTTCATTTTTGTAGTAGCTTGGAGCATATTTCAGGCTGAGCTAAAGAATAAAAAAGCAAACCGAAAAACATTTTCAAAGACTCGCATAAAAATATGCATAAGACAGACTAAAACATACCATAACACACACACACACACACACACACACACACACACACACACACACCGAAAACATAATTTATTAAACCAAGGAAATACATTGATTATATGCTAACACTAGGCTTAGATACTAAAGTAACTGAGACAGAAATTTGTGTCACATTGTCGATGACCTTATTTCATTGGTTGATCTGTATCGCATTAATTAGTTTTGGAATTAAATGTAAAAAACATGTATTCAAAAATGATTCAAAATGGTAAAATCATTTACGCTTAGTTCAAGCATTTATAAGAATGTAAGTTTTATATGGGTTTTGTTATCGTAATATCACACGTTTACACAAATCATTTTCCCCCGTTCATATGTAGCACTTATCCAACTGACTTAAATAACATTTGATTTCATAGTCATTTTATATTAAGCTTAACGTGCTTAACTTACAGCAAACTTTCTGTATAGCGAGCAGTTTTCATTCGCAAAAACGACTATGTTCAAATCATAACAGTTTTCATTCGCAAAAACGACTATGTTCAAATTATAACAGTTTTCATAGTTTACAGCAGATAACGCTTACCTTGCATTTATATTTCTTGGTATGCAATGTGACACACCTTCGAGTTAAACAGATCTTCTGAAAACTACCTGATTATGTATAATTCTTTTAACATATTTAATTATTACAATTTAAATTTCTACATTGTGGTTTTTAAACTCATAGAGATTTGGCTTGTTCCACATATACATTTTTTTTCGCTGCGTCATTTAGAACTGTTTATCGGAGAAAAAATGAAAGTGAAAGTACAATGAAAACATAAACAACATAAACAACATAAACAACATGTTACTGAGCTTTTAGCTAGTTAATAAAATTGCAGAAGGCGGCGAAATGATATGATTTGCATAACATCAGCCTGTTCTTAAAGTATTTCAAGAATAATTCAGTTCCATATATCTTTCCTTTTCTTATATTGGTAATGCATTCATTCTAATACATTATTTTAAAGACCAACTTGATCGATATACTGTCTTCCTTAGATCCGATACTAACTGTGACCTATCCCGTTTTCATACTCAGCCTATGTAACTTGTTATATAATTGGACACTTGGCGAATAGCCTTTGGCTGAAGTGGCTCGATCAAACCTTTGTGTTTGCTATCCTACGCAACCCATCTCATCAACAACCCCCTAATGCAACTACCCCCACACCATCACCCATTCCCCAAAACACGATACAAAACAAAACCAAAAAAGAAAAGAAAAAGAAACAACACCGTGGATGCTCAAATGCATAAACAGAAGTTCCTGCTATGGGATAATTATTTGATACTGAATGCACGTATCATTCCTTACTGGCGAGATAATTTTAATGGAGAATTAGAGACAAATCACTAAAAACAAATTAACTACTACAATTAGACACAATAACACCCGACTAGGTCATTTTTGTCACCGAGATACAAAGTACAACACAATCATACCGAGACATTCGCCGCTTAATCTGCTAGCTACTTTATGTGTGCGTTTCATGCAAAACCTTCCTTAACTGGAAAGAGACAAATACAAAATAAATTAACTTTCTACAACATCTTACAAGTTTTATACAATATTTATAATAATCATTCCATTCGAGAGTTTTCTTATCTGGATGTATGTATGTATGTGTGACGATTTTACCCCAACCCCTTGTATGTAGGTATAAGTTAATATAACTTGTGATTCTGACTGGCCTTGTACATGTATAAATTGTATGTCTGCCTGACCCAGCTGTGATGTCTCAAATTGTTCTAAGTTAGCTAATCCCCTTACGTAAGATGGTCTTTGTTAGCTCGAGAGCGGACATCTCCGGGAGGTGTTAAGTTTATGACCGCATCAAAGGGTAGATGGCCGACGCCTAGAGAGACTGTGACAATGTCTCGACCTACAAACAGACAGTTGGATGATTGACAGTTCGAACGACTGACCGAGTCAAGAGCCATCCAATCAGGATGCGCTGAGGGTGGGCACTTGATTGGAATCTGCGATAATAACTCATGTTTAGTAAGAATTCGTCAGTTCGCTCCAAGAAATTAAGAAGAGAGTAGAACTCCGTACGGCCAGACGAAAATTGGTGGCAGACTCAGATTTCGGAAATCAAGGAAATCTTAAGATAGCTTCAAAGGTTAGTGTGAGTTTTGTTTGATTTCTGCTTGATACGTCTGCGGAATGGAAGGATTCTCGTATGTATATTCATTTTACTTGTATTGTAGTATGAATAGTTAATTATGATATTAATATTTTGCATCTTTCGTGATGTTCGTTAGTACCTTTGCTTGCAATTGATTATGATGTAAATTCGTTGCATCTTCTTCATGATATTATATTACCCCTTATTTTGTGAGGTGAAAATGTTGCTCTTTTGTTAGTAATAGTTGTGCATATTATTTCGTGAATTATTACGTTTACACCCTTTTGAAAGGACGATTTGTATTCGTGAAGAATTGTATTGTTTGCTAGCCACTATAAGAATTAAGATTATAATTCTTTGTGTAGGTATATGGTAGACTAGCACTTTGTTTACGTAATGATATATTTTGCCATTGAGTTAACGGATTTCCGTTATTGCAATTTGAATGTGAATATTGTGGATTCGGTACGCTTGTGTAGGACATATATATAAATATACAGATAGTCATATTACTAATAGTAGTAATATTATAATACAATGATATTTGAAATATTTGTATGTATATACTGATAGGGCTCAGTATGTAGATGTTTGAATTCTTTGTGAGATTGTGTTGTGGCGCCATTTTGTAAGCGGCGGAAGCGTATGGGAATTTCGATGTGTGCGCATGAGTGACCAAAAATGTCCCGCCTTAAACTGATGGTTCAATTCAGTGACTTAGTGTGAGGTAATATTCATCACCCTATGCTAATGCATTATACCTTTCAACAGGAAGCTTTCGGGTGACGTTGAGAGAATTTCGGGTGACGTTGAGAGAATTCCGTGGAAATTTCGGGTGACGTTGAGAGAATTCCGGGGGAATTCCGGATGACGTGGAAAGAATTCCGAGTGAATTTGAGAGATACCGAGTGAATTTCGGGTGACCTCAAGAGATACCGTAGAAGAGGAAACGAAAGTAGAGATAGAAGAGGAAACGGAAGTAGAGATAGGAGAGGAAACGGAAGGAAAGGAATCGGAAGGAGAGAAAGACGAAAGGAGACTTATTTAGATGAGTAACACTCAAGAAGGGAAAATATTCCTCACACTGAAATCAAATGATGATCTAGGGACCATTGGGTCAAGAGTGACATTGACTGATTAATATCTTTAAAATTTTCATTTATTAAATTGTTGTTTAAATTTCATCTTTGTATTTCTTTTAATTTACTGTCGGCATTGCTGACTGGGGGCTCGTAGCCATATATAATATATTGTCCAGAAGTAAACATTCTGAATGCGGACCAGGGGAACTTCCTCATAATTCTTTCAAGTCTATAGGAAGAACCCCACCCCTACTAGACGACACTTCACAGTATGTATGTATGTATGTATGTATGTATGTATGTATGTATGTATGTATGTATGTATGTATGATTTCATATAGTTGCCTTTTACATATTTTTTAAATTTAGTTAATAAATCATTTTCTTCTCTACCTTTAATATTCTACTGATTTAGTTCTTCCTTAATTTGAGTCTGCGGATAAGTTAGATGAGGCGGATATATTAGTGAGGATTCTGCATATTCGTATAATTGAGAGTCTTTGGTAGAAGAGAATCAGTGGCGCTAGCAGATTTTTTTTCCGGTTTGGAAAAGGTCAAACATGTAATGGTCATATATTTAGTTTTTCTGATGTTTAGAGGTATAATCCACCCTGCAATTTGCCCTATATATGGCGCCCGGGCACACGATACTTACGATATGGAAAAACGGAACCAGTCTAGAAATGGTGAACATAACAGACTTCAGTTATCAAGTTTGTTGGTTCATAAAAAAAACAAAAAAAAAATCTTTTGAGAGCTCATCCTATATGTGATTACAAATATAAATTAAATTATACTGATGCAATGTTAGCATTTTTACCTACTTCACTTAGGTGTAATCAGTAATAAAATTAGCTCCTGGTTCATTAGAAGCAGAATGGATAACGTGTGTTTCGAGCATATGTACATGATAAAGTTCTCCACAGAAACTCTGGCACCATGGTTAGTTGTTCATAGATAAATATAGGTCTGATCATCAGCACCTTGAAATGTATGAATATTATGACGTTTACATATGTTTACCATGGCAGTTAATTTAGCAACATGAGTCCTGAAGACATTGCTATTACTTGACAGTTTTGACGATCATGATAATTGAAGTAGGAATGTAATAGTTCCCCTGAGACAACTTGTCTCGTGATTGTTTTCAATTTAGAGACGAGTTGTGTCTCCAGAGCGGCATCCTAAGCTGCTACCACATGGTATGTTTTCGTAACGCACACAAAGTTCATCAGACGAATAGCCTATATCAAAGAAAGTGTAATATTTGAAGACAAATATATGTATTAATTATCATTAAACACAGTATACTAAGATAGAGATTATTTGGATTGTATACATAAATAAAAATTGTCTAAAAACCGTTTTTGCGATAATTTTAATAACAACAATTGGATGAATAAAATCTTTGTTGGTTATATTTTTATAAGGAAGAGGAATACAAATGTTGTGTCAAGTACTTGGTAAAGAGAGTCTGTAACATACTACTTAAATATTGATATAGAAAAACCAGGGCAGTCATCATCGGTACCTTCTCAAACGATTTTATACTATTTTTTAGTAATATGGCCTTTGTGTTTGACGCAGAATCTTTCCTTTTTTTATCTATAATTAACATATTTTTCGGTCTATTGGACACATTTACGTTCTTCCGAAATATAAGCCGAAAGTATTCATATTCATATATCACGTTGTCTATGTAGGTATTCACTATCATCAAGTTGTATGTGTAATAACATTTTATAACAAATATTTGCAAGTTTCCTGTTATCAAAGTATCTACTAAATATATATATTTGTACATCTGGACGTCAGAATGATTATCTGCAACAAGTGTCATCAGAATATTAAATCAGCCTAACATTTAACATGTTTAGAAAATCTGGATGGTAAAACTCAACATCTACACCCATTTATTGATGAAAACCTTGATGTCATACACGAGTCATGGAGATAATAATGGAGATAATAATGGAGATGCATTTTCTCGATTCCAAGCATCTTTTAGTTCTATTTTCTACAATAAAATAGTCAGTTACATGAAAGTGATAAAGTCGAATTTGGTATGCTTAATAACAGCGAATAACTTAATTTAAATCAATAAATTGTGTCACGATGAAGATTAACTCTGAAAATGTCGTTCTTTCTTTGCAAGAATGGCCGCAATACACATTTTTCGTCGTTCTGCATCATGTTTCGGAACTGTTCCTGTGCCACATGCTTTGCTCTTGAGATGTGCAGGAGCTGTATATCGTATAGTCTATATGTCCTTCTAGAGAGAACTGAGCAGCAATTGGTCAAAATTCGAAGTCCTTTCTTCTTTCGATATCTACAGATATAACATTTTCTGAGGAATATATTTTATGCACCAGATCAAATTCGATGTTTGCAACTTAAGTTTTGGAGCTCTTGTCCTATACCTTATAGCAGCACCCCTTCGTCAATGTGAACTTCATTTCAGTTTTAGCAATTAAGGTAAATATCAAATAAGTTCGCACACTTCAAACATGTATATCACCGATGCTTCCTTTTTATTTATCTGATTTTCAAGCTATAGTGTAACTAATTGTCAATCTGCCTAAGTATGGGAATGAATCACCGAAACCCCTGGCACACAAGCAATTCAAACGTTTGGTTGAAAATATTCTTAACACTTTAGGTAAATATTTCACAATCAATCCATAAAAAATATTCGAAATGTTAAACAGCTAATCTTGTCAGCTTTTGATTGTCTATCAATGTAATGTGTGTTTGTGTATGTGTGCGTTTGTGTGTGTGTGTGTGTGTGTATGTGTGTGCGATTTTGATTTTTTAACTTAGCTTTAACAATTTTGCAGTCATGTCGCTACGATGTCTGCAGTGTGGCAGTTTATAGTGATTTATAGCAGGGTCGGCATCGTGCCGCAAACATGTCGCAGAATGTCTAACCCAGTCACATTATCCTGACACCTGGCTGACAATCCTACCACTAGGCTACCGGGCGGTCTAGCAATGAAAAGAAAAATATTTCCCGATGATTGAGATCACAATACGATTTATTCTCTGAATATATTTTAATTGAATTATTTTAATCAAATATACATTATTTTTCATGATTATATATGTCCTCTTTTGTATAATGTAAATATCTGACATCAGTGTCACTTTGATAATACGTGGAAAAATTTGAGAGTATAAAAGTCAAGAACTTCAACTATACGCTAATCGATATTAACTGAGATTCCAGGCTTTATGATGCAACTAATTTGTATTATTATTATATATATATATATATATATATATATATATTGCTCCGTGCATTGTTATATGTATATACTAGATTACTAGATACCATATATCATTATGAATAATATTTTCTTTAAAACCGTATTTCAAAAGAAAATCAGCAACAAAAAAAACCAAACACAATTAGATAGAATCATATTCTTCATACCCTTACACTACCTCCATATGTTGGTAACTATCGACCAGTTCTTTGCTAATTAGGGTAGTGGAAGTATTGTTATGCTCTCCTCTTTCCATGACCAATTAAGTAAGCTCCCCCGCCCCCGAATATAGATATTTGGAGATCAGTGGTGGAAGCTGTGCTAAGGAGAAAGAAAAATAATAACGAAATAAATTAAAATATGTCATGCAAGTCATTAAAATCTCATGAAGATTCGTTTCTGTGATAAAGCTTGCCTTAACATACTCCCTGGTTTAAAAATACAATTCATCATGTCGTGTTATGTTAATGTCCTTGCGTGCACGTACTGCAGTGCTTTATTTACTCAATGTCTATTTTAATGCGTGTTCAAGGAATAACTCGACATTCCGTTCTGGATTTACAGAGATAATTTATTGTGTAGCAATACGAAAAGGAACTAAAATTGAATAGGGCGCAAAGTGCTTGCATTTGGATGACTGATTTTGAATGTAACATTAAGAGCGCTATACCGTACAATTCATGCCCAAACAAGCGAAATTGGAACATCAAGACAATTGGTTTGACATAATACCGTATATACATAAATATCCTCACGTCGATAATGTGTGTTAATTTGTATTAATTATGAAAATCCCTTGCTCAAATTGCAATTTTTTTGTCACTTCGGTGGAATTTTTTTGACTTAATTGTGACTGGTAGAATGACACCATTTAATTCCCCGATGTTGTGAAATCTTAGAGACAACCCACATGAGATAAATCATACACATTATAAGAAGACAACGTATGTATGTATGTATGTATGTATGTATGTATGTATGTATGTATGTATGTATGTATGTATGTATGTATGTGTGTGTGTGTGTGTGTGTGTGTGTGTGTGTGTGTGTATGTATGTATATACATATATAACATAATTTAATTTATTTGTTCTTTGCAAAGACAAGGAGAACCCTGACACAAGACAAACAATAAACATTTCAAGCCCTGAAAATACAGAATTTTTCACCCAAAAGGTTTATATACATTTGTGTAAATTAAAAGCTTTTTATTGATTGTGTGTCTTGTGTTGGGCTTTGAATAAGAAAATAAAGTTTAAATCAGAGTCTAATTCACAAAGACTAGTGTGAAAATAATTTTGTTTTGCACCGAACGTCGTCAGTCTGATGCATTGACCTTAATCAGTCCCTGAAACACGCAATCCTTGCTTGATCCTTTAACATACATACATACATACATACATACATACATACATACATACATACATACATACATACATACATACATACATACAGAGAGAGAGAGAGAGAGAGAGAGAGAGAGAGAGAGAGATGATGATGATGGTATTAATTTTGAAGCGTCGTTCTGGACAAATCCTACTAATCTGATCACTGTTCTTTTGTGCATGATTGTGGTTGCAATTCGGATTTACAACGTGGGTTGAACATGTTTGCAGTGATATCTTTACCATGTCTACATTATGGCAGTTCATGTCTAGTGATGTCTAGCACTGGGGCATCAAGCCGCAGACATGTATCATGATGACCCACCCAGTCACATTATTCTGACACCATGCCGACCAGTCCTAAGACTAAGATATTAATGCTGAGCGCCAAGCTTTGGTATGACTCAGCGTGAATTCCAGCCCATGACCTTCCGCATCCGAGGCAGACGCTCTAGTCACTAGGCCAACTGAGCCGTCTCACTGTTTTTGTCCTTAACCGTTTATATTTTCATTAGAGAACGTGTCATTGAAGCCACATTTGGAAACCAATAATATATATTAAATTAAGATTTGGAAAACAACCAATAAGACTAGTGGTACAAGTGGATTTTAACTCCTACAGGTACTGTACTGCCCCCATTCAACCCCACCACACCCCCACACACACTGGCCCCGTTTTTCCATTAACGACATACAAAGAATAAATGTCTTAACGGTACCTCATACTTGATTTTACCAGCTTTTTTGCACCGCTGAATTTTGCAATCAATCTCAACGATATTAACTGTAACTTTTATATATTAATTAAAACATTCCTTTGTATTGCCAATCAAGTGTTTTGTACAGAGATTAAAAAATGTGAGAGGCGCAATTAGTTTTGAGACAGTATACATGATGTCAAGCACTATCGTTTCTGATATATTTTTTAATGTTATATTGTTTTTTATGGAATGCATTGGAACTCCCTTTTCGCTTTGTCGGTGAATTGTTGTCATTGTACCAAAAGGTACTTATTACATAGAAAGGGTGGGGTGTTTCAATCTTCCTTATTGGATGAATTTGCCGCAGAGATGAGAAGATACAACCTCACCATCCTGGGAATCAGCGAGGCAAGATGGACTGGTTCCGGGCAGAAACGACTGGCTTCCGGCGAGTTACTGCTGTACTCGGGACACGAGCAGGACGACGCTGCACACACCCAAGGCGTGGCACTGATGCTGTCCAAGTCAGCTCAAGGAGCACTCCTTGGATGGGAAGCACACGGCCCAAGGATAATGACAGCCTCCTTCAGTACCAAAAAGAAGAGGATCAACATAGACATTATCCAGTGCTACGCCCCGACAAACGACAGTGAGGAAGAAGAGAAGGATGATTTCTACGACAGGCTGCTAACCATCATCCAAGACCGACCAAAGAGAAACATCATCATCGTCATGGGTGACTTCAACGCTAAGATCGGCAGCAACAACAGAGGCTACGAGGAGATCATGGGGCAGCATGGGCTTGGCGAGATGAATGACAACGGAGAGAGATTTGCCGACCTGTGTGCCACAAGCAACCTGGTCATCGGAGGAAGTGTTTTCAACCACAGAAGGATACACAAGGCAACTTGGGTGTCACCAGACCTGCGGACGGAAAACCAAATAGACCACGTGTGCATCGTGAGGACGTTTCGCCGCTCCCTTCGGGATGTCCGCGTTAAGCGAGGAGCAGACGTTGCCTCAGACCATCATCTACTCGTTGCCTGGATGAAGCTGAAGCTCAAGAGAAACTGGACAGGATGCTCCAATCAACGCCGTCGTTACAACACCACGGTGTTGAGAGATAACAACAAACAGGAGAAATTCAAGATCACCCTCTCCAACAAGTTCCAGGTTCTAGAAGAGCTGCTTGAAGAAGAGACCATAGAAGACAGATGGAAAAGAGTGAAAGAGGCACTCACATCAACATGCCAAGAAGTACTGGGCCCCAAAACATACATGCACAAAGAATGGATTTCAACAGAGACGCTGAGGAAGATTCAAGAAAGAAGAGAGAAGAAGACTGCCGTAAACAACAGTAGGACAAGAACAGCAGAAGCAAAAGCAAAGGATGAGTACGCAGAAGCCAACAGAAGCGTCAAGCGCAGCATCAAGAAAGATAAGAAGAGCTACGTAGAGAGGCTGGCAACAGAAGCAGAAGAAGCAGCTCACCATGGCAACACCAGAGACCTGTATGCCACCATCAAGAAACTTTCAGGAAAGTTCGCCAAGCCAGAAAGACCAGTCAAGGACAGGAATGGAAGAGCGATCTCAGACGAGGAAGGACAGAAGAACAGATGGGTTGAGCATTTCCAGGAACTGCTAAATAGACCAGCGCCTGCAAACCCACCAGACGTACCGCCAGCGGAAAATGACCTGCCAATAGAGTGCGGTGCACCGACCAGAGAGGAGATTTGCAGCGCCATCAAGCAATTGAAGAGCGGCAAGTCTGCAGGACCCGACAGCATTCCGGCAGAGGCGCTGAAGGCGGACGTGGAAACCAGTGTGGAGCTCCTCTACCCGCTCTTCGGCATGATATGGGAAGACGAAGAAGTACCAGCAGACTGGAGAGAAGGCTACCTCGTCAAACTACCTAAGAAAGGTGACCTCAGTGACTGCTCCAACTACAGGGGGATTACGCTGTTGTCCATCCCGGGGAAGGTGTTTAACCGCATCTTACTGAACAGGATGAAAGAGGCAGTTGACCCACATCTCCGTGACCAACAAGCTGGCTTCCGAAAGGAAAGGTCGTGCACGGACCAGATAGCGACACTGCGCATCATCTTGGAACAGTCTCTGGAGTGGAATTCGCCACTCTACGTGAATTTTCTCGACTATGAGAAAGCGTTCGACAGCGTTGACAGGCAGACCCTCTGGAAACTACTAAGGCACTATGGAGTCCCGGAAAAGATCACCAACATCATCAGGAAGTCCTATGAAAGAATGACTTGTAGGATCGTCCACGGCAGGCAATTCACTGATGCCTTTGCAGTAAACACAGGGGTGAGACAAGGATGCCTTCTATCACCATTCCTCTTCCTGCTGGCCATCGACTGGGTCATGAAGACATCGACAGACCAAAAAAGAAACGGCATCCAGTGGACGCTGTGGAAACAGCTGGACGACCTAGATTTCGCTGATGACCTGGCTCTCCTCTCGCATACCCAACAACAGATGCAGGAAAAGACTAGCATTGTTGCGGACAACTCAGCCAGCCTGGGCCTCCACATCAACAGAGGAAAGAGCAAGGTTTTCAAGACAAATGCATCCAGCAATACACCCATCACAGTGGAAGGCGATGCGCTGGAAGAGGTGGATAGCTTCACCTACCTTGGCAGCATCCTGGACAAGCAGGGAGGAACGGATGCAGACGTTAAGACACGCATCGGCAAAGCAAGGGCAGCTTTCCATCAGCTGAAGAACATATGGATATCAAGGCAGCTTAACATCACCACCAAGATCAGGATCTTCAACACCATCGTGAAGCCGATATTGCTGTACGGAGCAGAGACCTGGAGAACCACCGCTACCACCATGAAGAAAATCCAGGTCTTCATCAACACCTGCCTCAGGAAGATCCTAAAGATCCGCTGGCCAGAAAGAATCAGCAACGATGAACTGTGGCAGAGAACGAAGCAACAGCCCGTTGAGGATGACATCCTTCAGAGACGCTGGCGATGGATTGGCCACACCCTCCGCAAACCTGCTCCCAACATCACCAGGCAAGCCCTCACATGGAACCCTCAAGGAAAGAGGAAGAGAGGAAGACCCAGAAACACCTGGCGCCGTGATTTGGATGCAGACGCAAAGAAGATGGGCAAGACGTGGGGACAGCTGGAGAGACTCGCCCAGAACCGAGACGCCTGGAGAGAGCTGGTTGGCGGCCTATGTCCCAAACGGGGCCACAGGCGGAGATGAGATGATGATGATATTGGATGAATGACTTTGAATATTGCAAGTAATAAAATATCATGCTGTATTATAGTGAGGTTAAAGATAACATTGATGATGACAAATCAAATGGTTTGATAAGTTATACAGCATGACGAGTATATGCGCATAAGTAAGTTTTTTGAATGTATGAGAGTTTGAAAATCAACATATTAGATTTTCGGACAATAAGTACTTCGAGAGTCAGGCTACGTGCTGCCGTTACAATGCTTACAATAGCTGAGCAGCCACTGTAAATCTATCTATACAGACAATTACAATGTACACATGAATACCATAAGAGAAAATGAAGCATTCCAAATTTACAAATGAACGCAGCATTAGGTACATACATTTATAAATCCAAGTTAATTATGTGTACATTGTACTTCTTGTGTCGTTTGTTAAAAGGCCTTCATTAGTAAACAGTCTTTATCGAAGAGCTTTCATAAATATGGCAGTGAATCAAATCACTCGGCACATATTTATGCGATTCAGCCATACTAAACATTCCTAAAAACATCAGGTGATGATCACAAGTACGCTGAACACGCACCGGTAACTCCATCAATTTCTTCCCCATGCCACTCTCGTGGAGGCGGAATTGATGTCATCACAAAGAATAACATGCTAAAAGTCTTAAATACGACACAACCTTCAATTTCTGCGGCACATGGATTGAACCAGTCTAAACAACACTCACACTGGTACAAAGGTCAATTGTTTTTGCCTCTGTAGCCCTACTCGTAGTGGAAGAAACAACTGAACTGAATCTCTGTTTTTGTAGCAGGTTCCGAATCTCCTGGAGTATGGAAATTCGATAGGTGGCAACCTAATAAATCTTATAGATTTTAACTTTCACTTTTACTGTCCGGAAAACTCATACACGTCAAAACTCATTGATTTCATTCATGTTTTCAACCTTAAACCGTCAGTTAACCAATCCACCCATAGACATGGTCATATTTTACACTGGATTCTTCAAAGAGCTGATGATAATATTCTGCGATCCACCCTTACATACCACGAACATGCATCAAATCACCTCTGCAATATATGCCATTTCAACATATCAGTCTCTAACCCCCCATCTTTATTTTCTACTATGAAAATCCTTCGCATGCTAAATAGAACCAAACTAATGCATGACATCCAAGCAAATCTAACAACCTTCTTACCTCCTACATCAGAAAAACTCGATAACTGCCTGCGTTCATTGCTTGAAAAATATGCCCCAGCCAGCATGTGCAGATTATCAATTCAAAAGTGTTTTCCTTGGGATGACAGTGTTAGGTACAAACTTTGTATTGCTAAAAGAGACCGCCGTAAAGCAGAGAGGCTTTGACTTTCCAAAAGGCTCACTATTCATAAATAAATATTTGAGGCCGCTAAGAAGAACGTCACAAACATTTATCTAAATTATCCCACTACAGTACTAAAATCACGAAGATTTTCAGCTGCAACGACCTTTTCTAGATAATTAATAAACTAACTTCAAGGAACAAATCTTCAATACTTACAACTAACTTCTCTCCAGTAGGTATTCCAGACATATTTGCAAATTTCTTTCGTGACAAAGTACAAACCATTGGAGATACGCTTGACAACACAATTTCAATTGACTCGTCAAAGCTACGATACAGAACTTCAGTGACAAAAATTAGCAGCATTTGAACCTGTTTTTATGGATTTAGTATGGACGATCGTGATGAAGTGTGTACCAAAGTCAAGTGAACTTGGTCCAATTCCAACATCACTGCTGCATGAGCGCTTAGACCCAATATTGCTGTCACTAACTGAGGTTATTAACATATCTCTCTCATCCGGGTAATTCCCATCAGTTTTCAAAACTGACATCGTAAAGCCTCTGCTGAAGCAAACCAAAACTTGACCATAACGATTGAAAAAAACTACCGCCCAGTTTCTAATCTCCCGTTTATATATAAAAAAATTAAGACAAAGTTGTTCTAACCCAACTTCTATCTCATTTGAATTCAAACATTCTTTTTAGCAATGTACAGTCCGCATATAACCCTTGCCACAGTACTGAAACTTCGTTTCTTAAAGTAGGTAATGAAATTCTCTCTGATTTGTATTCGGAAAAAGTACAGTCCTCACCCTCCATGAATTATCTGCAACAATTGACACAATATACCACGATATATTACTTCATCCTCTGCAGCATGTATTTGGCATTGCGAATACAGCCTTACTGTGGTTCAGGACCTTCTTAGTCATCGGGACACAAGTTTCATCTGCAAGTGTGTTGCGGAAGGAGTTCAAACATTTAAAAAGGACACCTAATTTTCCCGAAATGGCATATTTAACTGTTTTATTTCTGCATGTATTTTACCTACAGTTCATTCATCTTTATGAAAGAGTCAAATGCGGAAATACAGTTGCTTTACTTTTACAAAGATTACCCCAACAGTGACATATAACGTCACCGTCAGGTATTTGTTGTCCTTTACAGAACAGTAGGGGCTACGCTGGAATAGCCAGAAATTAGGCCGGATATTAGTATGTCGAAATGTGCCGACATGAAGGAACAATCAATTTAGCAGGGTCTAATCTAAGACAAACACAACACAGCAAACTCGGAGTAGGACCAAAATTATTTGAAAAAAAGCATTGTCGCTTGTGAGTACTTTTCAACAGCCACGCAATCTTGCATTATCTTAATCTGTGTAGCTCCCGTACTACACAGAGAGCCCTGATTAAATAGAAAATAAACGATGTTCTGGAACATCTATAAGATATTAAGTAATTATAAATAAATAGAAACGACCTTACCTGAGAAAAGGAATGTATAAACGAATTTTAAAAAATGTACAGAACCTATCTCGATATCAGTCGATTTCAAGAAATTTAATTATGGAAAGAGCAAAGAAACGCTTAGAAAATACGGACGGAAAAATGTTTAGTTTTGGGGAGGTTTCTTGCATAAAGAACCCAACCCCATTAAATAATAATTCCTTCATTGCTGGAAATTCAAAGCTGATTTTTTATTAATTGAGAAAAAAAATAAAAGAAACATTAAATAAGAAAACAGTGATGATCTGCTTAGAGGTCCAAATCACTGAGGTCCAAACTGAGAAGATTGATTATAGAAAAAGCTATCCGAACATAGAAACAATGTATATATAAATATATATGCATATAGCAACACACATATAGCAAAAACGCAAAACTATCAAACACCGGATATAGGAGACCCCTAGCCAGGGTCAACTTAAATCCAATGTGTAGGTGAAAAAATCAACTCTTGTGGAAAAACCCCTTATAGAAAACATTAGTGAAAAATACCCTGTTCAAATATATAATCCCAAAGGGATTTTATTTTTATATAAGAAAGTAAATGAAAAAAAACGCCCCAAAAGAACAATACATCAGGGGTAACACACTCAAACATAAACACAACCTTTTAGTTTTTATAATAAGGGGGCGGTGACATCTGTCTGTTGTCCCCAAAAATAGAGGGTCTAATCTATCGGAATCTACCACAATACTTTAGAGAAGGTACGGCTCAATAGTGTACTACAGAAAGTATATTAGCTGGACAGGAGAAATGGTAGGCAACATGATTAGCCTATCAGTGACATATATTTTAAATTTTTAAAACCTGTTTGGTCTAGTTCATTCCCTAATTGCATCAGATGAAATTATTATAAAAACGGATAAAAATATATTCCGTTTGATTAGACTGGACCTAGATTTTGTTTGTGTCTACAGCTTGTTGCATTATTTATTTTCAGTCTGAATCCCGACGACAATATTAAAAGAAACCAACATCATATGCATCACGCAGATATATATTTTGATTTGAACGAAATATACGTATGTACATATTAGACCACATGACAGAAGGGGTATATATGTAGATTTAGTTGAGAGGTGTGACAATTATGTTAGTAAAAATGTGCTGAATGATACATTTTATACTTAGATTACAGGCATGGAGGGTGTAGATTAGAAATAAATACATAATTAAATAAATGACACCTATACTAACAAAATAAAAGAAAATCGGCATTTCAGATAAGATATTAAAAAACCTTGATAAGCACAAAACTAATTTCCACTGATCGTTAAAAATAGAACGATACAAATCACGCTAGATCAGTATGGTCTAAACAGCGTTCTTGTCTCCACAGCGAATCCAATAGTGTTCCTACGCGCCCCCACCAATAAGTCCAAGTAGTTTCCTTACCCCCAAGGTGTGACAGTTTGTAAAATTAGAGTCTGCTATTTGCGTTTGATATCCTGAAGTTATGCTGCTGTGAGGCGCATCATTGGAAGGGGTGGTGGCTCTTACATCCCTTGCATCACAAAAAGTATGCGAAAAATAACAGAAAAATATGCATTAATAAATTATCTTCAAAGTTTCGTAGTGAAATTTATTCTCTGCAAATGTTTAAATTGGAGAACCATTCGAGTGCTTTCTCCACTCAGCCTCTCTACGGGTTTCATCCCAGCTGCCCCTCAAATGCCTGCTTAGGAAAACCCACCTCTACCTACCCTCTCCTATCTGCACCCTAAACGATACTTATATATTTGCCACTGTTGAGGATTAGCGACAGTATTATTGAATGAGGCGCCCAAGGTAATCAGTGTGGACTGAAGATTTGCACAAAGTACGTCATTCTAAGAAAGGAATATATATTTGTTTTAATGTAACTCAATTGAAGATTGATCATGATGTACACGTCTCTATTTTAAAATCAAAAGTATATTTTTATTTTGTGTTTTACAAACCAGATGACCATTTGGATCTGTTTCATATTATAATTTTAAAGTTATTTTATAAGAAACATTACTTATTAAAATTTGACAATGTTTAACATTTAATTGCACTGACCGGTAACGCAAACTACTAATTTTCATGAACATACACTACTTAAGTCTGCCGGAATTCGAAGCGGATTTCCTTAAATTTTCCGATGTGGACGTTTTGAAAGAAACGTATGCCTGTGTTCGATAATATACTGAATTACAAAAGACCTATACAAATTCGTAGAGTGATCTTCTGTTTCTTTACTATATAATGTTTTCATAATTTACAATGATTGCTAGTTTCTAAATTCACACGAATTTGAAAGCAGCTCCAATATAAGAGATGCATTTTGGATTAAAACTATGTTTGTCATACCAACCAGAAAATTAGCATAATAATTTTGATCGATATAATACTAATTTATATGATATTAGCATAGTATATTTAATTAGTATGTATTTAACTATGTAGGTCAAAGAAGGTCTGCGTTAAGTTAATTAAATATACTACATGATAAAAGTCTAGTAAGATATATCAAGGCCTTTCACTTTATTTTCCTAATTCATAACCAACCTCAACGTAGATTAATTCAACCTAATTAATATTTGAATATTTTTTTTATCAATGCATTTATTAGTATCGTGTCGAACGAACCATACTATGGATGAGTTTTCTTCAGTTTTTTTGTCTCCTAACTGTTACACAAATGATTACGCTAGTCACAAGAATAATGAAGTTCGAGTTTGAAAACCGACATTAACCTTTGCAAGAACGATACCTATTGACGTTGGATTAAAGTCAACCGGCATAAGCCAATCGCGAGTCGTTATTAAGTCAATAATTTGTAAAAATTCATGAGCTGAAATGCCGCTGACGTTTTATGCATACAATCGGATTGATATCAGAATATTAAATGTTTTGAGTGAAAGTTGGTGTAGAAATATTTAACAAGAAAGCAAACAAACTAGAATGATGTGCATTGTTGCTAGGAAAATGTTCTCTCTGCTGAACATGGTATTTCTTAATCATATATATATATATATATATATATATATATATATATATATATATATATATATATATATATATATATATATATAATGATTTGGAAATTTGAATGACCCCATGCCGCGTGCCACTTAATTATTATTCTTCAGCGCCTCTCCCTACTCCGTCATGCAATCACCCACACTCCCTCCACTCAAAATGTATAAAAGTGGAAAGAATGAACAAGAAAGAACAAAACATGCACGCTGTTGTGTAATCCAGATGTTCAAATTAAAGAAATGGTCTAATTTACACAACTCTGATTAAATTATGCAATGTAACATACAATTTATAGTAACAAAGCTTATTTTTGTATATGTTGCATTGTATCATATACTTGAACATGATTCACAATGTAAAGAGCATATTTCAACACTGGGTCTGCATGACTTTCTCCATGCGACGCATGACAAAATAGAAGATATATATACTCCAAGAGGTTGTCTCTTTGTCCATGCACCACGTTTAATACTGCATACTGCGCTCGTTAAAATGAATCTGCAAGAGGAAAAAAAAAAATATATATATATATATATATATATATATATATATATATATATATATATATATATATATATATATATATAAAATATAATATATAATGTTAATCGTATATAACAAATATACAGTAAAGTGCTTTCCCGCATTGCACAAATTATTGACACAGAATGATATGACAAATTATATTGATTTTCACAATATAGGTAAACATCCTACAGAAAAATAACTCATTCCAAATTGGAATTGAACCCGTTAGAAACTCTCCTACAGCCCTTTGAACACGTTACATTGCCTTTTCTTCATATAAATAGCACGAAACATATAAATATTTCATACAACTGTACAATCTGAATAAAACTGTTATCCAATTTGTACAACTCATTGTGTTATTGTACATCGCATGGAACGATGTTTAGGATATATTTTCTTATCTATACTATGCAAGGTTATTATATATGCGTGGCAGTGATATATATATATATATATATATATATATATATATATATATATATATATATATATTAACTACATATCAGCAAGTGAAGAAAATTGAATAGAACTGACTAAAATCCAAAGTTGCTTTCATTAGTTGGTTTCAAATATATAAATATGCAAATACTGCACCAAGTTTTAAAGCTATTTCACTCATCAAACATTGCAGGTTAAATCACAAGCTCTATAATTATCTGAGACAGCCAATTTGGCAAGTAAATGTGACCTGATGACCATGCAATACATGATGGATAAGGGACTCTCGGCCCAGTCATATGGCTTATACTTTTATAGAACAGTTAGAACCATGGTGTATGAAAGTGACATCAAACTCAATCCACCCGGAGGGCCGCATTAGGGCATTTTTAGCGGCCCAAGAGCCGCGCCACCTTTATCATTTCCCACGACACATTGTGATGTCAATCATTCTGAGGGCAGCGTGCGCATGCGGCCTGGTGTTTGAGGTTTACTGTGTTTAGGTATTATGTCAGAGTGATATTTATATTACTTTTAATTGCATTTTAAAAAGAAAAGGAAATATTGGTTTGATAATTCATCAATTAATGTCCACCAACGCGAATGAAAATGTAGACAATGTTTCAATGTTATACAACTTACCAATGCAGCCGTTGCAATACCCACACGGCTCAGTAGTATTGACTGGGACAGTCAAATGACACAGGGTTGAAGCACATTGTTGCATGTATATCCTATCTGCGCACCATAAATACTGTCCACAAGAATATGGATGGGGCACAAATACGGCATTGTAAATGTTGCATATATTGCCTGTAAAAAGAACAATGACTGTTACGACATGTTTGCTATGAAATTCTCAGAAATTTACTCATCATGAACGACTATAATACATTGATCTACATTGAATGTCTATTTAATTTCCATCTTTGTGCAAACACCATTATAAGTCAATAGGATCAACATTTGTTTAGTTTACAATACGAGAGCAAATATTTTAGACCTCTGATAATAGAGATCGAAAATATTTTTTCAACTCAAAATAAAACTGTTTAATTACTGGTGGAACTACATGTATTTAATCACTGAAAGATGATTATTTTTATCTAAGTCATTATTATTCCTTACATGTTTACGTTTTTGTAAACATTTTCACCTATATTCGGAACATTTAAAACCCACAAAAATGCAACCAACTTTCCAAATGAATAACAATTATGCTCTCAACACGCCACTACTATCAACACGTTTATACCTAATTTGTGTTAATTTTAATAAAAATCTTCCCATTATATATCACACATTTTAAGTTAGTTGCAAATGTTGTTTGCACACGAGGAGCAAACATTTTATTCTACCACAACTCTATTGGCAACAAATACTATTGGATAAAGGTACATTATAATGCAATGTTTTTCAAACAAGCTTCTTTTCCAGACCATATGCAAATATGTACTTAGATCAATCATTTAGAATTAGCTATTTGTACCTTTGCCGATATTTTGTAAAAAAGGGTTTGCAAGATGTTCAATACATATACATGTTGTATATGTATAATTTGAATTTTTCGAAATCAACATATATGACGATATATCAGTCTAGCCAATGTTAGTTAAAACAACTAACCCACTGTCAATATTAAGCAAAGGATTTTCAACAGTAGATCCCGAAGTTCAATAAAATGTATTAGTGGCCACTCTAACACACTGTATGATTTTTTACACTAACTAATTAGCTTCAGAAAATTTAGAACCACATGGTGCTCTTTGGATATTAGGCATTTTCGTCTAAAACAATCAGCTTTCCAATATTATCGTGCAAAGTGCTACAATATATTAAAATGCATGCATCGACAATAGATGTTGGATAATGTTTGAATGATCGGGTCTGGAAAGACAATTATACTGTCGGGTGAGTCACTCATATGTTACTATTACGTGTAATTACTGGGGAGACTTCTACCATATTAATTCTAAAATTTCAATCCGAGTCAGTTCTTTTTGTGTACACAGTATAATGTTGACGTTGTGATGTCATATACATGACCACGTGTGTAAATTTGCAAGCAAATTATATGAGCTGTGTTTTCGCGCATGCCAACTGCAAAATGGTTGAGTCTAAATATTCATTCTTACATCTTGTAGTCGTTGTTCTGCCACATTCTTAACACAAATCGTTATTTCCATTACACGCAATACAATTCTAAAAACCTTAATCGTACCTTGTTAAAAACAGGTCATACATGCAAGTCTAACTATTCATTCTTACATTCTGTAGTCGTTCTTCTGCCACATTCTTAATTGTTTTAGTTTTACATTTCCATTACACGCAATACAATTCTAAAAGCCTTAAACGTTATTTGTTAACAACAGGGCAGACATGCAAGTCTAAATATTCATTCTTACATTGCGTGCAATGGAAATGTAAACTAAAAACTTTAAAATGTCTACATATAACAAACATTGAAGTATCTGAAACATTTATTTGTACCTGCAATAATCTTAAACCCTTTTGTGGTATATATGAAATGTATTTTTTATTATAATAAAAGAAAGTAAAGCAATCGATCCGTGCTTTATTTTAAATTGCCTTGCTGGAATGATGGGGTGGGAGAATGTGCGGTTGTGGTAAATATTTTTCGTTAGACAACAAACCAAAAAATAGAATACAACTGTCTCTCTGATAGTAACACAAACCAAATACAAAATTAATGTGGACAAGAATGCAGCAATTTCTGAACCGGAATTCATAGCTATCTACCGATTGTGTTTAGACGAAATTTCTCATGGTAATTTCCTAATTGGATTACACTCGTAGTCGACCTTTATGTGTTTATAGAATCCATGACATAAATGATACGTATTGATTCGTTGACATTATTTTCATGGCTCAAGACAGCATCGTCAAGTTATTTTTAATGGTGAAATGATTTGACTAATTATTTGTTTCACAGCGGAGCATTGTTGTTGTTTTAGGGCCATTTTTCAGCACACGATAGGCTATACATGGTGGCCAGTAATATTGGTGGAGGAAGAACCCGGGGAAAACCCCGGAAAGAACCACCGACTCACGAGAAGCTACTGGCAAGCTTTCTCACATAACTACATTGGCCGAATCTTTGACTCGAATCCAAGCAGACAGGTGACACGGCAGTGACCCGTAACGGAAAGCGCTTTGGGCCACTCGGGCACTCGGGGCCCACAGCGGAGCATAAAGCATAAAGTCTATTCACAGATGGGTAGAAAATCTCGCCGATTTTTACATTGAAGATCGAACCCAAAAATAGTATGCCACAGGTACGATTTAGATGAAATGCATGCGTCAAGGTTAAACTATTTAAATCATGTCATTAAAGTTAAGATGAATAACAAACTGTGATGAATGAAAATTGTGAACACGTTAAATTAAGAGCTTAACATTAATAAAAGGACATTGAAAAAAGCTTTCAGCATCGTCATTGATTTATATGTGCCAAATGTCGCGGAATATAATATATTGCTTTACATTGATTTATATACCTGGTATGATTAAAACTTTCCGGTCGACATACAGCGATGATCCACCTAATACGTCCCCCGTATCTATTTTACATCGAATAACTGTGCTGTTCCAGTCCATATCAAACATATAAGAAAATGTTGCAGAGTATGTGTTACTGCATTCCCCTTCCATCTGAGATGAAGTGAAGTTAAATGGAACAGGAGTGAATGTGTTTTTGCCACCCTTATTTGATTCAAACACAATTTTTCTGGCCGGATATCCTACTTCCCCAGTACAATTAATTGTTCCTGAAGCTGTATTTTGTAATATCCCACTTGTTGGAAAAGTTACCATTTGCGGTACTTCGGGTAGTCCTGCAAAAAGAAAACGTTTGTAAAAGCCAGTGTTTGGTGACTTCCGTTATGTACCATCAATCTGCTTGTGATATGATATTTTAATGCAATATAGTGACATTCATACATTTGCAAAGAAATGATATGGAAAATAGAAAGTGTCGGGAACATACTGACGAATGTGTATATAAGGTATGGTGGTATTTGAATCCAACATGGTTTGTCATATATTCCCTGTTTAGAACATATAGTGTCCGATGACGTATGCCCATTTTAATCATAAATTAGCCCAAATGCTTACATAATTTACACTTTTGGTAGCTTTTACTTTTAACAACAGAGTTTCAGTTTTTAAACTATAGTACCAGAGCCAAGGCGATTGTGCATTAATGACGCATAAAACATAATTAAAAAAAACCTGCCAATCATTTTCACTCTCAAGTTCTCATATTCAGCCACAAAACAATGACAGTAATTTCATAATAGTATGAAACGTATGAATCATGCAAATGTCTGATACGGCTATGTACAATAATCTTGGTCAGAGTATATTGTATTAGGTTATTGTAATTTACATGTTGTTTTCTACCTTTAATATTTGAGTATCTCACATGTACCACAACCACGCGGTACCCAGTAATGATATGTGTACAGTAGATGCCCATCTTAGGCACAATAAAAATCAATTGTGCTGATAGGAACATGAATGAAAGTAGATACAGGGATAGGTCAGATTTTTTGATTGCACCATTAATCATTGAACATATGTATAATGCCAGATAAAGGTTATATCATTAGTTTCAAAATTTCTTTGCCGATGTATATTAAAGCACATTTCAATAAATATTACCTGTTTTTAAAATTTGACTTTATATTTATTGATTGCAAATATCACTCCAATCATTATCTGAAAAGTAGGTACTTATTCATTACACGTAGATTCGGATACCTGTTTTAAGTGTGAGGCAGGGTCGCTCACTGACAGAGATACACTATATTTTAATACTACTGAACTTTCTATCTTGTATTATTATCAGCAGTTTTAAAATGCAGTTGTGTTACTGTTTAATTATTAATAAAAAGGTACCATTTAATGAGAAGTTCATAATTATACAAAATAAGAAAATAAATTCATAAAAAGTAGTTTGTTAATGATTAGACATGAGAGACATGGCTTCCTCGATTTGTAAATTCTTATCTCATACATACGCAGGACGATGAGGTCTCCACGTGAAGAGAATGCACCTATAGTGCAAAAGTAGTCTCCTTTGTCTACGCAGGTCAGGTTATCAAAATCCATATATACATTTGCCGCTGTAGAATTGATCATACTTGTGTTCCTAATTCGTATTCCGATGAAATTGGTTTGACTTGTTCCATCAATGTTCAAGTGTGCCACCTCATGGAGTCCAGAGATAGTTTGTCTTTCAATTTTGACACTCGTTATATTCGCCATATGTCTGGCGATGCATGTTATGCTGTGTGATGATCCAATGTAGCCAGACGATGACGATGGAACAAAATATATATCTATTGAACGAGACAGCATATAAATATTAAAAGACGTTCATGTTACCACGAAGTGTACATGCCAGAAGTATCTAAAGAATGAAGAAAACTGTACAGTTCCTACATTAGAACATATCAAACTTTAAAAGGTATCAAACAGCAAACACAATATGTAATAATTTCAGTAAGATTTTTAAATTGTGTCTTCAAGAAAAACCAAAACAGGATGAGGTCACGTATGGTGAGAACAAATTTACCCAAATATTAATTTGATAGTAGGCGTGGCTGTATTTATAATTATGCAAAAGAAAACCTATATTTTGTTTAGACATTTGAGTACATACGTTATGTCCCAAAAAATTGGTTATGTAGGAATGGCTCATCATACACGGCCTGCTGTGTACATAGGTATTACGGAGCAGCAATTAAAGAATTGTACCTCTCGCCTCTTGAACTAGGCTGCAAACCATTATTCCGTGCTTCGACATACCTATGTACACACCAAATTGTGTACTATTCTTTTGTTTTATGTATGTACTTTCACACGATAATCTGAATCTACTTTGTGGGTTAGACGTAATAAATGTCTATATTTTATTCTTTAATTTAAACATGATGATAATATTCTAGAAGAAACGGAAATTAATTACTATATTCAAACGATTCTTTATGGAGTACCTCGTCACATCAGTAGGATAATAAATTAATATGTGGAATTTCAACAGTTATGAAAATTAACTAAATAATTTATTAAAGTAATAATGAAGTAAATTAGTTACCAACATTAAACATATGGAAAAATAATTTAAAAAATAATGATATTGCATTGTTTCTGATTTGGACCACTTTGAAGGCCAAATATTTTTATTTTAGCACACATGTGCCATGCTTTGTACTTACTCAATAAAAATGAATCTAGATAGTGTAGGTTAATGTTTACACACCTGGCTCTTCTAAGGTAATTGCTATCGCATCGGAATATATTTCCGATGAAGGGTTGCCTTGTGTTTTCGTGCCACATCTTATACCACCTCCATTCCAACTTTGTTCTGGATAGATGCCTATTATCCAGTTCCCGATGACACTGCAATCGCTTTTATATATATCTGGTGAACCATTTACGCTGTAACTCTCAAAGTTGCCGCCTGGTAACTTTAATTGCCAAAACATCGATGCAGTAGGAATTCCCAGTTGACCGATACAGGAAATAATTGCCTTCTGATCTTTGTAAATGTTGCGTGGTGCTGTGATATTTGGTTTCTCGGAATTCACTGAAAGATGACGAATAGGATTCCATAGAATGGGCAGATTGTCAACACAAATTGTATTAATTTGTGTTTATTCAATTGTATTAATATGTGTATAACTTATTGACGTAATGCATTTCTAGTAGCCGATTTAATTGTTTTATTTCCAATTATATTTATTTTATCAATGTTATTCAGTGAAATTTTCATTTTTTAACATATCAAGAAAATGGACAGCTATTGGGTATTTATTACAATGCACATATCAGCATAATTATAGAATATTAAATGAATACGAATGGAGGGCGTTTGAATTTCTGATCCTCTATATGTCTTATATTACGATAAGTTATGTGTTTATTGTTTACACTGTTTCAACGAGAATTTTTGTCTGATCCTATAGCTTCACGTTTACATGAACGTGTATAATGTTTTTGTTATTTCATATAAAAAACGAACAAATATTATGTCTCACAAAATTCACAGACGTAAAACTAACGACTGATTGAAATTACCTGTAACTCGTATTGCAGCCACACTGGAGACATTTCCACCGTAAATGCTGACATTGTATGCTCCAGACTGGTTGCACATAATGTTTTGAAACCCAATGTTCAATTTTGCAGTGTTATTATCTACAACAACCAGGCTGAGAAGAGCGTTGCTGAGAAATGGGTAAGTACGATTACCGCGCATTGTTTCTCTGAACTGCACTTTCGAATCTAACTCAATGATCAAGTCAAACAGATCTCCGCATAATATCAGTACACATGTAATTGTGGCATTACTGTTAATAACAGGCTCTGCACCCGAACAAGTTACAGCTGTAAAAAGAAAATACTGAAGTATTATTACGGGCCTTTCCCCACATTTATTAGTACACAGTGAAACCTGACAACTATAAATTGTAAATGAGAAACCTAGTTTTTTTCCAGAATAACGTACATGTACAATATATATATATATATATATATATATATATATATATATATATATATATATATATATATATATATATATATATATATATATATGATAGTTATTCCGACTTAGTTTGAAATTAGCCCTGATTGTGTATTTAATATAGGGCCAAATCAATGGCTAAACAATAGAAATTCACTGCAAAGATTAGGAAACCCAGATTACAAATAATGTTGCAAGCCACTTCTATATTTAATGTTTTCTAATTAGCAGATTTTCTTTAGCTGCCCTGACGCACTGTTTTATAGAGCATGTAAGGACGATTTGCAAGGTGATGGCAACTCTATCGGACAAGAATTACAAAGAGATTTCAAATGATATAGATCACAACGCGTGTTGCATATTTTCTGCTGCTAATGAGTTTGCTTTGCAAATTAATACAAATATAAACAAGTAATAAGTATGTATAGGCATTTGCACAGCTTCCATCATGGTTATTGTTTGCAATTAACAATTCGCACGAACAGACGCAATAAAAACTCCTCACTTATGATGCATGTCTCTTAATACTAGAATCTTTTTAACTGTGAGGGAGAAATGTGATTTTGCTTCATTTAAAGAAAGAAAAGCAATTGAACATCGCATTTAATATATGGCATATTGTAATTAATGTTTAGATGTCTAACAATTTGGCAGTAGACGTCATTGGTGTAAGATATGTAACGGAAAACAATTTTCCAGGATAAACTTCCGTTGTTATCCTGTTGGAAGTTTGAATAAATATAAATAAGTTCATTCGGGTAACATATGTTGAAGCTGTTTTTTTCCTCAGTTATACATGTCGATAGTTTTGCATATTTGACACGATAAACACAACTTGATGTTATCTGAAACCGTGTTCTATGGGGATTCAAAACTATCGAAATAACAAATTTGGTGGCATTATATTATTGGTCGAAACCATACGAACATATATCCAATGCATACTGCTGTGTATGGCAACAATGTTGCCTGCATCCTACAGATGTGAATCGGGGAAAAATCAGGGAATGACTTGAAAATGGCGTGATTTTAGCGACACACATAATAATGTACAGATACATAGACATGTGTGTGTGTGTGTGTGTGTGTGTATGTGTGTATGTATGTATGTATATGTCTTTGTCTCTATACATTTTTATACATGTCACCAAAATCACGCCATATACAAGACAGTCCCTGAAGTTCCGTCCGATTCAGGTCAGTCCATTGCATCACTGTTGCCAATTTTCAGTACCATGACGTAACGTCACCTGTTCCGTTTATACTGTTCTAATACAATCCTATGACGCAATACATACCCAATGTTCAATTATTATTGACCTTAAAAAAACCCATGGTGATTTTTCAAACCTTGACCCTAAACAGCCCTAAGGGCTTCTGCAATGTATTTTCCCTTAGACCTTAAACGGCTCCCTCCCCATAAATGACTAGCACATATAAATATATCTTACTGTTCCGAGATATATACTATTTAACGGTCTTTGGTGAGAAACTCTTTTACTATTCATTCTCATGGAAATCATTCTCATCCTGTCTAACATTTCTCTATCCACTTATTATGTCACAAAGCTAGACACATGCATCAATGCAAACAACGTTTAAAAGCAACATCAGCTGCCTTTGAAATCTACGTATTATGCAGTTAGTCGTGATCCAAATATGCAATTGTACCATAAAATATCGTATTATTTGCCCGTACACATAGAAGTAAACATACCATCATGAAATACAATCTCTATCCAAGTGAACTGCATAATATTTAATATATAGTTTTCAAATAATTTAGTCAGACATGGTTTCACACGTAATAGTTCACAACGCAGTCATGATCGATTTAAAAAATACATAAAGTTTAAACGAGATGCACATGTTCATCTCTGCAGATGTGAAGGACGTCCACTGTACTATTACTGGATTTTTTTAATGAGATTTGGAGATAAAATATGTTTAATTATTAGCATACTTTCTATTTGCAAATATATCTCTGTCATAATCTATACTTTCATACTAGTATTCATGTACAAAATGTATTCATTCACTTCATACATTCTTGCACATGCAGTTAAGATTTGAATTGCTAACTAAAAATGTCAATGGGCGACTGTTTTGTTTCAACCTGTGTTCTACTTACATGGGCATGCGACCTGAGTCGTCGTCGTTGCTGAAAAGCAAAGACAGGCATTGTATAATTTCTATCTGCGTGATATCTAAACACTTATTTATTGTAACTTAGTGTGTATATATTGTTTCAACCAGTGTTATATTTACCTGCGCATGCGACCTGAGTAGTTGTTGGTTACACACGTAATATTTCACAACAAAGTCATGATCAACTTAAAGATATGTTTATCATTGCATAGTTTACCACAATATCTCTCTCTCTCTCTCTCTCTCTCTCTCTCTCTCTCTCTTTATATATATATATATATATATATATATATATATATATATATATATATATATATATATATATATAATATATATATATATATATATATATATATATATATATATATATATATATATATATATATATATATATATATATATATATATATATATATATAAGTGTATCATAGCATAGTTCGCCACAATGAATACATATGCATACCATATCATAGTTTACCACAATGCATATATATGGAACATAATGTAGGATGGATTGCAATATATTTCAGCCTAACAACTAAAAGTTCGTGTAAATTACTAGTAGGAACATCAGTGATGTATTCTAGACATTACCGCATGTAGATATAACCTAAGCATTTTTGTGATAAAACTTTCAAATATGTCTCAGGTTATAGAAGTATTTGCATTTATTAATCAACTCATGCTTAGGGATCTGAAACGCGCCTGATCTTATGTTGTTGTTTATCTTTATTTGATAGAGCAATGTCATTTTATAGATATATTTTACTTACGTTTAGTTGTAGTTGTTGTTCGCTCCTGTTCACACCGTTTCATATCAGTGTAGTAACATTCTCCATACTTACATCCACCATCTTTCACAAATGTTCGATTCCAAGAGCAATATAAGTACTTCCCGCAATCATAGGATGAATATGGGTATGGTAAATTCAAATCCTCCGGAACACCGTAGCATTTGTCTCCTGCACAATATGAAAGGATGATACAATTTGTAAAAATACAGAATCATACAAATTGTACGAGACATTAATAATACAGATATGTATGTATGTATGTATGTATGTATGTATGTATGTATGTATGTATGTATGTATGTATGTATGTATGTATGTATAACTTTTATTTGGAAACACCACTTATACAAGGTCATCTGCAATAATAAATACAGTAAGTAACCGGTTTGTTTTGACGTTTAATACATTGTGCACCTATACAACTAGTTCGATAGGTTTATGCCATGCATCACCATGATACGTTTGTGAAAGTTTCTGAAAATCAAGAAATAAAATTAGAAGACTACGCACCAACAACGCAACAGGAACACATACTAACAGACATATGGATAGCACACTACAGCTAAAATCAAGGGTCTCAAACATGCGGCACGTGGGCTGTTTGCGGCCCGCCAACCCGTACCTTGTTGCCCGCAAAATGATTGACGTTACAATATGTCATGAGATATAACAAAGGTGATACGGCCCTTGGCTATCGAAAATGGCCTGATGCAGCCCTCGGTGCGGTTTGAGTTTGAGACCCCTGGCCTAAGGAAAGAAGATGGCACGCTTAGGGCAAAATGGTATTTCTCAATTTTCACTTGTACAGCAAGAATTGTGGTCCAAAAACGTATATCTCCCAATGCATGATGGAAATCTAATATAAGAAAAGTGCGTATTAGATTATAATGAATATACCTGGGACGAGGAGAAGGACTTTATCCTCAAATGGTGCCGATTCACCTGACAACGTATTGGTGTTTGTTGCAACACATCGCACAGTCGTATTATGTAGGTCGGTTGTAAATTTATTGAGGTAAAACTCAAATTTAT
>JAQISU010000196.1:3157500-3465000 GCA_029339505.1 Unio delphinus | reverse complement strand
TACTCCTGAATATTGTTTCACAGATCAAAAAGAATAGAATGTTTCAATCTATTAATGTGCTGATGTACCGATAGCCACGAATATACTGATGTGCTGAATGTCAAGATGCATCACATTGACATGATCCAGAATATATTTTGATTACATAAAATAATATTATAGTCCAGCATGTGAATTATCATCATGTATCCTATATGAATAATTTGAATAAATAATCCTTCTCGAAGTCAATGTGATCAAAACTAAAAACGAGTCTACAAAGACTGATATATATATAAGAAGGGATAATGCTGTTTGCATCAGAACGCTATAAAACAAACTAAGACACAATAAGACTACTAGGATTCAGAGTCATGTAAACATTTTTTCAAACATAACACTAGTCAGGTATGCGTTCACTAATTCACTCAACTAAAGGCATATAGCAACAATATAAATTAATATACAAACACTCAGTTAACCAAAAGCATTGGTATCTTTCAAATGTTAATGTTCAAACCATACATATATTTGATGACAAATCAAATATCAATAATATCTTGCAAACACATTTGTCGTTTACACAAATGTATTTCAGTGTATTACTGTGCATTGTAATATAAAGATAAATCAATATTTACTCTGCAGAGGTTATTTGATTTTTGGACATGCAAATGGATGCGAAATGCAAAACTACTGCACGTGAGTGACTCATTGCCTACACTATAATGAAGAAACGTTTCTTTGAAATCACTCAACTTTTCGTGGTCTTTTTTAGAATTAAAAGAGGAAGGGATAAATGAAGATTTATCTTATGTCCCATACTTTAAACACATATAATTTGCGGAAAGTTTGTTAAGTATTAAATATTTGTCCTCGCCAAAGGTTGAAAAGCTACTTTTGTGGCAATTATAACTGAAAATATTGAAAATGTTTAACGATACCTATTTATTCTCCGTATCGTGCAAACATCAAGAAAAATGCATTCCATTTCTTATAGTAAGCTGCTGCATTTATTTTCAAATACATATATGTTAATGCAATGATGGCATTGCAAGATATTAAATACAAGTTCTGCTTTATATGTCTTTTCACCAGTCCGATTTTGCATTTTCAGAACTACAGAACAATGTTAACTTCTTCGGACTGTATATTCCAATATTTAGATTGCTGATTCCGCATACATCTTCAACTACTCTGAGAACTAATATAAGCATTTGCTCCACAACTGTGTCCGTGACAAAATATACATATTTTCAGTCGTGATCCGTCTGTGTTGAAGATTAATGTACGTTGTCTTGATCATAACGAAATTGATTGCCAACTACCAACACGCGATAAAACTCGTTCACTTAAGCATTTACAGAAAATTATTTAAGCTACCAGAATGAAGAAACGTACACTAACATTAAAAAAGTTTAGAATAATTTGGAAAATAATAATTTTTTCTTTTTCGCACAGAATGAATAAAATAATATTTAAACAGCAAACACAGCATGAAATAACTAGGCGACACTTTCTTAGAGTTTCATACACTATTTTGATAATGTATTCTTACATTATACGTCTCAAATCAAAAGCTAAACCTTCTACTCACAACATATGATCTTAATATATTATAGTCTCCTTCATGGAGTTAGGTGAAATAGTGATATATCAGCACATGTTTGCGTGTGCGATACTTACATGGGCATGTCAACTTAGTCGTCGTTGTTGCTGAGGAACGAAAATGAAAAAGAATTCAGTAATGTACAAAAGAGCGAAATAATAGTAAACGAGGCTACTACATATTTCCTACTAATTTATTAATTGTGTATGTCAAATTCCTACAAAATTAGGGAATTGTATAAACAGTTTAAAGTGCCTTCATTGTAAGTAATGAATATACCAGATGCCCAAAATTCTCTGCTACCAGCCAATATATGTGTCAAAATTAAATCAAATATAATATTGAAACTTTAACGTTTTTATGTAGTTGCTATTATATGCTCAGCTGATGATTTACAATGGGTTTAACATATCCGACATTTTCAAATGCCTTTCATTTTGTGATAATTATCTAATCAAAGAATGTCTTCAGAAAATACAGCTTTTACTTACGAGCAATTGTTGTAGTTGTTCGCTCCTGTTCACACCGTTTCATATCAGTATAATAACATTCTCCATCTTGACATCCACCATTTTTCACAAATGTGCGATTCTCAGTGCAAAATACGTATTTCTTGCAATCATCAAATAGATATGGGTATGGTAAAGTTAAACCGTTCGCCTTACCATAACAGGTAGTTCCTGAATTGATACAAAATTTCTGATAGCAATGGCCATTGGCAATCAACAATAATATAAGTCTAATGCTCTCTATGTTTTTTGCTGCCAACTAAATTTTGAGATTTTGTGTGTCTTGTTAGCTAAACAAACACATATTTACTTTTAGATTTTCAATAAATTACATTTCCAGTATAATTAACACGTGATTGTCTATAACTAAAATTACTTTCGTTTTTTAAATATCTTGGATACTATATCCTTATTAAAGGATCTGCTCATTTGGTGTAGTGTATATTTTGCTTTGATTAAAACACGAGACGAAATGAATCAAGGCAAGCAATGGTTGATAGAATAGACAGACAAGATTTTAAAACATTATTTTGATATATATGATGGGAACCAGATTAGCTCCAACGTCAAAGCAAGTGTATGGCGCTTCAAATTTCAATGAAATGGTATATCAGTGCATTGAGGTTTACGTAGAGAAGAATGTTTTAAATGCTTTAAACAAGACTTGGTAGCGAATAAAATCTATCTAATGGAGATAAAATAGTGGCATATTACAATAAATGTACCTGGGACAAGAAGAAGAACTTTCTCATCATATGGATCAGTTTGGCCAAAAGCTATCGTCACGTTGTTCGTGGCAACACATCGCAGAGTAGAATTATGTAGGTCCATTGTAAATTTGTCTAGGTAAAACTCAAGTATGTCAACCTTCTGACAATTGGAAATATTCCCTCTAATCAGGTTGACTTTAAATGGTTGAACCTCTTTAAAAGTTCCATTACTTTTGATTTGTGCAAGTAGGTTTCCACCAGGATAACCTACATTTCCTTTGCAGACAAAAGGGTCTCCCGCTTGATTGTATCCATCACTCACAATATCCTGCGGTAACATCAAACTAGGTTTATCAGGTTTACCTGTATTTTGGAATATATTTCCTTTAGAAATTGTCTATATATTTACAAGCAAACTACATGCAAAATTTCCACCACTACTAATACTAATGGAAGAACAGTGATACCAGTACCAATTCATATATAACTGGTGGTGTTCGTACTTAAACATCAGTGGTACATTTAATAATTATCCGAATATATACAACCAGTTACGGTCTTAAATGATCCTGACAATTGTTGAAAAAAAATCAAAATACTATAAAATAACACCTGCCATGGATATCGATCTAAAATGTAACTAGTTAGAATAGTTGTGTATAAAATATGCAATCCGCAATTCGCAGAGAAGATGATCGAATTACAGTTGAAACGTTGATATATATATATATATATATATATATATATATATATATATATATATATATATATAGACGATCCGATTAAGATACCTGAAATATTGACTCAACAGTATATTGATTGTGACGGAAGAGAATTATTTTGCTATTAAACAATCTAATATCTAATAGCAAACATTTAAGTTCGCACTATACTTCGCAAAGAGTTATACGCTTCGTTGCATTTGCACATCCAATCATTATTTTGGACAACTGTTATGATGCAACACATATTAGGGCTTGTCATTAATATGTATATAAAAGTAATCCTTTGCCAATTACATGCTGAAGTACACATTGATAAAAGTGTATAATAACATGCAGAAGTAAAAAAAATGTAATAATGTGTGCGTTTAATTTTCAGAATTAATGTTTCCTTACTCAATATTGCCAATGACGCGATTGCAGTCCTGTTTCCAGTTTTACAGCGGTATGTTCCACCATCTCTGCACTGGAGGAAGTTGATGGTGATGTGAATTATCATGTTGTTATCTGATAAAACGGTGGTACTAAAACGTATCCAAGTTAGGTTGTTCTGGATTGAATTACCAATGATAAGTATTGACAATATTTCTTCTCCCTGAATGGTGGGTATGAATCTCGATATGATGACGGAATCGTTGCTCAAAATGCCCGTAACTGTACAGTTTATTTGCACCGTGTCATTTATGAACCCAGTGATTTCACTTGGTGAAATAATGATACCTATAGAAATTAAGACAAGACAAAAGGTTGCTGTAAATAGATAAACGCCAGATTTGTGTTGTTATCTCTGTGTGTTAATATATGTAATGGATATTCAGTTTGAATAACGTTATGTCTTTATTCAAAGTGATACTTATGTATAATCGAAAGTTTCAGGTATCTGTCAAATGGTGATCGAAACTGATAGCTTTTATAATTAAGCAACTCATTTTATTTGTATGGGATATTTCTTTTGTCATGAAGTGCGTCATATATAATTCATACATTTGCATGTTAAAAGCATCCACAAACACCTCTTGATGATATTGCACATACACACAAATTAGTTGAAATTTGATTAAATAAATGTTACATATTTTAAATAAATGTGAACTTGAAATTAGGAATATAGTTCTTTTTCTGTGGCTGTATATAAGATATGAACTACTATAAAACGTAGGCTATTTGAAAATATAAAACTCTGACGACCTTGGTGAAATGGTAATTCCAAGCTTTTCTAACAAGAAATCAAGTATTGTGAATTAACATATTTGACACATTTAACGCATGCATTTTAAAGTAAATCTCTAAACTTGTATGAATTTAATATACTTTTCATCACTAGCTTGTTCGTGATGGGCATGGGCTCAATGGTCATCCCCAGATGGTGATGGAAGCTTATTGTACATAAGTAACCAACGGATTTCACTCAATGAGCTTAGATTAGACGATTTAAACAAAAAAACATTATACAGGTAAATCTGTTGCAATCATAGGTATATATTTTACTTTTTTGCACGTAAAATCAATGTTTATGGCAGATAATAAATTGTGTTCAAATTAATCTGCATACAGATGTAAAGACCATTAAAAGCAAGGAAAACTAATAATGAATTAGATATCAGTAACAAACGTACTCAAAGTTGACATTATCATTCTTCCAATTGTGTCAAATATGAACGAGTTCTCTACATTCTTCTGATGGGAGATGGACATACAAACGTATTTGAGAGTTTAGACGTGTTAAAATATGTTTAAAAATGAACACTAAGTAGCAAGACGATACGGAAAAGGTATCAATAAATACATTCATGTGTTTGTTTAAACAGAAATAGTTAAATCTTTAACGTAAATACACAGCCCAAGGAGCCTTACTGAAAGCATGTTGTTTAGAAACTCTCTGAAAGAAACATGGTACGTATCATGACAAGTCTAACATCAGGTACGTTGAACGCAGCAACATCTTGACTTAATGTTAAAGCTAAACCTTATTTAAATTACGTTATTAGTATTTTATTCGGAATATATATTAAAACTTACCTCTGCTATGTATAAATGCAAATCTAATTAATTCGCTTCGAAATAAAGATATACTGAAGCTGTTTTCATGAACCAAAGGAAAATAAAACATATAATGCCTGTAATTGATAACACAATGTTGCAATATAGTAAAATCACATAATGCGTTAGGTATTATATCGATTGACCAACTTAGCTTTAACATATGGTGTTAGCAAATAATTTTATATTACGGAGTGTCACAATTGGTGTTATGTACTAAGGAAGGATAATTTGATCATACACTTTTGATTCACAAAAGACTTATGGGAAAAGAGAATATAAATAAATAAAACAGGAAATATGAAATCTAGGAACACAATTGATAACTTTAATTTGAAAGCCTTATAAGAGTTGACAAAGCAACATTACGGTAATTGTATGCAGCACTATGGCTCTAGAGTACCTTGTAATCCTATTCTTACTCATCCTTTACCCTTAATATATCACAACTCTAATAGGGATAACATTTGTAAAAGGACAAACAGTATAATTAGATTCTTATATATTTCTTCCACATTTGTTTACTAAAAACAAAATGCTTACAACCCAACTTTTAATGTTTGAATGAAAATGAAGATCAAAAACAATGTATTCTTTAAACTATTGTTTTTTTACTCTATAATGTCTCTCTCAAACGTCAAACGTAATTCATTTATTTGCTTTTCTGAACACTTAAACTATGGTAATGAATATCCATGTTCATCTATCCGTCAACCATTCGTAGCTTATATATGTCCTGCAACATCAAATATATCATTATTACAGTATATGCAGTGCAATAAAATAAGCTACAGCTTCCTGACGAGTATAAGGCATTTGTTTTCTGATATAGTGGGTACAGGATTTTGTATAGTATTTTTCCTTTCACTTTTCGTTTGTCATCATTGATGGCGAGCCATGTACTATTTCATCACATTTGTTTAACAAGCATTACTGTTAATGATGGGTGATATTAATACGGATGCTTAACGATTCTTCAGAAAGTCATATTCTTATCCATCTGAAAATACATGATACTATACCAGAGCTTGTAGTGTTGATTTCATACACGTCTGACTCCAGTCTTGATGAACTGTTGTCGCCAATAACGCACCGTACTCGAGCATGTTGCCATTTTTCTACAACAAGAAAATTCATCACCAGAGTACCCATACTACTACAGTTCTTGTCATCTGTGGTCAAAATTGTATTTTCATACTTCGTGTAATTGCTCCCTTTAAACATCACTTCAATGTACATGTTCTGTCGTGGAATTCCTTGTTCACCGGAGCAGGTTATAGTCGCTTGTGTATAAGCCACTATATATTGCGGCAACAGTAGCGTAGGCCTTTTAGGAGGAACTACAACATAAAAATATTTCCTAAGAGTAAAGTAGATATGATACGAGTTTGGTATTCTAAGATTTTAGTGATCTACCCATGTGAAGACTGTTATCTTGAATTATGCTCTATACTAAGTACTATAACAATATCATCCTGTAGATAGAAGAGATTCAATCCAATTCAGATGCATATATTTGATAACTTGACCATAATGTTACTTCAAACTTTTATTTGAAACTTCTATGTAAAAAACGTAAATTACAGGTAACCTTATAAATAGTTATCAATGCAGTTTTGCATGCCTTATTATTTCCAGATAAATATATGTTAAGCACAGTCTGTTGAATGAATTGTTTAATTACACAATGTATGCAGCAGATCAACTATTTTTGCAGCATGACTTTCTCTAGACAAAAACTTGTTTTGAATAGCATAACTTTTTATTACCTTTAAAAGTTAAGTATCCTCGATCGGTGACGTTTTCTCTACCAAGAATTATTATATACTCTCCACTGTGGTTGCAGTTTGTTTTAAGAAATGACACAGTCAATTCTGCTTTTCCATTTGTAAGCGAAACTTGTATGTCTCTCTCCTCTGAACGCTGAGAAATATTTCCAGTAATATTGTTACTACTAAACAGAGTGTCCCCCAAATGTTTAATTGTGAGCGAAAATGAATCATTGCAGAACAGCAGACTGCATGTGATCGATATTGGTTCTCCTATGCTGGCATCAGCATCATTGCAGTACACAACTATAATGTAAATATAATCGCTTTAGTTAAATTATATTATTTAAAGATAATACCCATTGAAGAACGCGTACAATTTTGGTATATCTGTTTATTCAACAAAACAAAAAAACTTACGTCTTAAAGAACATTCTGACGTCAATAATATTTTGAAGTTACCAACTCGAGAAATCATGCAGTTAAGAACATACTTTCTAACCATGAATACGTTTCGAAAAATATGAATCAGACGTTGAGATTACATAATAGTGTGATTCATGTTCTTTCGGTGATTGCACACAAAGGGATCTGTTACAATATATAATCATGTAGCTTTATATTAATTCGGGGTAATGTTTCAGAACTCCAGGTTTATGATCCTAACATATGACGATTGAATGCTATTCTTATTTATTTGATCTCCCTGAATATATAGTTTATTGGAAAATTAAGTGGTATGACGCGAATATGTACCTATTGATAAAATTAGTAAAAATTCTTAAAGCACAATTTGTCATATCATGCGAAAATTCTAAACTCAGACTATGAGAAAATTGATCAATATTTAAATCGCGCATATGTTTTGAAAAATTGTATACAAAAAAGATTCAATAGTGCATTACTGTTTTTCTGACAATGTTAATTAAATTTTAAAACATAGTGACAGTAGATACTTACATGGACATATTGCTGAAAATAATAATAATAATAATAATAATAATAATAATAATAATAAGAAGAAGAAGAAGAAGAAGAAGAAGAAGAAGAGCAGCAACAACAACAAGAAATTTATATTTTTAACGTACCTCTAATAATTTTCAGTCATATCGCTACGATGTCTAGCATTGGGGCATCATTCCCCAGATATGTTGCATGACGTCCCACCCAATTACATTATCCTGACACCAGGCCGACCAGTCCTAACAATAACACCTGATAGCTGAGATGGTATGCATTCATACCTGCTGAATCAATGACGATTATGTTACTACCATTGCACATAAAGCTGGGTATGATAGGGAACTTTGTCAAGGACATGGCCAAAACACAGGCAACTTGCCAGTACCTGCATTGCAACTTTCCAAGGTTAAATGAGACTAAACTAATTGAAGGTTCATTTTCTTAATTCAGATTAGTGAACGTCTTCGAGATGATATTGCAACCGCGCCTTCCTGTTAGTGGCAATAATGTTTATCAGAAACAGCAAGACATTTAAAAGCTTTGGTTGCGACATGTCACTAAATATGTATTTGTACTCTTATCTCCATTTGTTCCACAAAACTGTGGAGCAGTGATCAAATAGGACGGTGACCAATATCACCAGGACATAGCAAAAATGAACACTATCAGGGTAAATGGAACCTATCAATGCTTGCGGACTATTGCTGGACAGTGACACGAGATGCTCTTTTTTCATGACTACAAAAGACAAGCTATGACTCGCATAGTAAACACTGAGTAAGGAGTAAACTATGTACTTATATATACATAATAGTTATCTGCCTTTTGTTTCATACTACAGCGTATTATTAAAGCTATTTTGCTGTTTTCTGAAGAGGTGAAATAATATGATGCAAACTACCATTTGAAAAGACCTAGGTTCGCAATTTAGGATTGAAACTCTATTGTCTACACCATATATATAGACGTAAAATATTAAAACTTATATATGTTGGTTACAGTAGATAATCAGTTGTTTTAATTGCCATATTTGAATTCAGCACATCAAAATTCATGCTTAATAGCACAGTTTAGCCTTGCAGCAGACGACTTCTAAATCATTGTAGACCACTGCTATGTGTCTTGTTTAACATCATACTATATTATGTTGAACAAATTCATGAAGATATTCTGAAGCAAAAAACGTTATAGGGTATGCTTATAATACAAGGTTAAATATCAATCGTAAATATGTATATCTGCTTGAGAGCACTGTTAGTAACATAGAGATTAAGGTCTAATTGCATGACAAATATACGTCATTTGCTTATTTCGACTTAGCGTGGTGACCATATTAATATACAAAATATGGTATTTCAACCCTTGACAGCGTACCTAAAGATTGACATCATTTCGAATTCTTCATTATGAACAAGTGTGAGATATTTGATTAAACCTTCATAGGGTTCTTACAGCATGTCATATTTATCTTGTTTTTGTAAAACGTTTAATGAGTTATTATGCATACCGTGTCAATTCTTGCATTATCAATTTCAAAAATATTTCTTTTAATGGGTCGTTGTTACAAAAAGTATTAATGTGACAAGGGACCCTTATGCTATCATATAAAGATTAAAACACAATACTGACTTAAATTGAATATATATATATATATATATATATATATATATATATATATATATATATATATATATATATATATATATATATATATATATATATATATATATATATATATATATATATGTTTGAGATACCTCTTCTAGGTTCCCCACTTCCTGTATTTGAGAAGGTATGTGAGGAAGCTGTGTTGTGTTTGTAATGCTCTATGTTAAACCTTGTTTAGAATATAAATCATAATTCTGTAATATACTTATTTAGTACAACTAGAAATGGAAATCAAAATAGAAAATGTACAACTTATCAATGTACAAGAATGGTGAATCTCAGCATAATGTACCGAACTATATTTAGTGTCGGACACATGCATGGCGTATATGTCAAACATTGTTGATGTACATCGAAAAGAAAATACAATAATTATTCGAAATCGGTGTAAAGTTACCTTTTAAGAGTGTGTTGCACTTTAATTATCTTATATCTTTCTGCACGTTATCTGTGTATTATATTTGCATTGTACTGTGTGTTCTCTGTCTATCTATCAAGTGTCATTTAATTTTAAATACATAACAGATTGATAACTAACGCGGAGGTACAAAGAATGAAATTAGACGACTCACGTGCTCGACACATTCCAATATTATCATAAAAGCATTGCCCTTGTTTGCATTTTCCTGGCACAGGTCCACTATCCAGGCACGTCACGAACAATTCACAATTACTCTGAGGATACGAAACATTAGATCCCTGTGTGACACTTATGCATATATCAGCTGAAAAAGTAAAATCATTTAATTAATTATATTTTAATATTAATTGTGGTTCGACATATTCACTATCTCTGTTTCGATTCCTTTGAATTCGTAATATAATATCACCACATTAAAATATGAAACATTATAACATTATATATTTACAAGTGTAGTTCGAATACATTATTCATAAAGTTCAAGGTAACCCATTTTGTCAGCTAATCAAACTATGCATGGGACCCATCGGCACCTATGCGGGCATGCGGATAACTGCAAGCAATTCGTCCTGGGTTGCGTGGCTAAGAGTATCACAAAACAAGTATCACAGAACAAGTATCCATATCTGAGTAAACTTCTTCGAGACATGTAATGCCAATATACATCTTTGGTAACTACATAGATTCATTTTAAGTGCACTAGACGAACATATGTTGAACAAAGTGAGGAAATTATGTCATGTTATCTTGTAGGATTCATGATCTTCCCTCTCCAAAAAACGTAATCTCTGATTCTTGAATCTAAGCGACTTGTATGATTATGACCTTCTTTACAACTTTAAAAACACGAGTGCACTTTTATCTATATATATATATATATATATATATATATATATATATATATATATATATATATATATATAAGCCTGATTTTAATTTTAAAGTATTTTTTTGGAAACTATATTAAAACGTTTAGAAGAGCAGATCGCGGTAAGTAAATCAAGGTAGAATGACTGTTTTGTATTCTATATCACTCTGATAAAATGTACAGCATACAACATTATGCAAAGTATTCCCTGTGCTCAGAACATAATCAAATATTACCAAACCTTTAGTATTCCGGAAGCTTGTGGGATTTAGTCCGTTACATTATAGTACAGAACTTTAGTCAAATAAATTTTCAGTATATGCGGTGAGTATAACAAAGCAATACAGCATTATGAATACCTTTAAGCTTCAAAACGTATTGCAAAAGGTATATTTTAAGAATGAGAGGGCCCAGCCATTGCCTTAAATAATAGCTGTATTCTTAGGATTACCTCGGATAAGTTGTATCGTGCTTTCCTCTGAAACCAGTCGGATACCAGTGTGCCCATTAGTCGAGTTGTTAATAAACACACAACGTATTTTTGCATTATCCCAAACTGATGTAAATCTCCCGTTGATGTAAAATGTAAATCTTTGCTTGTTTCCACAGTCTGTAGTAATGTTCACTCGACTCTCTGCGTAGCCTGCATATAAATAGAAGGTTCCATTTTGGTTCACTTCTGCTATTAAAATTTCGCCTGAATCGTCTATGTCCGTTTCGCATAGAAAAGGATATTTGATGTTATGGTAATTATCTCTAATCATAATATCTGGAAGCTGCAATATGGGTTTATCCCTTTTGCCTGGAATGAAGAATAGATATGTTTCTTAAATTAAAGTATTAATAATAAATGCTATACGGAGAGCTACCATTTATAATCCTAATTTAACATCGGAAAATCCCAACCTTTCATCTTATATTGGAGGCTTAAATGTAAAAACATATATCCATCCGGACAATCCCAACTTATTTCTTCTCAAATTACACGGCATAATTTACAAATGATTATCATTAAATGAAACCCCATAGCCAGTAGCTATTGAGATTACATTCGTACCGACAAATGATTCCAAATAACACGCTCTTTCCCTTCCTTCACTTTGCATAGTCTTTCACCATTTGTTTACTTGATTGCTTCTGAGTTTGTGCGTTTGTATATTAGAAATAAAATATGACATATAGATAAAAATACACTCTCATGAACTTCTGTTATTAACATTCCGCAAGGGTTCTTAATCTACAGTTCGCTAACAAATATTTAATTAACATTGGTTTAACTATCTTGAATGATAACGTCTGGCGCCTGTATTGGTGTTTCTTAATGTTAGTGCTGGACGAAAGAGAAAATCATATGTTATTTTATTTGATACTACTTGTATAATGTAAACTAATTAGTGTCATATTCAACTTAACTCTTATTCTCGTCATTTTATTATTATGACATACTTGGGTTCTTTTAATACAGGCATACTTATTCAATACACTTTTACAAAGAACTGTAACTCTGCAGGGTACTTATTAAAAGATAAATTGTCATAAAAAAGATCCTTTATAAATAAAGAATGAAATTTCTAAGATTCTTTACACTTAAAAATCTTATTTATTTCTCTTTTACATTTTTATTGTATATTGTTATTATTTATTTCTTTTTTACATTTGGTTCATATTTTGATTTGTAGATATACCAATAGTTTATAGTTGTAGATAAAATGGTTATATTCTGACGAATTTACTTTTCATGGATTTTATCATCTCAAGTTCATTTCATACGGATATTTCTCTTCATTCACTCTTTCAATGAAGTGATCGTTAATGGATTTGGAAAAAGTTCGTTTTTGGTGACAGTAGGTTTTCTTGGGGAGAAACATAATTTTACACACACACACACACACACACACACACACACATATATATATATATTTATATTGTTTAAAACGACGATGACAATAATAGCTGCAAATTGATTCAAGTACCTACTTTTTCACAAATATAAAATAATTTAAATTGCATTAAGGTAAACTTACAAACGTGTAACTAATTTTATTATTTACATGAGTTTTTTACAATAAGCGAAAGATTCGTAAACACGTGAATTTGTTAACTTGCCCTCTTATTGTATGATAACAACAATATGCCTTAGTATGAACATGATATATATGTTCGTGTACTAAAAGGTCAGGATTGCAATATGTTGCATTAAGATTGGTAAGCAAATTATACATCCTCTTGTTGACAACCCTAGCCAAAGTATCAATAACAATTTTAAAGTAACATGTTTGTATTCGTGTCAAGGCAAAGACGTATTCCCTAGACACGAGATAATTCATCATGTAATCGTTTTTGCTTATTTCTGTTGAATCGAAACTATCAAACAGATTCGATATGGTTCTTTCTATACGACATAATATTTACATGAATGATAATAATCTTCACGAATATGTATACATTTAAAAACGACCTCTCTACTAACCAAGTCCACTTACGACGAGAATGCTGAGAATAATATATGTTCATCATTTATCAATATACTCACGCTTGACAGTGGCGTTGTCAGTAACCGCACCTGTTGTACAGTAGTATGTACCTTCATCTTCACATGACGTATTTAAAATGAATATGGATACATCAACATTATATCCAGTAAACGTTATATTAACAGCAAAGCCATTCAAAATAGTCCCAGTTTTATTATTCACAAAATTGACAACCGTTATTTCCTGTTGATTGGTTCTTGATAAACGGCTTACGCTCAAGTTGCCATTCCAACTAGTAACCGTACACATCAGCTCCAAAGACACACCGACTACAGCAGTGTAATACTTCGTATTAAAAGCAACACCTGAAATTAAGTGATGTTTATAACTAAATATATATCATGCGTTGAAACAATATTGAATTCATTTCCTGAGTGAGCGATTAAATGATTATTTAAGTGATTAATATATTGATGTTTCATTTATGCCAAAGTCGTTTTTGGTCCTCAAAATATCTGACCGAGTGAACATTTAAATTTCACATATGTGTCAACTCGCAAATCTGATTGTTTGTAATTTTCAGTGTTTCATGTATATTATTTGCATGACGAGAAATATTACATTAAATTAGTTTCAATCTGCAATTTTGAATAATCACAAATGTATTTTCAGGTTATTAAATGATTTTGTATTTTTATAGAAAGCATCCTGGCGGCATGATTATTACAATATAATTTCAAAAATAATTCATAAAATCGTTACTGACTGGTTTCTATGAATTTAGCATTTCCTTGGTAACGTTAATAATTAGGTAGTGCTTGGTTTAGAGCCCTGCACAAAGAGCCTGATAATCCTTATATCTATTCGAGGAAATGTGATTTAATTTCAAAATATCCCTTAAACAATAGTATTTCTAGCTACATAATAAATTAACTAAAGACTGAGTGTCATTTGCTCTAGCATCAGTCATACACTGACAAATCAAAATACGTATCAAATATGCATTATGTCTACGTTAACTCTATGGTTCTGCTGAAGTTGTATATCGTTATCTTGAGAATGTAAAACTAAGTTTCTTCACTGGAGGAAATATCTAGCAATTTTAAGGATTTTGACAGCACTATTTTACGTTTGCAAAGTAGGCTTCTATCATGATAGTCTTACGGGTCATGTCCGCACGATTAGTAAAGTTAAAATAGATTTGAATTGTCGTGTTAAATTGTAATGCTGCAAGAGCTTAACCATAATCGTATCTAATGAAAAATGTTGAGTGATCCGCTTATTAAATCCTACACAAATTAATCCAGAACATACATACTGAGTGCTACGGACTTTTAAAATGATAGCTAGATATGAAACCTCGTCAAGAAAATATAACGTCAGTTCTATCATAATTCATTTCCGTTTCTTTGTTTGATTAGGATTTATAACATATCTTTAACAATTTGTCAGTCATATCGCTACGATGTCTGCAGTGAGGCAGTTTATAGTGATGTCTAGCACTTGGGCATTATGCCGCAGACATAATGCACAACCCAGTCACATTGTTCTGACACCAGGCCGACCAGTCCTAAGAATAAACTCTTACTGCTGAGTGCCAAAAGAGGCCGTTTTTTACCATTTATTTAAGTCTTTGGTAATATCATAATATATAACATGAAAGTAGATATTGGTTTAGAACACGCACTACATTCGTTGTGACATCACAGTCTGATTTATACTCTATAACAGATTAGGGCTAACCTGGTCCAAAATGTCAACATGGTTTAGTATGCATTTATCTGTTATTATTTACAGGGGATTGTAAAGAATGATCGTTCAAAAGAATATAAATGATACGAAACACAAAAAAAAAAATAAAAAAAATTACTATTTAAATTAAAGAGCTAAAACAGGTAACCCAAATATATATATATTTGAAATAATCTGTTCTGAATGCATATATGACCTGTGTGCCTTGTTACAAAGGTAATGCAAACTTAATTTGTTGTTGTTGTGAATAACTTGTTTCTAATAGTTCTTCAAAACAGTATGAATTCTGAATGTATGTATGTGTGTATGTATGTTTGTATGTATTTATACATGCAAGCATACATGCATATGTGAATGTGGTTGGAGTTGCGGTTGCATGGTTGACATGGTTATCAATTAAGTTTTGTGCTATATTTACCTTTTGGGGTCGTACTTGTGGCTGCGATTGTTTTATAACTAGTAGAACTTGGCCCCATTGTCGAATTTGTTAACACGGTGCTTACTGTGGAACTATTGGTTGTTGCCATTGTACTAGGGATAGCTGATGATGGTTTTGTCGTGTATGTTGTGGTCCATGTTGAGGCATTAGTTGCATTTGGTTCTGAGGTTGGTTGTACAAAAGTGCTGGTTGTTTTTGGCATTAGTGTGGTTGTTGAGGTCGATGTCGAGGTAATAGTCGTGTTCAATTCTGTTATGTTTGGTAAAACAATGCTTGTTGTAATGGGGCTTAAGTTGGTTGTTGAGGTCGATGCTGTGGTGTTAGTCAGATTCGTCTCTGTTGGTTTTGGTGATGTAGTACTTAATGTGGTTTTAATTGATGTGGCTATTGATTCGGTTGTTGTCGCCGTTGTTGCGGTTGGTTCGGGAGACTTTGTCGATACAGTGCTAGTGATGTTTGACTTCAAGCTGGTTGTTGGAGTCGGTGTTGTACTAGTTATCGTCAATCTCGTTGCTGATGTCGTTGTTGTGGCACTTGTTGTATTCGGTTCCGGAGGTTTGGTCGAGGACATGCTAAGTGTTGTTACATTTGCAGTAGTTGTCAATGTCGATGATGTGGTAGCAGTCCAAACTGATGTTGGGTTATTTGACCACGTGGTGCTATTTGTTGCTGGTTTTATAGAGAGTTTTGTTGTCGATAGTGTGGTCCTGGTCATATTAGCTTCATCCAGTTTTGGCGATGTAGTGCTATATGTTATTATACTTGACTGCATTGTTGATGTCGCTGTTGTTGCAGTAGTTGAAATTGTTTCGATATATTTTGGTGTTGTAGTGCTAATTGTGGTTGACTTCAAGCTGGTTGTAGAGATCCATGTTGTGGTACTAGTCGGGTTCGGCTCCGAAAAATTGTTTGAAGACAGGTTTGGTGTTGTTACATATGCGGCGGTTGTTGTGTTTGATGCTGTCGTAGAAGCCATAGTAGATGCTGGGTATTTTGATAACGTAGTACTAATTGTGCTTGGAATAAATGAGGTTGTGCTCAATTCCGGTAGTTTTGGTGATGTTGTAGTATTGGTTGGCTTTGTGATAGTTATCAACGTTGATGTTGTAGTTGTTGTATTAGGTTCATTAGTAGTACTTAATGTGGTTTTAATTGATGTGGCTCTTGATGCTGATGTTGTCGCCGTTGTTGTGGATGGTTCGGGAGACTTTGTCGATATAGTGCTAGTTATGGTTGACTTCAAGCTGGATGTTGGAGCCGGTGTTGTACTAGTTGTTTCCGAACTCTTTGCTGATGTCGGTGTTGTGGTACTAGTCGTATTCGGTTCCGGAGGTTTGGTCGAGGACATGATAGGTGTAATTCCATTTGCAGCAGTTGTCAATGCCGATGTTGTGGTAGCAGGCATAACTGATGTTGGGTTATTTGACCACGTGGTGCTATTTATTGCTGGTTTTATAGAGAGCTTTGTTGTCGATAGTGTCGTCCTGGTCATATTAGCTTCATCCGGTTTTGGCGATGTAGTGTTATATGCAATTATACTTGACTGTGTTGTTGATGCCGCTGTTGTCGCAGTAGTTGAAATTGTTTCGATATATTTTGGTGTTGTAGTGCTAATTGTGGTTGACTTCAAGCTGGTTGTGGAGATCGATGTTGTGGTACTAGTCGGGTTCGGTTCCGTTGAAGACAGGCTTGTTCTTGGTACATTTGCGGCGGTTGTTGTGGTTGAAGCGGTCGTAGTAGCCATAGTAGATGTTGGGGAATTTGATAACGTAGTACTAATTGTGCTAGGAATAAATGAGGTTGTGCTCAGTTCCGGGATTTTTGGCGATGTGGTAGTGGTCGTTGGCTTTGTGATAGTTGTCGATGTTGATGTTGTAGTTGTTGTATTAGGTTCATTAGCTTTTGTCGATGAAGTGATAATTTTAGTAGAAGTTGAGATTGTTGATGAGGTTGATATTATGACATTCGTTGCATTAGGTTCCTGGGATATTTGTGATGTACTAATACTAGTAGCTGGCGTTGTGGTCGCTGGTGAAGTCAATGTTGTAGTAGTGCTATTATGTTCTATGGTTTGGAGTGATGTATTATATATTGTAGACATTGGTTTGCTCGTTGACGAGTATACTGTGGTACTATTTCCTTTCAGTTCTTGAGTGTTTGGCGATGTAGTATTAGCTGTAGTCGACGTTAACGTAGTTGCAGATGAAGCATTTGACGTACTAATCGTACCCGGACCCAGTGATGTTTGGGTTGTTGCTATACTTATTGTTACAATTGGTGTAGTTAATGAAGTCAATATTGTGGTACTAATGGCCTTCTGTACTGTGGTGTTTGGTGACGTAATAGTAGTGGTAGTCGTTGTGGTAATTGTCGACGTTGATGTTGTTGTAGTGGATGGTTGTAAGGTTGAGCTAGTCGGAGTTGGCGGTGTGCTTACTGCAAGTGTCGATGGTGTCGTGCTCGAATTCAACTGCACGTTTGATGCTGATGTGCTTGCAGTGACATTAGCTTTTACTGTAGTTGATGTTGATGGCGGGAATGTTGTTGCTGGTGTTGAAGATTTTGTTGTTGTTGAGTCATCTGTTGGAAATATTGGATTGAATTTTACTTTGTCTATTGCAACAATCGACACACTTGTAGTTAGAATTCTAAATCGTTCTATTACAACAGTGATATTGTCATTTGTGTCCCTTTTTTGCCCCGTTATGACGGCCTTGAGTTCCTCTTCTCCAAGAGGTTTCACATTCGATTTGACCTCTATGACGATGATGAAAATTACGATGACACTACCAGTTCTATAAGATAATATATATATATATATATATATATATATATATATATATATATATATATATATATATATATATATATATATATATATTTACATTTATATTCATATTCGAGTAGCACCGAGATTTTAAAACTTTATGATAAGAGTTAGTTGTAGCAACAATATGATTTTAAAGATAGAAGCAAACTAGAAACTAAAAATGGTAAAGAACATAGCGTTCCATAAAAATGTATTCTGTTATTATTAGCTTCCTTGAATTCACTTATATTCCCTAAGATGGTAGGCGACATTTTAGAGTCATTGTGTGCAGTTATATTGTGCTCTTCTTATCATTACAAAAGAGCTTACGTACATACATACATGCATACATACATACATACATACATACATACATACATACATACATACATACATACATACATACATACATACATACATACATACATACATACATACATATATACTTAGGCATATACTACTAACTCTGTTTTTTTCACATACTCACTTTAGCTCTTTAATCTGACTTCCTTTGTACCCTTCAGTAGTATTAAAGATTTTGTCCATCTGAAATATAACATCGTCATGAAGAGATCCTTCAATACAACTTCTCTCCATTACACACAACCGCCACATCTCCAGTTGCATGTAAGTGATATGTAATCATATGCCTAGATATAGAAACAGACACATATTTCGACAAAGAAGTAGCTGTTTTGGAACAAATTCAAATTTACAGTTTGATCCCAGCTTTTTTAAGTTCAGTCACATGACGAAAGGTTAAATTCAATCGGCCTTGATTACAATTACAATTCCTGAACTCATACAATTACCCCCGTCTTCACTTAGATAGCACATCGACTTCGATTACACTCAATACATCTGAACATTGTATTTTCTCGTGTGTGACCAAGACTGTTATCTTTTATGTATAGGGCAAAATTTCTTGGATCATTATTTGAATACCGCCACAACATTACTGTGTTACAGCTTGCGCTGTTTTCTTATGTCATAATAAATTCAGCGTAAATATCAAAGTCGAGAACATTTATTGTGTCAATTTTTAAGTTTAGGACGTTCTACATAAAGGTGGGCTCGCCATCTCTTCTGCTAGTACAGTTGACCTAGACCGTACGTGCATCGCAACAAAATAGCTCAAGTGAGTCGAAGATATGAATGATTCAGGGGAATTTGTACATAACGTGCAAAGCAAATCTTTTGCCAACAATACCTGGTTCCGTAATTATATGAATGTGTACAAAATGTCAGAGAGTATCACGTGACCTTTACTACTCGTAGATGAAAATGCAGAGAGGCTTTTTAATGTATAATTAATAATTTACAGTACATTATAATATGTATTAAAAAAGCAACATGACATTAAATAATCATAGTATGTACAATACATATCCGAGAAATCTATTGTTATACAGTACAAGTATTTATTATATGTCAACAGGGCTTTGCAACTTTGTATCATTGATTATATAAACACTGTATAAATATTCCAAGATAATGCACACTTAGAGTTTCGACGAAGCATATTCTTCAAGACAACTTGATGCAAGTTCAGTTTCAAGGTATGAAGCACTGCAAATAGATTTATGCCAACGCCTCAAATGTCATGTTATTTCCATATATAAAAAATATAAGTTTATTTCCTTTGTAAAATTTAACTTTCCAACAGAGTGGTATCAAAGTGTTTTACTTTCAAACAACATAAATCATTTAGGAATTTAAATAAACTTGACCATATATTAGATAAAAATAAACTATATGATTTAAGACATGGGATAGAAAATGGAATATACACACTTTAAAAAAAAGTAGATATTAGCATGCATGAAATAAACTTTAACTAAGGGCGGGCAAATTTCAACACATATACACACAGGCTAGGGATTTGTATAAAAGGGAGGAAAAGAAAAAAGGGGAAAATAAAACACTAGACACTTTATCAGTTAATGGGGTTGAAATAACTACTGAAGCAGAAATCCTAGATGAAGTACACAAATACTACGCCACACTTTACACTTCTCAATGCATAGACAATAACACAATCACAGAATATCTAAATTCTATACAATGTGAGACGATTACATCTGAACACAAGAAACGGTGTGATGCTTTCATCTCTGTGGAGGAAGTGCTTACCACAATAAAAGAACTAGCAAAAAATAAAGCTCCAGGGCGAGATGGACTCACGGCGGAATTTTATAAAAAATTCTGCCTTGAGTTGGCACCAATTTTAGCAGATCTTTACAATAATATACTTCTCAAAAATGACAAAATGACGAAAACTATGAGGGAAGGGGTGATTACAATTATATATAAGGGTAAAGGGGACAGGATGGACTTAAAAAATTGGAGACCCATCTCTCTCCTAAACACTGACTACAAGATTTTAAGTAGAATTCTAGCTAGGAGGATAAAAGAAGGGATAAACACCATAGTAAACACTAACCAGACATGCGGAGGTAAAGATAGGAGCATACAAAACAATATATTAAACATTAGGACAATAATAGACTATGCAAAAACGTCTAATAAGAAATGTGCTATGGTACTTTTCGACCAGGAGAAAGCTTTCGATAGACTTGAATTGAATTATACACAAAAAGTACTGGAGAAATTTGGTTTTGGAAAAAACTTCCTAAATTGGACCAAAATAATGTACAATGATATATCTTCAAAAGTACAAATAAATGGAACTGTTACGAAACAATTTGGAATAAACAGGTCAGTGAGGCAAGGATGCCCACTGTCCATGCTATTATACGTAATAGCAATTGAAATTCTAAGTATTAAGATTCGCAATAATACTAACATAAAGGGCATAAAAATTCCAAACCTGAAACAGGAATTTAAAATGCTCCAACATGCAGATGATTGTACAAACTTCATAATCGATCCTAATTCCTTTCAATACCTAATAAAGGAATATGAAGATTTTGGCAAAGCATCAGGATCAAAAATAAATCATGATAAAACAGAGATATTATTGATAGGAAACTGGAAGGCGAGCCTCTGCGGCTTGCCCACCGATCTTATAAAGAGAAAGGTCAAAGCTCTAGGGATTTACTTTGGGGAAAATGAGTAAAAAGAAAATCTAGATAAAATTAAAACAAAAATAAAGGAAATAATTGAAATCTGGGCCCCTGTGCCACTTAGTCTAATCGAACGTTCACAGGTTGCAAAAACATATATGTATTCAATTCTGGCATATTTAGTAAACACTGTGGACATAAAAAACAAAACACTAGCAACAATAGACAATGATATAATAGTTTACATATGGGATCAAAAACTACACTATATACAAAAGTCATTTTTATATAGGGCAAAAAATAAAGGGGGTTTAGCCTTGCCAAACCCTCTTTTAATAAAACACAAAAGTATCCTAAATAGGTTTAAAAGAATTAACAGTACCCCCCAAACACCTTGGGAAGCCATATACATCTTTTGGTTAGGAATTACTATGAAATATAGGCAAGACATATGTAGGAATAATCAATTAGTTAGGACTATAGAAATACCTACTATATATAGAGAAATAAAGGGGCTTTTAGTTAGATATAGTGGTAATAAAAAACTTTGGGAACTAAGCAGGGACGACACGTATGGACTGATTTTAGAAGAAGATACTATTAAGAATAAGTCAAAGTTAGAAATTGATAGGCCTTATATAAATTGGAATAGGGTTTGGGGAAACTGGACAGGTATTAACTCTCCAAAAATACAGAGTCTAATGTTCACTTATATCCACGACACCTGGCTAACGGGTGAAGTGGCTTACAAAAGACGGATAATTAAAAAACAAATAAATTGCCCACTATGCAATGAAGCAACATATACAAAGGACCACGTAATAACTCAATGTGATAAGACAAAGGAAGAGAGAACAAAACTAATAAATGAAATTACTAAGATCGACATATATGACAAACGGCAACTACTCTTCCCGGACGGCAACTTCAACAAACTATTGGTTAGACAAATCACGGACTTTATTACGGCGACGTTAATAAAATGTGGTCCCCTAATGAAGGTTAGGGGAATTCAAAAAATTGTATGCAATAGAAATGTTTCAAAAACCTTATAATATTAATCCATTATGAATTATTTTTTTATAAAAAAAAAAAAAAAAAAAGAAAAAAAGAAAGGGAAATAAAAGTACATATGAGGACGCTGCAGGGCTAAACCACATGGCGCCACGCGAAGTGGGAAGGCCTGTAGATGAGTGTGGAAAAGGAAACCCCAACAAAAGGTAAAAATAATTCAATATATTTAGATTTTTCATAATAATAACTTGATCAATTTATCATAAAAACAATTAATGATAATATTTTATATTTATTTCTTAAATCTTTAGATCTGAAGACTACTAGCTCTCTGGAAATCTGTCCATACTTTTTCTGTCAGGGCTACATCCCGTAGTAGCCCTGACCCCCGTTTAAGGGGACCTAAACAATTTTGGAAAGTCTTTTAATGATTTAATTCAATAAATAAATATAATGGCCGAACAAATTGAGACAGGAATAGCACAGACAAATAAAATTGTGCGATTTTCTGTCTCAAGGAAGACGGACCAATTTTAACAAAATAAATTTATTATTACTATTATTATTACTATATAAATTGAGACTCATAAAAATCTATAAATCACACACCTCAATTTATACAAAATTCAAAAATTTTTAACAAATTTTAAATTTTAAATTATTTTAATATCTGAATTTCTATGAATAGTAGACAACTGGAAATGATTTGAACTTTATAAGGCTATCCTGTACACAAAAATAAGTACATAATAAATGTACTACATTACAAACATATAGCATTACACATATAGCACACATCAGGATCTAAAGGACCTCTAGCCAAGGTCAACAAAAACGAAGTGTCCCTACAGAATGGGTAGATCCAATCCCAACTAGGGGACATATAGAATAACACTAAGGAAAAATACCCCTTTTCAATTATAACCCCTTAGGGGGAAAATAAATTTAGATTCTAATAAAGGAATAATAAAAAGAACAACATAAAAATATTTTGGGGGGAACACACTTACAAATAAACCTTTTTCATTTTTTTGATTGGGGGGGGGGGGGGGGCATCTGTCTGGTGCCCCCAAAAAGAGAGAAATAAACTTTAATAAGCATGTCAATCAAAATTTTAAGAGAATAAATATTATATATGACAAATTTCCAACATTCTTACCGCATTTGTAAAATCAGCTGCAAATATCTGGTACTCCACGGAGCTAGTATTATAATACTCAGGTTTGAAAGTATCATCGACAGCAAGATTGACAGTGGCAACACCTGTAAGAAAAGGATGTCATTATCTGCATACTTTTTATCTCCACATACATACATACATACATACATACATACATACATACATACATACATACATACATACATACATACATGTGTGAGTGTGTGTATGTGTGTGTGTGTCTGTGTGGGTAAGGCATTATACAATGCGATACAATAAAATAAAATAGGAAATACAATTTATAATAAGTTAAAATAAAATCAATATATGTGACAAGAATAAAATTTCATTAGTAACTCTGGTGATTCATATAATATTCAAGTTCTTGTAAAGAAAGCATTATTAAGTAAGTTTCTCCACGCAACTGAAATACAAACGCAAAAACAATGTATACATATCAAAACAACAACTGAATCGAAATACTAATAATAAACTCATTTAAAAATCTTTTTTTGAACAAACAATGTTAAGCATGAATCATTTTATCATTTATTTTTAATTCAGAATACAGGTTATTAATTATTCAAAACTCTCATAATGTATGCATAGATGATTTGTTGTTAGTTGTTTGGAGGGATGTTGTGGATGTTATAATGTCTTAAATTCATAAATATATGAAAAGATTTGTAGAAGATTTAGGCAGTGCATGAATTACGTAAGTTATTAGGTTGTCGTACTAAAGTTATCCTGTCCTTGACTTGGTGGAGATGTAATGCTTGTTGTGGTCGTCGCTTTTGTTGTAGTTGTTGATATTGTACTGGGTCCTGCTGTTGTTGATATTGGATTGGATGCGAATTCCTCTGTTTTGACAATCGATATACTACCTTTCAAAATTTTAAAGTTTTTAACGACAACATTGTTATTGTCATTTTCGTAAATTTTCTGCCCGGTTATAACGGTCTTGAGAACCTCTTCGCCAGGTGGTCCCTCAGACTGCTTGAACTCGATGACAACGATGAAAATTACAATGACACTCCCATTTCTACAAGAATATACAGATTGCACGTCGTACGTAGATATCAACTGTGTGTAGAAAACGGTTAGTACAACAATGTAAAGACCCAAATATAATCTACATTAATCAATTTGCGTATTCAAACTCACATAATTACTGTACGGAAGATGAAGTTGTAATTTCTAAGTGTATATAGATCATTATATAATATACTATAATATTTACATATTACAGGCCACTTTTCAAGGCTTGTGCATACCTTGTAAGTAAGTAAACATCATGATCCCAACATTGTATATTTTAGTGTTGCATAAAGGCATAAAGGATAAATAAAGTGCACTAAATTAAACATTAATAACATAAAATTAATTTATTATCTAGCATGCGACTAACGCATCACCTCTGTAATTAACACAGAAACAATAATATTTCCAACCATCTATACTAACTCATTTGAAATCAGCTGAAAAAAGTAATTACTATAAACCCAGGAACATTCATATATGCAGAAGGTGATATATGCTTATATACATGCATATTTGATTGTCATTTTTGCAAGGATACTTATTATTATTCTTTTAGTGCTATTGAAGTTAGCGTAGAATGGTTAAACCACAATGTTATTTAAATACTCACTTTAACTCCACGATCTGAATTCCCTTGTAGCCTTTAGTGTTATTTGCCTGGAAGATCTCGTCCATCTGAAACATAATGTCGGAAATGGTCTAATTTGTATCAAGTATGTAAAAATATAACACAACCATTACAATATTGCCTTCCATCCATGCAGGCTCATTTACAAGCAACGGACTAAATCAATTAGTATGTACCAATGAAAGAGATGTATTGCAAGCTACAGGCACTAAATTATAGATACGTTTAAGATACGTCTCTTTTTAATTGTTCAAGATTCGATCCATTCAAGGATAGTGTCTCTTCAATGATAAGGTCACTAATACATACATTGGTCCAGTTCAGATCAAGTAATACAATTCCATTCAAGATTAATCAACATTATTTCCATATAAGATCAATTACCATTATTTTCTGCAAGGCTGAACACCGTAATTTCCTGTAAGATTAATTAGTAAATTTACTTTAAGATTTTTCTCAAAAAATTGATATCAGATTTCATACTATTTCTTCATGTAACATGCCCAATGTTTTACGTGGTCACTTTCAAAAAACAATTTAATTTGCGTTCGCCCGTTCTACCTGTTTATTCCATTGTTTTACATTGAAAACTGATAAGCGTGAACGTGAATCATATCCTAGGAATGATTTTGATATGTATTTCATCTAAGAAAAGAACATCACATAAAGTCAGAAACACTTTATGCAAATGCTTCCATATAATGCCAGTAGTATGAAATTCTCTATTTACTTATTATTATTTGAACAGATCTATAGAGAATTAAAAGTAAGACTGAAATCGTCTTTCGTACCCAGTCTTTAAAGGCAATTATAATAACAAACCAACACCGTTATATTGAGTTATATTGATATGTGACTTTAATTTTTGATCAGGTTTGACAGTGGTAAGCTACATGTGGTTAATGTGAGATCGTGGATGCGAACCTGTGGAACGGAGACAAAGATTGTATTAAATTGTCTTCATATTCAAGGCTGAAATTTGAATTCGCCAGCAAAGGAATGAACATGCTAGGCAGCTGTTAGTGCCATTTGTATATCTTTGATATGACTATTCCCAGGCTAGAAAAGAGACAACCACCCACATTTGAGGCGGACGCTTTTGCCAACAGGCGATCGAGGCGGTCTGATGTTTCAATATAACGTTTTTGTCTAATTTATATTACTCATAGTTGAGTAATATATCGTTTGGTTCAAACTCCTTGTATAATAAGGTACAATTTTCCAAATCATTTATTTTTTCTACCTGGTCAGGGATATAAATTTTGCAATGACAGCGACAGAGATTTCCTGTCCTTAGTATTATGAATAAATGATTAATATTTTTGCGAATGTACGACATAACTAAAAACCATAGCACAACAGTATCAAAAGGTAATAGAAAACGGATCGTTGGAATATATTGCAAAATACTGTATGACAACGAGGTGGGAAATATAGATACCTTTGCGAACTAGAAACATGCAGGTAAACCTAATATCTTACGTAACACAATACAGGAATATACACAGATCAAGTTGATGTTCTTGTACCTACCGCGCTTGTAAAGTTTCCGGCAAATGAGTTGTATTCCGATGAGCTTTGATTCTTATACTCAGGTTTGAAAGTTTCGGCCACAGCAAGACTCATTGTAACCACCCCTGATATAAATGGCATAATTAGCTGCATATAAGAAGATAATCAGGTACATACAATATAGATATAATGATACAAGATCAATGAAGATACATGCGCTTACTAACGCGGATTAGTGACAGTTTAAATGGTGGTGACGGATATGAATAATAGTACTGTGCTAAGAGAAGTTCTACAAAGGTAGACTGTCTTATGGAACACATATGTCACGTCCGATACGTAAACACTTTACGAGTGCTATTCTGTGTTATATCCTACATATTTGAGGTGAATTCATTGCTTTAAAGATGACTTCAATCCACGTAAGATGGCCAACGTTTTGTCTGCAATTGGTGGACGGTATGTGACTGTTGTGAACAAGGAAATTGCTGAAGATGCTAGACAAACAGTGGAATATATATTATCACTGTCATTAATTCGTCATCTCTTATAACGTATTAAAGAAACGTACGATGCTTATAAAAGTGTATGCAAGATGGTTCCGCTCTTTATGACGGATGATTGGTAAACGTGTCCACATCATCCACAAAGTACTAAGCCAGCTCCAGTAGTGCTTTCGTTTCCATTTTGCATTATGAATGCCTTTGTCCGAGATCCAAGGATAGACATATGATTTCGAACCAGTCTTTTGTTTGCAAGTACAGTGTGTCTGTACATGCACAATACACAATAAGCGAATTAGAAAGTGCATTTAATAACTGAATAATCACAACACTGAAAGTGTGTAAAGGTACATAAGAGGTAATTTGAGGGAATGCACAATCCTGCACATTGTCACAGAATTAGGCGAAAATTGAATTTTTTTTTCCTTGAATTACAAACTAATCTCACCATTTTTTTTTTGTTTCGTCGTACATGCATTACCTGGGGTGAATAAGTGCTTTTTCAAGGTAAGCGGCGTGTAACGATTTGCATGTGCCTGACTTCGTATCACTTGAAGTCAGAAACATTAGAATCACGGGGTGCACGGTAATTTTGCCGTGAATTTTGCTCACCTATTTGAGGATATATAAGGCAGAATATTTCTGATAATATTACGGGACCAAAGTATCTTATCACAGGAAAGATAGCTCGTCATTCTTTCTCCAGCCAAAGGGGTGAGTGTTAAATTTATATTTCGTTTTATTGTGAATTTTATTCAGTTTATCATTTCATGTAATGATGCCTTTATTACAATGCAGATTTAAACGTGGAATATTTGGAATTACTAGTCACTATTAGTCTTTAAATGCAATAGTGTAATCTAAGTTGTAGATTGTTTTAGAAAAAACTATTATTAGTTTGGTCTCTCTATTGTAGCTGAAATTGTTATTGACATTGTAGCGGAATGTTTCTGATATTGTAGCTGAACGTCTCTGAATTGTAGCTGAACGTCTCTAAACGTCTCTAAATGTCTCTGAATTGTAGCTGAATGTGATTAATTGAGCCATTTGATTGTGAGATCAAATTGAGGTATCTGACTGTCTGTCTATTGGATTGTCTGTCCGTATACATCTGTCGTGATGTGTAAATATCCGGAAATCTAGAAGTCTGAGTGTCGGAGCTGTCTAGAGGTGCAAACATCCGGGTTGGAATCTAGGTATTTGGGACCGATGGTTCTAGTAGATGCTGTATGCTGTCTGTACGTATAACTGTGGTGGATCCGTGAAGGGCAAACGGCCGATAAAAGTATTGGTCAACCCTAGGTATTCGGGGAAACTGGGCGGCGATTCAACAGTTGGTGAATCGTACGGTTATACAGGGTCGAGACACATGTGTGTGTTGCAATTGTAGTACAATTGAATACATTGTTATATTTACATAGTTACTTCAAATCACAGTAGTATTTCAAGGGATTACATGAATCTCAATAAAAGTTAGCAACTTGATTAAATACATGTATATGTTCGTGCTAGTTGTCGCAATCCATACGTGCGATAGTGTAGTTTGATGTTTGTATTTATTTATCGCAATTTATAATTGCGTTAATATAACGTTTGTAAAGGTTCCTTGGATCTATGTATAGTCCAAGAGATTCCTTTGTATCTGTGTTTTATTTTGTATTAATATTTAATTTATTCATGTATTGTGAATGGTTGTGAGTGTAATTCTGGGTTGAACGCATGAGTTATTGTGTTGATACATCATTATTTTTCATTAATAATTTATTTCATAAATTTACTTTATCTTTCACACATTGTGTTTGTGTTGTTTATTTAATCCACCATCCACTCGGTAACAATTCTGTTACAAGCTCCGTCAAGCATTGTTTTATTCGTATAGTTTATGAACCAGCTGAACTTACCCGCTAGCCGCTAACCGCTGAACTAGCCACCCGCCACTAACTATACTAGCTGAACTTACCCACCAATCGCCACTCTTAACTCACTAACTAGCTGAACTTACCCATCCACTTGATTTTCGCTAACTTGCTAGCACCGTGATGTCACCTCACCTATTTGCATTTCCCTTGTCCTACATCACCGTGAAAGGCTACTACGCTTGACGGGGTGGTTAATATTAGATTGACATTGAAATATACATATATTTCATATCCAAAACATAATCATTAAACTAGAGAAAAACAATTGTAGCAAAAAAGCAATATTTTAGACGCACACGACTGATCCTTGAAAAGGACATTTCGGTTTCTTCCCTTTTCATAGAAACCCTAAATATACTATCCACACAAACGTAGGCGAACGCATGCAAACTACAAATTCTACTATCCACATAAACGTACGCGAAGACGTTCAAACACATCGACACACATACACAGACAATACCTACCATCAACACAGAAGGGGAAGAACATAACGCCAATATATAATATCAACACACACCTACGCGATGACATAAATACAGAAACAAAATATACATTTAACAGAGAAGTGAAGAACGAAACATTTGCTTACTACCAACATAGAAATCAAGAACAAATCCCCAGTAGCTACTATCAACACAGAATGGAAGAAAAAGAATATATTATATCCTTTCCACATAGTGTGGTGACAAAGACATTTTGTTAAGATAAAACACACACACGTATGTACGCACGCACACACTCACATGTTACTGCATTGGGTGTCAGTAAGTCAACAGACTAATGTTTTGATAAATGAGCAGACATAATTAGCATTGCAATCAAGAGACAAATAAAGAACAGTACAGAAAAACAAACATTAAAGAAGCATACCATTTTTGGTTCATTTCTTTTTGGCGGAGTTGTAGGACAAAGATAATTAAGAAACTCATGTATTCTATGTTAGAGATTCTCATTGTGTTCATTCATTCATCATTTTCATAAAAAATATAGTGTGTTATGTGTTGCCGTCTGACTGCTTATCATTTGCAAAGATGTCCTAAATTGTAAGAGATATCCTGTGTTTAGCAGCACATGCTACTAAAAATGTTGCGACGTTTATAAATATCTACGGTCGCGAAAAAATAATAAAACGTCCTCACCAAAACTATTTGCAGTGATAAATATAGAATAAAGCTCACATAAGGGAATTGTACAAGCTCGACAACTCCGAATTCTTGCTTGGGGACCTCATCCTAGATAGTGTAATAGGGTATATGTATCTTTGTCATTTCCGCTGAACGTACATCCTTTCAAATTACAAATCAGCAAATCGTGGGATGAAACAAAATCTAGAGTTAACGAGTTTGTGTAATACAGGTGTCTCAGCTTTATCCTATTTCGGCACTACAATTTGTCATGTAAAAAATGTCTAACATTATATTTACCGTTTTTAAGAAAGGCAACAACACGTTTTTTAAAAGAAATACGCAAGTAACATGGCACTGTATAACCCTACTGTTAACTAAAAATTATAAACCAAAACACAAGTTCTGAAGAAATGTACCTATTTTCTCTTAGTTTGACGATAGAAGAAGGAGCATTTTGATGTTGACTTTAGTTATTTTTTCCTGTCCTTAGATATGTGAAATCTTTGCGACATTGTTTGTGGCATGTGCTGTGAAACACATATCTCTTAAATCTGGGGTATATGGTTTCTTAGCCTTTCTGCGTTTTGATATGGTAGGTTTGATAAATATTTGTAGTTGTTCTTTAATTTAAATAATATGTTCTTTTCTAAACATTGAATATAAAGTGTGTATTCCACTAAAATACAGCAACTAGGAAAGTACACACAACAAATGATAGTACAAAAATATACATATTAATATATTTCATTCACCGGGAAGGATTTCAATAATGGACGGTATAATGAAACTCAAGAACATTACACGGCAATGTACTTTCAGAAATGGTTATATGAAATAAACATAATTAAAGTACTCACACTAAAGGAGAAGAATTACAAATTTAAATGAAACACTATGATGCTTGGTTTAAACTACAACACTAAAAGAGAAACATTTTTGTCAATACTTACGAAATTTGTTTGGCTGACTCTCTGAAACAATTGCAAAATAATCCATAGGTATTGGATCAAACCTCAACTAACTAACTCTCTCTCTCTCTCTCTCTCTCTCTCTCTCTCTCTCTCTATATATATATATATATATATATATATATATATATAGATAGATAGATAGATAGATAGATAGATAGATTCGAATTTGCATCGAAACGTTGTACATGCTACCTTTGAAACATGGACTTGCACTTTGCAAACAGAAGTTTGTTTGCATACTAATTCATATGTTGCCATTACATGTAATATGCCAACCATATTAAATTCAAATAAGAAAAGTTTAAATAGTATTTTGTAACCATTTGAAACATTTCGTGTGAATATCTACAAATTCAGAAGTGATTATTTTAATGACACTTTTTTATTTCTGTGCTCTCACGTAATATTTCCTTTTAACAGTTAGTTCAATGACAATATAAATAATAACAACAATAATAATAATAAAAATAATAACAATATAAATACAAATTATTAATACTACTCTTACTACTACTACTAATAATAATAATAATAAATATAATAATTTACTAGTAGTTTTAGTAGTAGTCGCACTAGTAGTAACATACCCGCAGGTTTGAGTGATAGGACGAGAATGACGGTGATGGCTGCTGCAATAGCAACAAGACCGACAACAATCACGATTAAGGCGAGTTTACGTCCATGTAGTCTCTTCCTGATTGGCTTTTCATTCTGCACATAGGAATCAGTATCGCCGCTAGAGGAGGAATTTTCGCTTGGGTCGGCATATCTGCTTCTTGGTTCATTATGGTAGTATTGTGGGGCATATTTTAACCCCATCTAAACAATAAAATACATAAATCACAAACAAACACACGCTTGAAAGAACATACGTTTGAAAGAACAAAACATCCAACAAACAACAAACAAAGAAATATAAAGTGAATGGCTAACAAAATTGGTTTTGGAAATTTAGATTTGTATCTGATATTGTCATCCAGACATCATTTTGTAGCCACTGTTTAAATAAAGTTGTTAGATATTTACATATAATAAAATATGTACCTAGTACCAAAGCTGTTATATCTTGTTACACATATGTACGTAGTATCAACACGGTATTGTACTATTGATGGAAATTTGGATCTCAGAAGTATAGTATATACATTATTTATTTATTGTCATTTAAAAAAATCTAAAGAAAATTTAATATAAAAGACGGTGAAAAGGGCGGAGCTATTGCATGAACTACGGACAATCAATTGCAGATGGTTTATAATTTGTGTATAGTAATTATGGTAATGCCTAACTAAAATATAATCCAGGGCGTGATTGATTTGCAGATACACAGATTATATGATCATAATGTTTAAATGGAAAACCGTTGTTATTTTGTTTGTAGTGATCTGAACATTCATAGGCAGTGGCCCATATTTTTTTTAGAAAAATGCGACAACTCACTTTAGCTTTAGCTGATAATTAAATCAATCTCATTTAAATCACATCTCCGCTGTCATTCGTGGGGATCTGACGACTGCCGCTTAAGGGTCTTGTTCTGGTAACCATTGATTTGGCCAACGGAAACAGTGCTCTGTGGAGACCAGTGCCTAATCTGCCTATTTGGAAATCGAACTGAAATGCAGCTTTCAAAAACTGAAAGTGAATCAAGTCGTTCGGTACACATTCGGGTTCGTCATCCACGCTGCGCATTCTCCAAACTCGAATATATAAGACTGCTTTTGATTAGCTGACAAACTTAGCAATTATTGTAATACTATTGGCTACCAGAACACGTCCCCCTAAGTGATCGCCGTCAGATGTTCGTAAAATAGTGGAGATCTGATTTTAATCTGATTGATAATTACATCGGTGATTGTAACAGTCCATGTGTGTCGTGATATATAAGGTAAATAATTATACATAATTATATACATTATGATTTTGCTAAATGACAACATTACGAATGTCTAATGGAAACTTAGGTCATAAGAAAGGTTTTCATGACTTTACTTCTAAGAACAGCATAAGTTAACGTTTGGTAGATTATGCCATTAATGGTGGGATTTCATTCACATGAATATGAAAATCGATGTTTTCTTTTGTTCAGCTCATCATAGTGATGTAATATGTTAAGGTGACATAAATAGCAGGACAAACAACTAAATCTGTATTTAGATTAAACAAACACCTGCTTAGATTTGTTTATATACCAAGTAACATTGTTTGTAATTTCTCTGGTATTCTTTTTGCTACACTTCTACCATACTATCATAAGGTACATAGATGTATACAAGACATGAGCAGCAGAGAGGGTGAACAGACCAAGTTTTCAAGCAAAAATAAGGCTTCTACGGAAACCGAAACTAAATCAGACAAACCGAAACTAAATTAGATAAACTGAAACTATTTCACATAAAAGGCTGCTATAGAGTCTCCCTAGGTAGGAAAGTGAACAGACCAACTTTTACAGGCGTCGATTTAGCAAACTGAGGCTTTCTCGAAAATGTTTAATATAAGCCTCCATTCATCAAAATAAAATTAAAAAAAAAAACGACGCCATTTTTGTTGTCACCATCCCATTTGCTGCTACGATGCTTGGAAAATTCGTGGAGTTTTCGGGTAAAAAAAAAAGACGCCATTTAGTTGACGTTCACCTCCTCGGCTGCTATGAAAATCTTCGATTTTTACTAACTAAATATTTGATCAAGTCCGATACGATATCTTGTCCGAGGGTCTGATAAATTTATCGTCACAAATCCGTGTGGGATTGTCTGAGCGTGGCTAAAGAAATTTCTAAATCGATTATGATCCATATCACCACCGCACCAAGTTTGCCAAATATTTCTAAGAGTATGAGTATCAACTCCGTTAAATACACACAGCATATTGCAGTTATCTCTGATCACTTTTGGTATTTGAGTGTAACGTTGAGTGATATATATCACATCGGTGTTTTTATGTCTGCCTCTGGAAAATATTCTAGCAGGATTCTTTTGATTATCTAACATGATATCATCATATACGACTAAATTGTTAATACTTCCATCAATATCATCAATGTTCGGTGCCTCTTCGATATCGGTTATAAACTCAATAACACCATCACCGTTAATTTCTAGCGCGGCTTCGTTAAAATCCTTTAATACTTCATAACATCGTTGATCGTCTACACTCGGAGCAATCATGTACAATTTATCCCACTTCATCCATCGAGTTATCAAATTAAGTAGCAATTGTGTTTTACCACTTCCAGATGGTCCGATGATAATCGCGCGAATAGAATTTGGTAACATTGTATGGTGTCTAATAGGTTCCCGTCGTCGAGTAGCTGAATAATCAATTACATTCATAACTGTTATATATAAATTATGGATCTATATTGTGTGAAGTGTAGGACGCGTACTGGCACAAATGACTTGACGACGATTACAACGAAAAATAATCGATCAGCGCTTTCTGGTAAATGCGTACAATGTAGTACGAAAAAATTTAGATTTACTTCCCTTGGTAAAAATTCTTCGAATTTTCCAACCAAGGCTTTAAAAAAAAACGAGGAGGTGATATTGCAGCCAAATTGACAAAACTCCCAGGAACACCGTGGGCAAAGTATCCAGGAGAAAAGCACCTTCCAGGATATAGCTACTGTGGACCGGGAACACGATTAGATATCAGACTTGATGATCAAAATCAGCCCCGACCCGGCGAATATCCAATAAACGCTATTGATAAGGCGTGTCATGCTCATGATGTCGCTTATAAAAGCAGTAATCTTCAACACAGACATCTCGCAGATGTAAAATTAATTCATGCGTTAAATGCTATTCCTGATAAATCCTTCAAAGAAAAGTTGGCTTCTTGGTTGGTAAAATCTGCTATGAAGGGTAAATTGATGTTAGGTGCTGGTAATTGAAAATGCTAGCATTTTAATATGGAATCTATTTATTATTCTCCGAGAGGATACTGGAGAGGTTACGCAGCAATTAATAAACTCGCTAGCGCATCAAAGGTGAAAAAAACTACAGCGGCAAACTGGTTATCTAAACAGGCAATATGGCAAATTTATCTACCAGCGCCTAAACAAATTAACTATTCGCATTTTGATGTTACAACACCTAATGAAGTTCATCAAGCTGATATACTATTTCTGCCGCATGACAACGGTTACAAATACGCGTTAACGTTAGTTGATATTGCAAGTCGATACAAAGAAGCAGAACCGTTAAAAACAAAATCATCTACTGAAGTAGCTTCTGCATTTGAAAAAATTTATCGACGAGGTCCTCTGCGCTGGCCAAATCTGTTACAAGTTGATCCTGGCAAGGAATTTCAAGGTGTTGTTACATCTACGATGAAACATCATAATGTCGCCATCAGACGAGGACACACTGCGCTACATCGCGATCAGGCAATTGTTGAACGGTTTAATAAAACCCTTGCTGAGCGGTTATTCGGATATCAATACGCAAAAGAATTCATACAGGATAAACGATCCCGTGAATGGGTTAAGAGATTACCAGCTGTGATTACCGCAATCAATAATGAGATTACTAGAACAATTAATATGAAACCTGTCAACGCTATTAAGAAGGCGTCTATCAAAATGGAAATCCAAGGAATTTCACAAAAAGATTTCAAAGAACCAATTCTTGGTAGTAATGTCATTGTAAGGTACTTATATGAACCAGGAGAGCTTGAGGGTGGTAAAAAAAGAGCTACTGATCCTATTTGGAGCGTCACTACGCATAAAATATCCGGCATAACACGATCAACTGGTAGACCTCCAGTCTATAAACTGGATTCAACTGCTCCTCAGCGAGGATTTACACGCGAACAATTACAAGTGATTCCCGAGGATACTCAATTACCACCGCGTGGTCTTAACTAGCACCTAAGGTGCTGGCACCTCTGCGTCTGTTGCACTCAAGACAAGTCAACCTCACATTGTTTCTGACATGACCGAGATTGTTATCATTTCTATCTACGGTAAATTGGCGAGGATCTTTATCCGACCAATTCCAACTCATTATACAATTACAACTTGCGCAGTGATTATTTTGTTGCTGTTTCAGCGTCTTAATTAATTCAGCATCAATGTCAAATTCTCTTTTATTTTTTTTATCCTGTTGTTTATAACCAGAGAGTTTTTTTTCTGATTATATTATCATCGGCGTGTATATTACTTATTGTATTGTCATTATCATTAACCACAATTCTTCGAAGTTGGTTTATTCGCCGTACTCTGGATACTGCGAGATAAACTAAATTTGACCACTCAATATGATTATCTACTATCCAAAGAGTTGTATCGGATATAGTCAATCCCTGTGAAGAGTGTATTGTTGCTGCATAACCTAACGTCCATGGGGATTTATCAGCACCTAATGCATCTTTAACGACGCTGATATCAACCAGCACAATATCATTTAATACTAAATTCTGCTTTTGTTGTTGTCCAGGAATGTCAACGTCGATATTCTGCTTTCGTGTATCCTTAGGTCTATAACAGAGTGGTACTGGAAGCGTTGCAAATTTTTCTTTATGTAGCGCAAACAACTTCATCTGAAGTGCGTCTCTGACTATTTTTCTACTCGCGATTATTAAATCATTTGGCTTCCACATTTCCCAAAAATCATTCATGGGAGTTTCTGAAATTATTTCACGCGCTATTTCACATTGGATTTTATCCGGTTGTAATCTAATTAGCGCTTTGAACTCGCGTAATTGTTCATCAAGTGATCTATGGTCGGTATTAATCTCTTCATAATAATCTACAAATCCTTTTAACCATTCATGTGGAGATCCACCAACAAATGGCTGCGGTTGGCCGTGATCCCCGCACATGACGACTTTCGTATTTTTCAATAACAACCATTCAAGAAATATCTGTAATACTGTCAATGATACCGTGCATATTTCATCCCAGATTATTACATCAGGAATAAATTTATCACCCATTCGATCAGGAGTCCATGTATCGCCTTTCCATCGAAAGAAGCTATGATAAGTACAAGCTTTTACTCCACGCGCTATCATCTCTCTGGCGAGTCTGTGAGTTGGTGTTAACACAATCATGTTAGAAACACTTGTGTTTCTATTACGAAATAATTCAATTGCACGAGTTGTCTTTCCTGATCCACCACAGCCGTTTAAATAAACTGTCTTATATCTACAAATCGGATCGGATACAGGCGGTGCAGTAGAAAATTCTGATTGAATCTCTGAGATATTATGGTTACTTTTCAAGTATTTATCATCCATAGCAACGTCTGCGGATTTACAATACTCATGTAGTGTTTCTTTTTTAAACCTCCAATTTCCCCACGCTTCCTTAGGATCTGTGAATTTAGCTACATCTGATTTATATTTCTCATGGATATACATCGAATCAGTAGCTACTCTAACCGCGGTATTAGGAAATCTATTTATCATCGAGAATAGATTAATACAAGAATAGGCTAGCATAGAACTTCTCAATTGTGTGTATTGACAACTTTTTCCATCACAGTAGGTAACAACCGTACCTAATTTCTTACCATTTCGAAGGACATCATCTACCCAAACATTATTAGTTCCGCTCGCAGATTTGTAAGCTTCCTCATCTAATTCCCCTGATAGAAAAGCGTTCTTACGGGTTACAAATTTCCCTTTTTTTATTAAATCAGATATTATGAAATTGTATTCTTCATCGTCTATGATTAATCTAGAAGAGTATTTTGCATTATCAAATCTTCCACCTTGAGTGAATTTACCGATTATTTTTCGTCCGAGATCTTTAGCCTCTCTATTACTACCTTCGAATAATTTCTTAGACCAATCTATGATTTGTTCCTCGCTGAAATTCTTCGAATTTCCATCTAGAAATTGTTTTCGTTGTTCGTTAATTATTTTTTCTAGATCAGGTTTTGGTAACCAAACATCTTTCTGAGCGTTATAACAAATAATCGCTTCACTGACAATTAACGATATTAGCATACCACAATCGATCATATACCGCAATAGCACAATTGGCATCCACGCTTTTTCATACATATGTCTACCAAGCCAAAGATAACTACACGGATGTAACCCTGTAGCTAATTCGAATGATATCACACGAGCGAACCCGGTTAAATCAAAATTAGAACTGCTAGCAGTTCCAGGCAATGGACCATTAATCGCAACACGAGTCATTTCATGTGTGGGATGTCCAAATCGTTTAAAATATTCAGAGCATTCTCCATATCCGAGAAAACTTCCAGGATAACACGCGGATATATCAATTGAAATCATACCATCACGTGAGTATTTCGTATTCCACAATCCTCCATGACCAAATTCGACGCAACTCAACTTCACGTCCTCCAGAAAATCACTTCGTGTTGGGCGCCATGAATTCTTTTCTCTTGCGAAGTGAGCTACCACTGATGGAATAGTAAAACTATCCGTAAGTAGTTTTTCTGTAGAAATGCTAGTGTTTCCTTCTAAATACTCATTAGCGATTTTTCTCATTCTAGTATCTAATTCTTCAGTTCGATATAATTCACCATTTGGTTTTACAAACTGATCAAATCCTATTTCCGGATCCTCATTACTCCTGAGTAACCATACTGACACAGGGTCGTCTTTGGTTAACGCGTGAATAGCATCAAATAATTTCTCTTCATAGAAATCATCCCTAGAAAATTCTTTAGGGATATATCGAACAGTTCTTTCTCGTGGAAATATATTTACCGCGGGTGTCCACGCGTGTTTGTTATGATCAATAATTTCAATTGGAGCTCCTCGCGATTGATATTTCGGTTCGTATAATACTTCTCCGGTTATTGTCGCTACCGATATTGGAAATTTTAATAATGCTTCTAATTTAGCTATATCGAAAATCGTTGCTCCATGTTGATTCACTGTTAGTTCCCATTCGGTTATTTTTTTTCTTCGTAGATCAGTTAATTTGTTTCCCCGGGATGCATTTGTAAAGTGTTCTATTAACCGTGTTGCTACACAATTAAGTGGCAAAGCCACTGATGATGAAAACATTGGAGCTAGTTTTGCAATACTTGGATTATTATTTATTGGATATAACCCATACACAACTGCTGTTACAGGGTAAGATTTCTCATAGTATGGTTTGTCAATTCCAGTTAAAATTCCTGGTTTGGAATCTCTACTCACAATAACAGTTTTTTTATCCTTAAGGATTGGGTCAAATTTATCTCTGATAATCCATTCACCTTCCTCTTCGATAATGAATTTTATTCTAAAAAAATACCTCCGTAGAGAATTGCTTTGCAATTTACCTTTGGATTTCTGGCCAAGGTGTGAAAGTATCACAGCTGCTCTTATATCATTCATAGTAGCATCAATTACAGGTACATTGACATCTTCATCAATAATTCGAAATGTCGACCACGTATGAGATGCTCCATCACGCTTAAACTCATTAAAACAGTCGCTGATTTTACTCAATAGTGGTTTATCATCTACTAGACTTTTAGGTATATCAGAGATTCTATCGAGATTAAATCTAACATTTTTCCAAGGCTTAATTTTCGATAATCTCTTGAACTCCTTCATATTATAATTAAAACAAGTATTTAAATAAGAAAATTTTATATAATGAATCATTGCAAATGGCTTATGATTGGATCAAAGACTCCGTGTAACAAATCATGTAGAAATGAATTCTGTGGGTATCATATGCAGAGTGTGAGAAACGGTTCGGAGGGACCTCTACCATGCTTGCATTGTGGGGTAGGTGTAAGAGGCAAGTCGCAGTTATGCATTAATTGCGGGGGTAAGCGTTATAGAGAGTTAAAACGTTATTATGACAAGCGAAGAATCAAAAATCCTGACGACGTCAATAGCAAAATCATAAAAACTACGGCTGATTATATAAAAAGATTTTCTAATGTTATAATTCAGCCAATTAACGAATTAGACAAATAGATATATTATATATACAAATGAGCCAAGAATTTCAAAGACATCCTGTTATTAAAAATTACGAAGCTTCTAGTGATGGTGTTGTTAGACACAGTAAATATAGGAAATCTGTTGGGCGGGATAATGGTATGGGGTATTTGATGTTTAATGCTGGAGGGAAAATGTATCTCAATCACCGTTTCGTTTATGAAGTGTATAATGGATTAATCAAGGATGGTTTTGTTATTGATCATATTGATTCTAATCCCAAGAATAACAAATTGAACAACCTTCAAGCTATTTCTCAATGTGAAAACACAAAACGAGGAAGAACTGGGAAATACCCGAAAATTGCTAGACCTGTAAGATCGTTTAATACTGACACGGAGATGGTATTTCAATCAATAACAGAAGCTGGTAGGTATTTCGATATTTTCCCCCCCTCGGTACAAAAAGTAGCAGAGGGAATTTATAAGACCGCTTTTTCAAAGCGTTTTAAAAACAAAATTCAGTTTATTTATGTATAATACGTAAATAGAAATCCTACGGATTTCACGGGAGATAACTCCGTTAAGTATAACTCGTGTGAAATCCATAGGATTTCCACCAATGACAGAGTTACGGATCTTAAACACGGAAATACTAGCATTGGAAAATCTTCGATTTTTCATTGGTTGTTATAATTAAATAAATCCGAACAAAACACAATCAATTTTGTCTTTTTTCAAGTCTAAAATTCTTCGAATTTCAAGAACTGTTTTATAAACACGTCGTATTTAAACATTTTTTTTAATGTCTGTTTCAAGTATTATATGTGTTTTCAACGTTGTCAGTGATCGCTAATAAACAAACAAATAATTACAATCACTACACCTATTTTATATCACCTCGTCGTAATGAGTGTATATATACAAATTTGTTCTTATTATAATTGGGCATTTAGCCGAAATTCAAGTGTAAACAAAACCACACCGTCACACGTGGTATGAACGTTATTATTGACATTCAAAACCAAAGTTTCGATTTTGTGGTTTTGTTTACACTTGAATGTAGAATAGCCCGCGTCATCCATTGTCATTGAAATCAATTCATTGTATATACCATTGTCATTGTTCACCTATAATCTATTGTTGTACCGTCGTCATTGTCATTGAAATCAATTCATTCATTGTTCACCTATAATCTATTGTTGTACCGTCGTCATTGTCATTGAAATCAATTCATTCATTGTTCACCTATAATCTATTGTTATATGTTTGTCGGTTGTAACCGTTGAGCGCTGCTTGATGTATAAAACACCAAGGGGGTTCAAAACGGTAAATGTGCCGTCGTCATTCATTATATATAATCATAATCACCTATAATCGCATTAAGCTTCTGGGTATACTAAGATGATCAACACCTTAGTGTATCCAGAATTCATTTTGAAAATACTTTATTTAAACAAATATATTTTTATATATATATGAATATTGAAAATCTCAAATTGATTATTATTGAAATCAACAAGTTGAAGGATGAAAATGTAAAATTATGTTCAGGTTTGGATTGTGATCAAATTATGACCAATTTCGAGGATATACAATTTGCAGAACAGACCGGAAAATATGTCCTATCTAAAAAATATTTTTTAATTAAGAATATCCAAAAGCTTATACGTGAGAGCTTAGTCAATACTGAAGATGTTAATGTCTTCGTACCATTATGTAGCATCGTTGAACGTGTTCGAAAGCAATTAGGATTAGAATATGAACAAAAGAGACTTATTAATTGTAAAGTGAGACAATTAAAAATGTTAATGGAAAACTCTGAAGGTGATGAGCCCACGCGTAGAGAGCCTCCTTTGTTTGTATAACCAGTACGGTATGAGGAAGTAAAATTATGTGTGACTCAGTACAATAACAAGGAAGTATTAAAATGATTTACATTTTTTAGTTAGTGATTTGCATTTCTAAAATGCTTTGGATTTTTTAATTAAAAATTGCAAAGCAATTTGACAATAGTAATACTCTTTCAATAATGGTAGGAGAATCATTAACAACGAGATTAGCTAGAGAGAGACTTGAAGCTCTTAAGAAAATATTACCCCTTCGTGATAGAATCCGCGAAAAACTTCAACAACGGCAATTATTTCAGACTGACTTCACAGAGGATACAGAACAACTCTTCAAACCGGTTGTCAAGGCAACTACAGATGTGAAAACAGCAATCTCTAAACAAGAAAGCGCGCAAAAAGAGTCCTTTCTCCCTGTGTTAGAGAAAATATCAAAACGAACTAAACAAACGAAAAAATCATTAAAAACACTTCCTGGTGATATAATAACTACTGCAAGACGACAAGAAGAACAACAACGAGAACTTCAGGAAGAAATTGAACGATTAGGTGATGTTGATATTTCCTCACTAGAAATGCAAGCATTTCCACCTGAAGAATTTCAAGAAGTTCAAGAAGAAGAAGAAGAAGATGGAGCTGTTTCAAAAAGGGACTATCCTCCTGAAAATATATTTACAGTTGATGCGTTAAATACAATCAGAAATATCCCAACACTTGCTGGATTAGCTAAATTTACCAAAGACAACGTTAAAAAAGCGAAGAGAGTTAAGTATTTAAGAGACGACACGGCTAAGGATTTTGTAAAGGGTTCAGAAGTTTGGGCAAATAAGGTGTTTTTAGCAAACAAGAAGGAAAACAAAATCAACAAAAAAATAAAATCTGATTATGACCAATTTCTAACTATGGTAAAGGGGATCACAGTAGCACCGCCAGTATACACAGCAGACCCAATCCCTGATGAAATACAAATAATGGCAGAGGCTGATTCTAAGAAGGGTGCAACTGGTATCACTAAAAAATCCAAAGAATTTTCAAAAACAGGCAGTGGCTTAGTTGGAAACTCTAACGTAACATGTCCCGGCAATATTCTCGGTGATATAGCACGATTAGAAATACTTGTAGGAGGAAAACGAGCCGGGAATAACTCACCAGAAATAATCAATGAAGCAGCTGATATCTGTAGGAGGTTATTTCAAGGTGGTATCATGGATATTGCAACATATAGAGATTTCATTGAGGAGTTAGCCGAAAATTCTTCGAATTTCTACGGTTATCATAGCGATTAGATAATTGGAAACACTAGCATTTGGAAAAACACTAGTGTTTTTGTATATAGAAGAATGATCATACACTACAACCATGATAAACCAACTAACGTCTACGTGGTAAACTCACGATTGCCAAAATACCGAGTATACTATGGAGATGGTCTCGGTAATACTATAATGGGATTATTTTCAAGAATGGCTCCAAAAGTGGCTCCGTTTGCAAAACAGGCAGCAATGAAAGCAATTGATGTTATCCGAGATAAGGGTATTAACACTGTTGGTGATCTTGCTAGTAAGGCATTTTCAGCCGCTCGGGATAAACTAACAGCGCTAGTTCGACGACGAAATTTTTCAAACCCCAGAAACACTAGTGTTTCTAATGCTAGCATTTCTAGAATGACTTCACTACCATCTACTACAGTAATGCCTACACAGGTTAGTAAAATAATAAATAACGCCGTGGATAAAAAACTACAGTCGTTAATGACTAACGCCCAGGATAACATAACAGCAAATATGATAGCCGGAAGTGGGCTTCCGGGAAGTGGCTTTAAGAAATTTCGACGTTAGAAATACAAGTATTTCCAGAAATATTTATTTGAACAGGATTTCCAATTATGATAGTTATTGTAGAAATGCTAGCATTAGAAATATTTGTGTCAGAATCACTTGTGATTCTATTTATTTGAATAGGATGCTCAGTTGTTATGGTTATTGTAGAAATGCTAGCATTAGAAATATTTGTGTCAGAATCACTTGTATCAGAAACATTAATGTCAGAATCACAAGTGATTCTACTAACGTTATCTTCATTATCAGATATTTTCATCATCATTATTAAAATACACCCAACTAAATAATTAGTTTAAAAATTCTTTAGAATTTATAAAAATTATTTTTATATTATAAAATATTTATAATTTGCTAATTTTGTTAGATTTTTTACTTTTTTTACTCATTTTTCTAGTGTTTTTACTCATTTTTCTAGTGTTTTTATGCAATTCATCGACAAAATTTCATGAAAATCGAGGATGAAAACCCAAGGAATTCATTTAGAGAAAATCGATTTTGATCAGATTTTTTATCATGTGAGGCTAAAATTATGTTGTTTCATCGAATTTTCGATGTTTTTTTTATTGATTTTGTATTGTTTTTTGGCTAATCCGTCGACATAATTTCATGAAAATCGATTTTCTCTAAATGAATTCCTTGGGTTTTCAATTCAAAATTCCTTCAGAATTCTTTCAGAATTTTTGATTTAGACCATCGGATATATAATAAAAAATGTTCAAACAGAACCCTGATGTTGCATTTGACATGGAAGCCCCAGTACTTAAAGATGAATCTGTACGTGATTATCAATTTTTTGCTTATCACGCAGTGCAACCTGATCTTCGGTCACGAATTGAACTGCAAGTTCATGATACCAGTAAATACTTTTTACCCGCTGAAGCTTTTATTGAAGTCGAAGGTGAACTTTTACAGCATGATGATACACCATATCCAGCTGATACTCAAGTCGGTTTTGTCAATAATGGTATCATGGCGTTATTTGAAAGCGCAAGATATCTCATTGATGGAAAGGAAATTGAGTCGATAGAACGTGATGTTGATGTAGCAACAACAATACTAGGGCTAGCAAGATATTCCGACGATTATACAAGATCGGCCGGTCCCTCTATGATGTTTGCAAAGGATATTAAAAATACCACTGGGAAAAATCCATTTGTTGTAGGAAGACCAAATGATCGTGCTGGTGCTCCTGCTGGTATCGAGGATATGATTATAAACGCTAATCCTAATTTCAATCTAGGAGCTGCAACACGTATGTCAATGTTGGAAGAGGCGCGCAGATCATTTTCATGCGCGATTCCACTACATCATATATTTGGATTCTGTAGAAATGTCCGAAAAGTTATCTATGGAGCAAAACATACTATAGCGGTTGTGCGAAAGGGTACTGACAATGATGCAATTTGGAGGATTCCAGCAAATGCTGCAAACCCAAATGCTGATGCCGGTAAAGTCGTTTTAACAAAACTATCACTCTGGATGCCAGTGCTGACTCCATCGTTGTCAACAGAACCACGTTTACTATCATTTATGGATCAAGGGGGGAAGAGATTATTAAGTTGGCTAACAATGAGTACAGATGTTGTACATTCAACTGTTAACGGCGTATTTACGTGGAACCTGGCATCAAAACAGGGTATTTCAGCTCCACGTCATATTTTTATTGCGCTACAGGATACTGCGAGATTAGGTAATCAACTCCACTCCCATATGATATTTGATCAATTAGGTGTCACTGACGTCTCGCTGAGAATAAACGGACAACAAGAACCATCCGAGGATATACAACTTAATTACGGTCAAAACCATATTGCACGAGTTTATCATCGGTTGCTTTCGTATATGGGACGTGATCAAAATGTCGATACTGGTCTACAAATATCACAGTTGGATTTTAGTACTCTTTATCCAATTTATTACTTTTCGTTGGAACATCTTGACTTAATGAGACAGTCCATCGTTGATATACACTTCCGAGCTCATGTAATTCGTGGTATTATTAATTATAGAGCTATTGCTGTCATTCTCAGTGATAAATCAATGCTACTCGAAGGTGTTGGAGGAAGAATGAGACTGGTAGATGCACCAGTGGAAAATATTTGATTGTAAATTGCTTTGCAATTTCAGAAATGCTTAAAAATTACTGTACAATTTGAATTTCTAATTTAGAATCAATCTGTTTTGTATAATGTCGTATAGTAATATCAATGTTACGTTGACACCTGGTCAAATAAAAAAATTACAATCCAAATCAGCTAAGCAATGTGGAACCACAATAACGCTGAAACCTAATCAAATGAATGGCGGAGGGAATAAACTATCGCTGACGAAAACTCAGGTTAATCACTTCAATAAAGCGCTGAAAGAAAAAAAAGGAGTTCAGGTTACTCTTTCTACGAGCGCGATCCGTAACATGGAAAAGACTGGTGGTATATTCCCGTTGTTAGGGTTGATTCCAGGGTTGATTGCCGCAGCAGCCCCAGCGGTAGCGAAGGCAGCAGCATTAGGAGCTATTGGTACCGCAGCAGGAATGGCATTGAAAAAGGCAACTGGAAAAGGGTATAAAAAAAAAGGAAAGGGTCTAAGACTACCAGGAACCCCGAGTTCATGGTACAGCGGAAAGGGTCTTCGAATTCCAGGAACGATATAATTCCTATGTCCAATTTTGATTTAATTGATGCCGCTAAAAAATTAAAAATAAAAAATTTCAGAGGGGTTTTTATGAGAGATCAGTTACCGGCACAACCAAATGATGTTGAAACCGGTATTATTAATTTAGATAACAGCTCCGGACCTGGAACTCACTGGGTTTGTTACGCAATTGATCCACGTGGGATTATTTATTTTGACTCATATGGATTAGCGCCGCCGAAAGAATTTATGCGTTATATTAAAACCCTTCCAATGAAGACTTGGTATTCTACGTTACCAACACAAACAATGCTTGATCCACCAATATGTGGTAATGAAGTATTAAACGTACTTGATGCTATCTCCAAAAGATTTTCGAAACCACCTCATATAGTAGTAAATGAGTATACTAGCGGTAGAAACGCTAGCGGTCATTGGATTGAAAATCCATATGATTAGAAATCCATAGGATTTGAATAATAAAAAGATTTCTATAATAATGATTGATATTTGGGGACGACCTTTATCATCGCTGAAAAAACCTGATAGTGAAGTTGAAACCGTTGATAACAAGGATATTAAAAAACTAATCGAAGATGAAATATCCGAAATATTAAACCTAGCAAATATTGATCCTGGTGAAATAGTTGTATTTCAAGATCGTCAGGGTAAATTGAAAAGTAGTAATATCTCTCTTAATGATATTTTAGTTAAACGACGAGACGCAGTAGAGGATACTATCGCGTTATTTTCTGATGAGGGTAAACTCAAACCAGGTGTACTTATTTCAACAATTACGGATAAATTAACAACATACGATAACATGGTGAATTCATTGAAATCGCTTAATGATAAATATGACAATCATATAGTTGCATTTGATCAGTTTACTGCATTACAAAGAAATATAGTTGACAAAATTGATAAACCCCTGCTAGAATTTTTTGGAAATCCACCAGTAACCACACCAAAACTCACCACAATAAAAGATTCTATATTGGAACTAGCAACTCTTCAATCCGAATATGAAAAACACACGAAACTATTTATGACGTTTCGTAAAAACCTCATGGACAAGTTTATTGGGAGCCCATTTGATAAAATTGAAATAACCCTTCCTGATATTAAAAAATCCATCGATGAACTTAAAACATTCAACAATGGAATAAGGGATGATGCAATGAGAATGATAAGCGTTGTTGAAAAAGTAAAAATTCCTCATGATAAATCTATCGTCGACAACGTAGTATACACGATTCAATACGGATCACATACGTGGACTCCCACAAACAATATTTTAACCGTAACCGCAGCAGTCAAGGGTATTTATCGATTAACAATAGTATCACCGAATCAGTTTGAAATATCATCAAGTAGTTCATCTGGAGTCAATAATACAATATCAACGATCATCGACAAGGATACAACTGAACAATTCACGATAAAAAATATAGATAAAAATCTAGTCAGGAGTTCAGTAACGTGGTACGTAGAATTCGTAGTGGATTTAAGTAAACAATTAAATTGATTTAAAAATTCTTAAACATTACTTTGCAATTTTGAATTTCGTAATTGAAAATGCTAACACTTTTAAAATAAAATGACTCCATCATCGAATCAGTATCGCTATGATCAAGTCAAAGAGTTTCAAACTAAACTCAGTTCTCTCTGTGAAGAATATCAAATAAAAATCAAAAAATACAAACGAAGAATAACCACAGTTGATATCACCGTGTACTCGGTGTCAGGAGTAATCACTGCTGCTGGAATAATACTATCTTCGGTTACAATGATTGCTCCGGTCGTAGTTCCAATCGCTATTTCCGCAGTGGCTACAATTGCTGGTATATTAACTGGGATCACAAAAAAACTATCATCGTGTAGCCAGAGTAAACTACATGATTATTTAATTAAATATCATATTGCATCTGCCGGTTACTCGCAATTATCCTCGTTGATATCATCGTCGTTGGATGACACAACAATATCAGATAGCGAATTTTCAACGATGGCTCAATTGTATAAATCAACAATGCTGAAATTAGAGCAGAATAATAATAATAATGTCGTCGCAAGAACTACTTCAACAAATAGTAACAAATACAACACCGGTGAAAACAAGCACGATATCAATAACCTCAACACGTCCCGAATTTAGTGTTAATTTTCCAATTCCTGTTCCCGTGAGCGAGATCGCACTAGCAAAACTACGAGTGTATCATAGCTGGCCTAATATTAGATCGAAAGCATTTGGTGGTCAACAACCGAATAATTCCTTGGTATTTGCAAACAAGAATCGTGAAGACGGAACACCAGATTGGCAGGTTGTTTCTATACCAACAGGATCATATCAAATCGAACAGATCAACGCTGAATTTCAACGAAGAATAAAATCTCTCACTGGAAAAGAATCAAAAATCGCTATAACAGTTCACGAACCAACATTATCATCCGCTATCGAGATAAATACAGAAGGATACGTTGTAGATATTTATCAGAGTTCTATAAGATCAGTGTTAGGATGGCCTGAATTACCACCGGATAACTCTCGAGAAAATTCGAAGGATTTTCCACCCGAACCTAAAAAATCCGATTATATCACCGACAAAATAAAACCCGTCAATGAAGCCAAAAATTATCAAGATTATGCTCCTAATAAATTCTTGAATAAAGAAATTTTTGAATCAATTTATGTTCCTCTCATTAACGGAAATTTCACAGTAATGAATAATGATTTTTCACGACTGCTAATATCTATTAAATCCGGCTCTCTCACCAAGGATGAATTTATCAACGTCGTAGAAACGGGTAATAAAATCATCGACGATATGAAAATATTTCACTCGAAAATTATTCAAGAAGTATTAAATGAAGAGATCTTACATGATAAGTTTGCGGATCTATACAATATTAATAAAACGGAGATTAAAGATTTTAAAATCCCTGGATATAATCCGGATAAACTAAAGAAACAACTTGACGATGCTATTAATATTGGGTTTAAAAGAATCCACGATAATTGGAAAAAATCAAAGAATCCTACAGAAAATATTCTGAAATTTAATAATGATCCAGAAGGCGGCGGTAGACATATTGCTCCGAACAATGTGAATATTTCAACGGTGATTGCGCTCAATTTAGTATGTGATGTTATCGAAGGAAATTATCAAATAAATCTCGAACAATCAAATCAAGCTCAGCAAGGATATATTTTATACTCATTTGCACCAACGGCTCCTCCAGGATTTCTAATTATTGAAGACCCAACTAATCTAGTCTATATGCGATGTCATAATAATTTGTTAACGAGAATTAATTTCAAACTCACTGACCAATCTAATAATCTGATTGATTTACGAGGTGAGGTTTTACAAATTAGTTTGTTTGTGAAATCTTAAGGACTTGATCAAATATTTAGTTAGTAAAAATCGAAGATTTTCATAGCAGCCGAGGAGGTGAACGTCAACTAAATGGCGTCTTTTTTTTTTACCCGAAAACTCCACGAATTTTCCAAGCATCGTAGCAGCAAATGGGATGGTGACAACAAAAATGGCGTCGTTTTTTTTTTTAATTTTATTTTGATGAATGGAGGCTTATATTAAACATTTTCGAGAAAGCCTCAGTTTGCTAAATCGACGCCTGTAAAAGTTGGTCTGTTCACTTTCCTACCTAGGGAGACTCTATAGCAGCCTTTTATGTGAAATAGTTTCAGTTTATCTAATTTAGTTTCGGTTTGTCTGATTTAGTTTCGGTTTCCGTAGAAGCCTTATTTTTGCTTGAAAACTTGGTCTGTTCACCCTCTCTGCTGCTACATGTTTTTGAAAGAACCCACTAAGCTTGTTGCGAAATTATTTTAGGTAGTAAATAGTCAATACAAAATAATACTGTATTTGTAATTATAAATAAATTTTAAAAAAGTAATAAATAATACTGTATATGGTGAATTGAGAGAGATGCTTTAAAAAGGTATTCAATACTGGTCAAACAATTTACTTATTATAGCTTTACAAAATATAAAAAATGTAACACAACATTTTATTTGCTCTATCTGTAATAACCTATCTACCAGAAACGTCTATTTGGGCAGTAAAACAATAACAATATGTGTGAAAGCATGATTTCGGAAACAAAGTGGGTAATATTAATTTGATCATACAAAGAGCTACTCAAAGTTAGGAATGTGGTTTTTTTCTCTAAAGATTGGAATTCAAGATTTACATGCCGCATCAGAGCTAGACTATATATTCAAATATATCTTTTCATATAATTACTATTTAAATTTAGTATTGTAAAACCTTATAATATCACTAACTAAATTCATCTTCATGTTGAAATACGATGATATACATAGGTCCAGGTGCTATTATATTTAAAAGAATACGTACTCGTAATGTGACTGAGTATGAACTAATGTTGTATTGAAATGTTAGTGTTAAATGCAATATTAATGCAATTAAAAACTAAAAATATCCATGGAGTTTTACTATATATGTAAAGTTTATTGGTCTACATTCAAGAAGTAATCTAACAATATAAGCCATTTAGTATAGATATGTTGTACTTCGCAGTGAAGTAATTTAAGTCTACAACAAGCTCTCTCAGTGAAATTAGAGAACATTTAATATAAACATATCCTAGCTGTATTAGGCTTGGAATTGCGCCAAACGTTATGAAAAGGTATGTTCCATTTCTTGCTGTAACTATGCTAAGTGCTAATACTGTTCTCACTTTAATGTCTTCATTTCGATGCATCTATTTTAATTTAGACATGTACCTATTTCTGCTGTGAATCAAGAAACTGTATTCTTGTCAACAAGTTTATGACAATGTCACATAGGAAAATATGTATGCAGAAATTACAAATAGTAATGTCCATCTAAAAGTAATAAAATCATTTGATGATATTCACATATATTCACATTGATATTCACATTGATATTCACATCACCAAAATCTTAAAGTCCTTGATATATTTTGTTGGTAATCAGATTATTTCATTCATATATAAATGTTCCCACTCGATGTTTGTATGTATGTTTATATGTATGTATGTATGTATGTATGTATGTATGTATGTATGTATGTATGTATGTATGTATGTATGTATGTATGTATGTATGTATGTAGGTAGGTAGGTAGGTAGGTAGGTAGGTAGGTAGGTAGGTAGGTAGGTAGGTAGGTAGGTAGGTAGGCAGGCAGGCAGGCAGGCAGGCAGGCAGGCAGGCAGGCAGGTAGGTAGGCAGGCAGGCAGGCAGGCAGGCAGGCAGGTAGGTAGGTAGGTAGATCGGTAGGTAGGCATGCATGCATGCATGCATGCATGCATGTATGTATGTATGTATGTATGTGTGTGTGTGTGTGTGTGTGTGTGTGTGTGTGTGTGTGTGTGTGTGTGTGTTGCGTGACAGGGTTTGTTATGCCGCCCATGTTAAAGTTATGTTGTCATTTAATAGTCAAATGATAACAATTTACCAATCACACTTCTTCGCCTCAACCAAGTTATATCATATTGCATCATTTCATGTATAGTGTCAAAAGTTTTTCCATCTGTCCTTATTTACTGCTCATCTGTATCTCTACTATCAACTCTATATCTTCTTCGATTCAAAATCGACTTCTCCAATAGTCATTATCCCTTACTTACTTACTTACTTGGAGTCTTAAGTGGGCACCGGCTACGAATGGTCATATGGCCCACTGTTTAAATCCAGCATGATAACTGGACATTTATTTTCCCGAGGGGGGGGGGTAACGCTACTCCCCCCCCCCACGGGCCTTTAGTACAAATAAATGCTCTTATTAATTTGGGTGTCATGTTGAATCACTATTGAGTGACTATCAACATGAATGTAAGCCCTTTGAGTGGGTAGGAATAGTACCAACACACACCCACCCTATCAACCAATCGGATTGCTATCAACCAATCAGTGTGCAATGCACTGGTAGCGAGAGAAAATTAGTTTTCTCATATCGCTAGAAATTCTGCTAAGCCCTGGTCGAGGAAAGGGAGGAAAGGTCCGGAAAGGCAGGCCAGCACGCACGCAAAGAGAAGGACAGCACAGCCACGAACATCGCCCACACCTGAAATAAAAGAGCCCTACTTATTGCTTTTATCAAATTCAGTCCAGTTGTGCTAGTGGGCTCCCTATATCAATAATGTGTAAGCCACCTGTGCAATTATTTCAGATTTTTTTTGAGTTATGGAATTTCCTATCTCCTATCACTATGCCCTACATTAGTACAAAGTGTACATTGAATGTCCCTACCTGGGATAGGCCCTTCTTACGAGGGAAAATCCCCTAAGAAAAAAACAAAAAACCTATGCTAGGGTGTCAAAGTGACAAGGTAGTTGGTTCAGGTTAGGTTGGTTGAGTTTTGAATTTATTTGGTGGTGGTTCGAAATTGTTCATATTAGTCTTTTGTTGGTTTGCCGAATAGAATTCTCATACCAATCGTCACGGCAAAAATTCAATATCTAAGAACATGACACATAAAAACAAACAAGACAATACAGACGGACAAACAAGAAGTAAAAAAAAATATATAAAATAAATAAAGTAGAATAAAATAAAAAATAAAAAATTAAAATAAGAAAAAATATAATAAATTTGAAATTAGATTCGTACTGCTCCTAGAGACTTGGGACAAAACTATACCAAAAAGGCTGTCCACTAAAAACACAAGGATGTTAGTATATTTCCTTAGTGTTATGTATATTTGATTTAAAACAATTATTTTTGTTTGTCAAATTCAAATTTGACATTTTGGGTTTAAAATTCGTTAATTGGGAGATATTTTCTAGAAAATTGGGTTGACCTATACTTTAAAAGTAAATATCAGCTGTTGGTCTTATTTCTGACCTGGTTTCAGAGTTATAAACAAGGTTTCAAAATGATTGGTTGATTCCAAGGACATCTTTTTATTTTAGTTCTTGAGGTAAACATAAATGATTTTCAGCTGATTCTCATAAGGTGTATACGTGATTTTATGAACGTAATTTCGTTCTAAAGCTCTGAGAAGATCACGTGACCCCTTCCTTGTTTACGTAAAAACAAGTATATAAAATTATGTTTTAGAACGAACTGTTCAGTAGAAGAGTTGGGCTTTTAGATTACTAAGTTGTATTCTTTGAGTTATTACCTTGTATTGGAAATTATTTCAATTCGTTTGGAATAAGAGGATTTTATTGTGTTATTTATCTGGAAGACATTTATGGTCATTTGACTTTCATAAAATCAGAACTGACTTCGTCACGTGACATAGTCTTCCATCTTGGATTGCTTCGTCAAGATTCGAACCGGGAATTATTTAGGACATTTTATTACCAGGACTTTTGCAATTCCACTAGTGGATTATATTGTGAATTCTTTTTGGATTAACTTTGGATTTGAATCTTAAAACCGTAAGTTTATTTTTCTTTTCTGAACATATTTGTACTCAATAAATTGTTTATTAAGCTTTTACAAGCTTGTTATTTTCACTCTTTCTATGTTACTGTTTATTCGAGCCTAAGCACTTAGCCATCTTGTCTGACATTAACCCAACAATAAATCACAAGATAAAGGCTATTGCATTTTTCGTATGCATCGACATACCCATTCGTTTTTGTATTGTATATGTTGATAAAAGCAAGGTATCAACTAATTAACATACATACATCAATAAATTGCGTCACATAAGTATATATATATCCTTAATTTCAGTATAATGAACATTATAAAATTATCACAACAATCAAACACATTTATATATATTAGACTCCTGCAAAGTGTACACACATATTTAAACATCCATGCTATATAATATTAATACATCAATATTAACTAATTGTAAACTGCAACCATTTTCCTAAGTTATATTTCAATTCAACAGTTGCAAAATCTAGATTATCAAATGAATTAATGCACTATTTTACTATGATGTCAATAAGTAACGAATTACAATAATGAATATGTTCACGAGCTAGCATATACATACTTCGTTATTTCTCAATACGCATGTAAATTTAACACTACACTTGTAATTCTACGTCTGAACGATTCTAGTAGTGAACTATAAATAGGGCATACAATTCCAACTGCAATACCGCCATATTCTGCAAAAACGAACAAATAACTCACTGACATAATGAAGCTTTGTCATTCTTAGAATATCCTCCGTTTCCCGGCCAAATATCGAGTGGCACTCCCGGAGTATTGCTTTATAATCTTCCAGCACGATGTTTGGGGAATTATTAAGTTCCTAGCTAGGATATAATAAATTAAATTAGGGTTGAAATGAGGACCACACCCTCACTCAATTCCGAGTGGATGTCGATTCTACCCTTTTCTATTAAACTTAGCAGACATTGGCTGTAATGAACCTGATGTAAATGTGTATACATTTTAATGTTTTCAATGAATTACCAACACGTCTGTTCATGTTTCAATCCCTGTCTGTATCTGGTTTTGTATGTCTGTGTGTGTATGCCTATATATAACGTTGTTATTGATAATTGAAAAATACATATTTCCTCTAAACATTTTATACGAATCATGCTCTCTGATCTCCTTCAAGTTAGTATCTTCAATTTATTCGACCCATATCAGCACATTAACTGATAAGTAAAGAATTTATATGAGACTGAACCACATTAATTATTATCTGATATACCCTACTATCAACCATAAACTACCGAACAATATTATATCTTCATCTGGCACCTTTCTGGAGTGTACTGCATATTTGTGTCTAGCCTATTCGTTCCTGAACTGTACTGGTATTGTATTTGTGGTGTTGTAAAGAGGTACTGGTTATTCGACTCAATCGAAATAGAAGGTCTGAACATATAGCTATTTAGCTACGTACGCATTACGCCAAGGCATCGATTTCACAATATATTTCTTTTCATTTTTTTATATTTTTAAAAGCAAATCAATCATCAAAAGATATGTCTTTTACAAAGACAGTTGGAAAATCACATATTAAAGCGAATCACCATATAGCAAAATAAACGTTTGAAATCAATAGTTGCCAAATAAAGGAAGATCCTCTCAGATAAAATCAGCAAAGCAAATTGGATCCTTAGACTGAATTGAACCGAGAGTGTCAGACCAATGCACCATATACAGTTTAATAGCGTTTGCATGGAATTTGAAAGGTTTCTTCCTTGTGCGAGATTTCCACAAATCTGAGAACTGTGTGCAATAAACTGAATGAACTAAGTATTTCAGAAGATTAGATTTAGGAACAAAGCTTGATATATTTGCGTTATGCATACTAGATCAGGTGGGAGAGAACATAAGTCTAGAACAAACGCGACCTGTTAGAATAATCGTTGTCAATAAAATCACCATCCTTGAGATAGCAGTATGATTCAGGAAGCAAGGAATATGTACTTGAGAGGGTGCGGTTTGCGAATAAGGAGGTAGAGTCATTCCAAGTCACAATTCATGTATAATCCAGTTCACCCACCCATACCGTTATATCGAATGTCATTTCTTTTCATATACTCAAACATATACATTAGGCGAAGTCCCTGAGAGTAAATTGAAAACGGTATAGTCTTCTAACTACTCCGTCTTCTTCCCCATATGCTATTCAACACGCGTTTGCACTCCCTTAACACGAGCTCTTGTAATTTGTAAAACAAGCACACTTGTCGGCGCCGAACAACTCCATTGTTCATTTTTGAAGAACTTTATATTAAAGTACACAAAGTAAACGATACAAGATAAGATATTAACACATCTGAAACGTTCCATAGGAGTTAATGTGGTGATCAATGTGGTGAAAGGTTACGTAGGAGTTAATGTGGTGATCAAACATGTGGACAACGACTCAAACTGAAATAAGACAGATTGCATTTTAGAACCTTGTTTATTACCATATAGTAATAGTTCTCGAGTCACAATACCTCGTGTCACGCAGTGAACAATCACGTGATAGAACATTACACTGACTCGTCAAAATTGTATCGATTGTTTTCAGTAAGGGATGAGTTGACCACGTTTTGAGATTGTCGTCCTTTTGTAACAGTGCCAATAGTTAAATACTTATCAAAAAACGTATGTTATTTAATGCAGTCGATTTAACTTTGTTATTACATCACAATCTTGTGTATTGATTACGCTTGAGTCGGTGGCGACCATCGCGCAACTGTAGCCGTGGCGCCTCCAAATGAAATTATTACTAGGTGCCCAATACACTACTACAACCGGCATCACATTTTATTGGTGTTTTATTGCGGAAAATCCGGATTGAAAATATTTTGCAGACCGTGTTTGCTATGTTATAGAATACTTTCTACTGATCGTTACTATATACCGATCTGGGGTCAAAGTCTTCTATATTGCATAACTCTACTCTTGCATCACAATCATGTGTATTGATTACGCTTGATTCGGTGGTGACCATTGCGCAACTGTAGCCGTGATGTCTCCCAATGAAGATACCACGAGGAGCCCAATACACTAGTACAGCAGACAGCAAATAGTATTGGTGTTTTATTTCCGTAGATCAGCATAGAAACTGCTATACAGCCATTGTTTGCTATGTGTGAGAATATTTTCTATTGATCGCTACGAAATATCATTCTAAGTGAAAATATGTGATATCATATTTATCACAGTATATCTATCTATCTATCTATCTATCTATCTATCTATCTATCTATCTATCTATCTATCTATCTATCTATCTATCTATCTACCATTTTGAAAGGATGTAGCTAATGTCGGAATTACATTTCACAAACAATGGCATATTTTAAACGTTACAAAATCAGAATAAATTCATTTTTTGCTTAAATGCTTCAAAACCGATTTGCCAAAGAGCCAAACAACTTGTTATATGATTGCTCTAATGCTTATTGGGGGCATCTGGATAAAATAATTTAATCTCGTTAGAGATCGTCTGTGTAAAATAACGACGGAGTAACAAAAGGGATTTACCTTAAAATATTAAGAAAAATTCCAGATCCATTATCAAAGCAATACAGCATGGTTGAAACAATCGGATGCCATTGTACAAGCGGCGTGCGTGTATGTGTTAGCACTCTTTTGTATGCTTATCAGCGTCCAGTGATGTAGAAAGATGCAGGCTTGAAGAAAACTACATTTGAGCTTGAAAGGCTATTTAATGGTAATTCTGAGTTTATGCATCCTGGTCAAAAGTTCGTTTTCAGTAATCACTGCCCGAGTTTGAAAATTAGTATTATTGGTAAAATTCATTTCAATCTACTATCAATACATAATAATAACCAGAGTTTACTCTATAATCCTATATGATCGGTGAGGACAGCATAAATCTGTCTGTCTGTCTGTCTGTCTGTCTGTCTCTCTCTCTCTGATTTAATGGCTCATTCAATTCATTCATTATTAAACTTTGTATTATATCGTCGTCAAAAGTTTTCTGTTGTGAATCCGAAAACCACACCTGGTTATCTTATTACAGTTGTCGACCATGCGGTGAAGTCTGATTACAGGGTTCTTAAATTTTACAAATGTGACAAGATCAAATCACTCTGACCTTAATAAGCCATCGAACGTTATATATGCTTGCCATAATTTGTTTTGAATAAATGTAATATGATATTCTTTGACCATGCTATTTGTATGTTCCAGAAAATAACATTTATAACATTATTGTACCTTACACGCTAAGATGACACTAATACATGCACCGCGGCATAAATGAAAGAAGCTGCATATGTATGGGTGAATATTCACCATTGAGATTGGTAAAGATGCAATACTGAGTTATAAAATGAAAATAAGAGAGACATTTAAACGGAGAGACACAGAAAAGACACTGAGAGAAACTAACCCGAATCAACGTTGTTTTCATAAGCTTCCTTACTTTAAGAAAATGTTCCTTATATAAACTGACCGAAAGATTCTTATTGCATTCTCCACCTGCGCCAACGTCGAACCAGATAGTAGAATATTTATTGCTTAGTCAGTTGGTGTACAGGGCCGTGCCCATGGACACGCCATGTACGATACACAGGTTAATTGAATTATCGCAAACTCTGCATTCTAATAGCTAAACCACTAAGTCTCCTTTACAAAATTAATTAGAGCATTATTTAGGTAAGGTGTGTGTGTGTGTGTGTGTGTGTGTGTGTGTGAGAGAGAGAGAGAGAGAGAGAGAGAGAGAGAGACTTTAAACTTTAACTTAGTATTATTTTAAACTTTAACTTAGCTTTCATCATTTTCCAGTCACATCGCTACGATATATGCAACGCTGCAGTTTATAATGATGTCTAGCACCGGGCATCATGCCGCAGACATGAAGAATTATGTCCCACTCAGTCCCATTATCATCACACCAGGCCGACCAGTCCTAACACTATCCTCTTAATGCTGAACGCCAACGAGGCAGCTGTTAATACCAATTAGGTATGTGGTGTGACTCGGACGGGGTTCTAACCCGCACCAATTTCTCATTGGAGGCGGATGCTCTATCCACTAGGCCGCCGCAGCGGTCTCACATATGCATTAGTTTTCTACAGTAGAAGATGCAAAATAGTGTACGAAAGGACATACTATCTGAAAACTGTGCTAAACAACAAGCATCCAACTTATCCAAGTAACGATAAATTGGCACTTCCGGATTGTATTGAATAAATTATATTTTCGTTTATTCATCTTGATGACTCATTTGATTTCGACCAGTCATGCATACATGTATACTAGTTATGCGATCATGACATACTAGTCTTATAAATAACTTGAAAAGCAAATACTTTCTGGCAAAATAGCACGCCAGTTCCAATCAATACTAGTTTAGCTATTGGATGAAGGTATCGATTATAAACTTCTTTATATGGCAGTACATGGGATGCAGATATCATCCAGATTTGTTGAAACACAGAGGTGATAATTACTGGTTAAAAACTATCAAGATAGTAGATGTATATAGTGAATGCATTGTATACCTTAAATTTAGTGGCGTACTAAGGAGGTGCGAGGGGTGGGGGCGGTCGACTCTGGGTGATAGCTAGAAAATGGGATGGGGTGAGTTGACATACTAGTACAAGTTTTCAAACCAAATGAAAAATTCGCCAAAGTAAAAGTTTTTTCCAGCTAAATTATGATTGTACTTGCAAACATAATGTCATGTTATGAGCGTATACATTTTAAATTTATTTGTTTGGATGCCAAAAGAAGAATCCGTCCCTGGGGCCAAAGGAAGAATCCTTACTTGGTGCTAAATACTTTAGGTAAGCGATTTCTAAATTATTATGTATTTATATTTCAAATGCATATATCGCTGTAACATGAAATATGTAGCAAACCTGCCCTTTTCAAACATATGGCACTTCTGGCAGCGTTTGCTTGTAGATATGGGAAACCATGATTTTTAACGACTGACTGTGAAATTAAACTCTAAGTTCAGAATACTACTAATACCGGGCCTCATCAGATAAGTTTAACATGTCAGAAGCAATAGTGAGTTGCCTTTTTATTGATGCAAGTACAAATATCATACAAAAGACAGCAGTGTAAATTACTACCTAGACGTAAGGAAGCATCATATTTGTGTAATATGAGTAGTGAGCGACGAGGTATCATTCCAAATCATATTTCTATTAAATTCCACCCAACACATTTATAACGTTAAACAGAAAACCTAGTTTGTTAAGAATAGTCAAAACTATCCTAACCAAACACAGTATGTTAATAGTTTGTTGTGGATACAAAAACATATAATTTTCGTCCATAAATTACACCCCAACCTTCCCCATTAATTATCGACAACATTCGTACACTGGCTTGATATGTGTTTTTGTGTTTGGTTTAGCCATGCATTCCGCTTTTCCTATTCTTCCCAATGTAATTTAAATCATTGCTTCATGCAACTTTTGAGTCCCGACTTTCAGCGCACCCTAACCGCAGTCGCGACGGTTGGTTGAGCAGTTGCTACGCGCCTAAACAATGGTAATATCAGTATAATTAATGCGCGCAATGCTTGCATCTTTATATATGGATGAATGATTTTATACCTTACACAACAGTTAAGATCAGGTTGTTTTACAGCCGAATCTAAATAAAAGGTAACTTAAGTGTCACTAAACGGGTCTATTTACCATGCACACAAAAATGTCATCGAATGGATTTTTTTGTGTTTGAAGTTTCTATGTTGTTCATAACTTAAGCACTTTATTTCTGCAGACAAAAACATTTCAGCTGATACAATTTTATTAAACAGCGAATGCTGCTAAATTTAGATTCTCTAGACCAAATATATTTAAACAAAAACACGACTTAGAGACGAAACATACACAATAGAGAATGCATAGTATTTAGAAACACGTGATTCATGTGTAACATGAATTATTTCCGTAATTATTAAAATATGACATTAGATTTTACCTGTCACGAATTCTTTTCTTCATAAATATTTCCTTACCGAAAACGTTTGCACGTGTACGCAGTTTTCTACTGTAATTTACCAGTCATAAAGTCGCTTTTGCCTTTGTTTAATTCATTGTATTAATTCATTAATTCGTTCGTCAGTTACTTAATTGATTCATTCATCTTTCAATTTCGCACTCATTCATTATTAATCCATTCATTCATTCATTTGTTCGTTCGTTCGCTTAGTCACTTAGAGCACGTACGTATACACATCTATTCTTACACACCTGTCAAATATGTTTTGTCCCCTTTTACATCAAAATGCTTTCACATGCAGCGCAGTTTGTGTTTTGTTATGCAGTAAACATGAACAAAGTTTCTATATATAAAGCGCATTAAAGTAATCTATAACCATATGATTTGCTTTTGTCTCCTCTGAACCCACGTTTAAATGGTAGAGTGCCTGTCTGAAGTTAAGTTGGTCCCGGTCTTTAAAACAAAGCCACTCTAAATTTCTTCTCTGTTACATTTGGTGGCGCTCATAGGCTTCCACATCTGCACTAACATATCGATAGGGAAGACGCTGTTAGGTGGAAGTTTTAAGTAAAGACTCATGATATGTCTCGAAATGCTGGACTACGTTTTACATATTAAACTGGCTATGATTGCGCAAGTGGTAGAATCCACGTTTAGTGTTAGGAATATATCTCGTTTGAGCCTCGATCTTTTCTTGTATTTGTTCCTGTTTAATTCACATTTAAATGAGAGCTACATTAAGTGCATACAAATACAAACACCTGTTATATTTGTTTGTAAAATGGTCTTACAAATTAGATCCTCTTTGCTGAGATCATCTTTCACAAAAAACAAGACACGACATATGCAGGGAGAACAATACATACCATAAGAAGTTTATTTAATAGTATTTATAATTTTGAATACATGTTTAAGGGAAAAACAATCACAGTTTTGTTTACTGTTTTAACTGAGTAGTGAAATTAATTCTAACCTCTCAACATGTACATCAAAACATTGGCTTGTGCTGAATTGACTGGAATATACATGGACCTGTAACAGAATATTCACCGCGTTAAGAGGTTTGCGTCTATTTACAGTTCAGCTGATTGAAAAAAGAAGGTAAAAACATGCTAACACGATGTTAGCGGTCTATAGAAATATCAATAGCGAGCGAGTATACAGGACAATACTTTATTCAGGAAATAGATATCGGCATTACTTCAATATTTACCGATAAACTCTGAATATTAGTATATCATCCCGAAAAGTATTTGATTTAACTATAAAACCAGCAGATATAAAGTATATGGTGACTTAACAATTTAACAACTGTCAAAATATCTTAACAAGAGCTCTATTTTTTGTTTTCAAAGCCCAAAACAAAGTATAATTGTGATATGGTTACTTAAAGTTTGATAAAAAAAAGCAACATATCCACAATGGACATATTTATTTAAATCTAGCAACAGAGCAGTTTGATAATAAAATATAGTTGACACAAGCATTAATCGAATACAGTTTAAGTAATCTTTAGAAAGTTTATCTGCGAAACCAGATTTATAATATTGAAACCCTTCTTTGCTTCAAGACTTAAAAGTAACGGATCTGATACCATATTTTATTTATTTATTTTAGAAACAAACACACACCAAGAAAAGCAAAAACAAGGCCAAGTTCTGTACAGTAACGAGTCACCGTGCGGACTCAGGTGTACCCAAACTTCTCATATACGAACAACATACATCCGGATCGCAGGAGCCACGGTGGCTCAGTGATATGCGTTCTGAACTCAAAACTGAAAGATTATTCGAATTCTTAATGTAATCGGGTCTAGTCGGCTAATGTGGCGTATTATTTGGCCAAGGTACTTTTCCCCGATTGCCTCGGCACAAAGTATGTTATTCATTTTGAGATTACGTAAACTACCAGACCTGACAACAACTCTTCGCTAACAGGTCAAAGTTAGTACAGTCCAACGAATGAAATATCGGCGCATGCTGTTTACACTTGGTGTATATTTGTAATTGTTTTTTTTTTTAATGTTCTCGATGTCTGTATTTTACATCGTATTTCGGTATGTATAATATAGGGACTAATCCTGAGAAAGGGATGGGTAATCCCAGTCTATCCCATCAGTCTGGCGTGCATCTTAGAGATCTTCCATTGAGCGAGATTGTGGTTGAATGAGACCAAGGTGACACAGGTCAGCGTACTATATATTGGAACTTACGGTACTCGATGATATTACAGAATAAGAGGGTGGCCGAGTGGTCTAAAGCGCTCTCCGTTACGGAGCACTGCCATTTCACCTTTGTCTAAGTGGGTTCGAGTCTAAGACTCGGCTAATGTAGTTATATGAGAAAGATTGCCAGTAGCTTCTCGTGGGTCGGTGGATCTTTACGGGGTTTTCCTTGGTTCTTCCTCCACCAAAAATACTGGCCGCCATGTATAGCCTATCGTGTGCTGAAATATTACGTTAAACCATACAAGAAGAAGATTGATTGATTGATTGATTGATATTTAACGGCGCACCAGCACTTTTAGGCTATTTAGCGCCATACAACAGGTTGTATTTAAACATGGTTAAAAATACTAAAGGTTTAATATCGACCAGCGATATAAAAAAAAAAAAACCCAAATAATTCAATATAAAATTGTAAGTTGTTGGTAACAGTAAAATATGAAGCTTCCCAATCAACGGGAGATGTAAATGGTGTATGTTGATGAAATTATGTTGTAAATAAGAGGTGATATTTGCATTAAATAAAAATGCACTAGGTGATGATATACAAGTTAAAGTTTAAGATAAAGATTTACTTCCTTCAGGAAATCTAAAATACAAGTGATAGATACAGTATCAAAAAGTTCCTTCATGTCATGTACATTATAGTACTTAGCACGTGTAGGTTGCAGGTCGGAACACTCGGTCATGAAGTGTTTAACAGTGAATGGTTCATTGCAAGAGACGCATTCTGGTGGATCTTCACCTTTTAGTATGTGGGAGTGGGTTATGTATGAATGACCGATTCTGAGTCTTGCAATGACAGTCTCCTCCCTACGGATAGTTCTGTAGGAAGGAGTCCATTCCCCCAGGGTTGGTTTGATGGCATGAAGTTTGTTGTTGACTGTATGATCCCATGACGTCTGCCACTTCTGACGCAGGTACCTTTTGATACAAGGTTTAAAATCAGTAAACGGTAGTTTAAAATCTGATGGTTCTTGGGATAGAGCCATCTTAGCAGCACGGTCTGCTTCTTCATTACCTCTAATACCAATATGGCTAGGTAACCAACAGTATACTATATTGTTGGAGGTACTAAGCGTTGTATTTTTGACGAGGAGATGGACTAATAATGGATTATCCAGTTTTCTATTGTGTAGCGACTGAAGCACTGATAAAGAGTCACAGAAGATAACACTATTTAAGACGCGTTTCTCTTCGATAAATTTGAGAGCAAGGTCTATTGCTCTGATTTCCGCTGAAAAAATGGACGCATTGTTTGGCAAGCGCACTTTGGTTATGTGCTTGCCACTAACGAAGGCTGCAGCAGCCTTTTCATCAACCTTTGATCCATCAGTATAAAATTTAGTGTAATTTGTAAAATCGTTGAGAAGTTCATGATAAGAGTTCAGGAATATGGCAGGGTTGGTCTCAGATTTATTCCCATCGTGTAACGTAAAAATCACTTTGGGCTGCTTAAGTAGCCAAGGTGGTGTTTTCGAGACAAACGTTTTCTGAATTGTAGAGAAATTACTTTTGATATTGTCAAGGCTGGATGATATTCTAATGCCAAATGAAGGTATGGCATTTGGTTTGTTTTCGTATAAAGTTTTGTATTTTGGTTGAAATACAGCTGAAAAAGCAGGGTTCCGAGGGTTTGATCTTAATTTAAGAGCGTATTGTGCAGAAAGCATTTCTCTGCGAAGTGATAGTGGTGGCTCATTCGCTTCCGCGAGAAGGCTTTCACATGGAGATGTCTTAAATGCTCCTAGAGCGAGTCTTATTCCTTGATGATGAATTGGATCAAGCATTTTCAAATAGGACTTCCTAGCTGAACCATAAACAATGCATCCATAGTCTAGTATAGAACGGATAAATGTTCTATACAAATTAAGGAGTACTTTTTTATCAGCACCCCAGTCAGTGTGCGCAATTACTTTCAGTAAATTTAAAGCTTTCAAACATTTAGCTTTTAAATTCTTGATGTGTGGTATAAAAGTCAGCTTTCTGTCGAAGATAATACCCAAAAACTTTGTTTCCTCAACAACTGGAATACGTGTTCCATCCAGCGTGAGTTTAGGGTCATCATGATGTCTTCGCAATTGACAGAAATGCATGCATACTGTTTTCGATTTAGAAAATTTGAAACCGTTATTACTGGCCCAACATTGGATCTTATTGATATTTTGCTGGAGTTGCCTTTCAATTGTATGCATGTGCTTTGATCGATAACAAATTAAAAAATCATCTACATATAAAGAGCAATCCATACCGGGAGCCAAGCACTTGGTGATGCTATTGATTTTGATATTAAATAGAGTCACAGATAAAATACTGCCCTGGGGCACACCCATCTCTTGCTGGTGCATATCGGAAATGGTAGAGCCCACTCGTACTTTGAATTCTCTGTCTGAGAGAAAACTGGAGATGAAAGCGGGCAGGCGGCCTTTTAGACCTAGATCGTGCAGGTCATTTAGTATCCCGTACTTCCATGTTGTGTCATAGGCCTTTTCTAAATCAAAGAAGACTGCTACTAAATGTTCCTTCTTGATAAATGCATCGCGAATAAATGTTTCCAGTCTAACCAGATGATCGTTTGTACTACGACCAGAACGGAAACCGCTTTGGAAAGAAGATATTAAATTGTTACTTTCCAAAAACCATACAAGCCGAGAATTAATCATTCGTTCCATTGTTTTGCATACACAGCTTGTGAGTGCAATGGGCCGATAGCTGTTAGGATCTTCGCTGTCTTTGCCTGGTTTGGGAATCGGTATTACTATTGCTTCTTTCCAGCTCTTAGGTACATTACCAGCAATCCATAAATCATTGAAGATTTTCAGTAGTAATGTCAGAGAAGATTCTGGCAGGCGTTTCAAAAACTGGTAATGGACTTCGTCGGGCCCAGCGGATGTATCGTGGGCCTTGTCTAAAGCCTCCCTAAGCTCCATTAAAGAAAACAGCTGGTTATAGCTTTCAGAGTTGTTAGATGTAAACTTTAAACGTGACTTTTCTTTTTGAGATTTTAATCTTCGAAAGGTTTCTGAATAATTAGATGATGACGAGTTTTTTGAGAAACTATTGGCAAGAATATTTGCTATGTCACGTTTCGAACTAAAATTGTTATTGTTTGTTTTCAGTTGTCGAATAGAATTGTGTTTACCCTTTCCATTTATTTTGCGAATAGTATCCCAAACTTGTTTCATTGAGGAACGAGAGTTTATAGAAGAAACAAATTTCTTCCAGGATGTACGTTTACATTCTTTGATTGTGCGTCGTGTTTTAGCCCGCACAATACGATATTTGTTTAGATTTTCGGGCGTAGGACGAGTGTTGAATTGTTTTAATGCTTCTCGGCGTTGTCTAATGGCCTCTTTGCATTCCTTGGTTACCCAAGGTTTTTGCGGTTTTTTACTGTTCGGTGAGGACTTAGGAATAGATTCATCTGCAATTGAAATTAGAATTGAAGTAAAATGCTGTATAGGATTAACAGCGTTGAATATTGTATCATTATTTAGTCTAGTTTGACATAGTGTTTCAAAGTTAGCCCAGTCAGCTTTATTTATATTCCATTGTGGAATTGCGTCATCAATTTTAGTGTTATTTTCAAGAGTGATTGGAAAATGATCACTACTGTGAAGGTCATCAGCGACCTTCCATTCATAGTCCAAAAGCAATGAAGGAGAGCAAATTGTTAAATCAATGGACGTGTACGTACCCGTTCCTGGGTGTAAATATGTCGATGAGTTAGTATTATATAGACACAGATCATGTCTAGAAAGGAAATCTTCTACTTTATGGCCTCTGTCGTTTATGTGATTCGATCCCCATAGGATGTTATGGGCATTAAAATCCCCGAGTAAAATGAAGGGTGTGGGAAGTTGTTGAACAATATTGTCTAATTCATTTGGTACTAGTTTGGTGTTTGGTGATAAGTAAATAGAGCAAAATGTAATAACTCGATGTAAAGTGACGCTTACAGCAATAGCTTGTAAATTTGTATTTAAAGGAATGACTCTGTGAGGGGCTCTATTGTTCACAATAACAGAGACTCCTCCTGAGGCCCTGTCAGCGTTTTGTAAGTACGTGTTGAACAGGGAAAAGTTTTTAAATGTAATTTTATCTGTGTCTTTCAGGAATGTTTCCTGTAAACATAGTACAGCGGGATCATGTTCATTTAAAAGCAGAAGAATATCATTGTAGTTTGCTTTCAGTCCTCGACAGTTCCATTGTATGATGGTGTTCTTCATTATAAAGTTATGCTGGAGATTCTGGATCTAGGTAAGACTATTCGCGGAGAAAATGTGTTGTTATTTGTCTGGAGGAAGTACGGGAGTATATTTGGTTTTGCTAGGTTTGGAGGAACCTTGAGTACATGGAGCAGTTTCTTCTGCATCCATACTCTCAAGTTCTCCAAACATATTGTAAAGTTTAATGGGGTCATCTGACCCCTTTTGCTGCTTATTTGTTTGTTGTTTTTGTTTATTTTTTTGAGCTTTTGGTGGTGGGTTGTTATTAAATGTTGTCTGAGTTGATGCTGTGCTTTTCTGTGGTTGGTAATTAGGGATGTTGGCACTTGTTGAATCGGGCTGATCTGTCTGTGTTTGTGCGTCCTTGGTGATTTTGGGGTTGTGTTTCACAACTGTGGAGAAGGATGGGCCAGGAAGGGATGTTCTTGCCTGGACAAGTTTTCTGGCCTCTGGGTAGGGTATGTTGGAGGAAAACTTTACCCTCTGAATTTCCTTCTCCTGTTTCCATGTATCACAATCCTTAGAATTGGCGTGATGCTCTTTGCCACAGTTGACACAGTGCGGAGTTGCTCTACAATCAGCTTCCTGATGAGAGTGGTCTCCGCATCGGCCACAGACCTTGACTCTGGAACATCGGTCTTCGTGATGGCCGTATTTCTGACACTTGTAGCATCGAAGAGGATTTGGTATGTAAATCTCAACCTTTACTTGCAGAAACCCAACCTTGACCACTTTGGGCACTGTCGGTTTATTAAAGGTGAGTACAAATGTGTTGGTGTCCTGCAGGGTGTTATTACGTTTAATACGTATTCTACGTACTGCAGTGACACCTTCATGTTTCATCCCCTCGATGATATCTGTGTCGTTGACTCCAGCCAAGTCACGACACCGCATCACGCCTTTAGACGTATTCAATGAAGTGTGAGCGAATGAGGTTACTGGAATGTTGAAGAATGTTTTCATCTTTTTCAGATTTTCAGTTTGACTTTTTCGCTCACATTCAACGAGAAGACAGCCCGATTTCAATTTCTTGACACCTTTTGGTGTGCCGATCAAACCCATTAAAGTTTTTTCAATAACAAAAGGAGATAGTGCAGCAATTTGTTTTTCAGCATCTGTTGACTGTATGACCATGAAGCGTGGGAATGACTCCACACCACATGGTTCTTCATCAGAGTCGGATAGTGGTTTCGTTCGTTTGTTTTGATTTTTTTTTGAATTTTCCATGATTTAGTTTTAAAGTTTCAGCACCCATGCTCCCCGCCCACCATGGAGCCCAACAAGGGGACACTTTTCAAGTGCCAGGGATACACAGATGCTATACTCGTTAGATAAAATTACCTAGGATCGGCAAAATTACCTCCCGATTGACCCGTTAAGCCACCGCTATCTGGAAGGTCCTCTAGTACTTTTTGAAAATGAAAGCTAGAATGATAGAATGAAGGGGCAACGGTGGTATCAAGAGAGATACAATAAAGATATAGAAGGTGAGCCAGTAAAGAGAGACCTCCCAGTGCTCGGCGTGACCAGCCGATTTGTCGAGACCGGGCCCATCTCGACCACCCGTCTAAGAGAAGTAGAGGCCAAAGTAGTGTATTGCATCGGAAAAGCCTCCGCTCAACTACCAGGATCCTTTCCTCCTCCAACACGGGTCGCAACCCACGGCAAACAGGTCGCCTCTACTTAGTCGCCTTTTACGACACGTGGCGAGGCACGTCGGGCCAATTCTACAACCCCGAACCCGCAGGGGGCACAAGAAGAAGAAGAACAACAACAGACTAAGATCTGGTTAAAAAGACATGTTCCAAAAAAAATACTGGTTCGTGTCCCCATCATCAAACGTATTTTTTCTTAAACAGTCAAAATAAACTATATTTTCCGAACGATTAAAGCATACTAAATTAACAATTTGAAAATATGACTCAATGAAAAATATATTATATCTGACTTACGTCTTTTTGGAACATTCAATTTTGCAGAGGTTAATTTTTATCATCAACGATTACTCTCACACTTGAACTCGAGTATCATGGCTAACTAATTAAAATTAATATCTGAATAATTTGTTTGATTACTTGATTAATTTACTCATTAATGATATATTCATCAATTAGTATTTTTATCTACTTATATCTGTATGTTTAATACGACAAAATAGTATCCTCTTTCTATATAGACCCTTATATTCACATCAGCAAGTGCAAGATTGTATTGCACAATGAGAGTTGGACACTATTGAACTTACTTTTAATGCATGACTATATATATATATATATATATATATATATATATATATATATATATATATATATATATATATATCTGTTTGGTAAAAATATGAGATGGGTTTAAGCTCTTCTTATGTAGACTGTTATATTTATATCAATAGTTCACATATTCTTTTATAAAAGTTCAATAGGACCCCATTGACCTGGCTTATAATGCATGCTTTTGTTTTGTTGTGTTCTGTTGGTATGGGTTTCATTCATAGGAAACTCTTTAATAAAAAGACAATATTGACGTAATTGTTCTATATGAAGACATTGCCAAAAGACTGAACTCTGTTCTACATTGCTATATGTTTTTAAAATAGTGCTTTAAGAAGTCATATATAGATGTCATAAAGGATGACATGAAGATTGTCCGTAGCATTCAAATCATATTATGTGCCGAAATGTTTGTTTGTTTGTTTAATTAGGATTTGTAACGTAGCTTTAACAATTTTTCAGTCATATCGCTACGATGTCTGCAGTGAGGCAGATTATAGTGATGTCTAGCACTGGGGCATCATGCTGCATATAGCATGATGTCACATCCAGTCACATTATCCTGACACAAGGCCGATTAGTCCTGACACTGACCTCATAATGCTGAGCGTCAAGCGAGGCCGCTGTTAGTACCATTTTTGTAAGTCTTTGGTATGACTCGGCCGGTAATCGAACCCACGACCTCCCGATTCCGCGGCGGAGGCTCCAACTACTAGGCCACCGGAGCGGTTGGTGCCGAAATGATATATATATATATACATATGATATATATACATACATATATATATAAATATATATATATATATATATATATATATATATATATATATATATATATATATATATATATAATAGTAATGCGAACGGCATTACAAGGAAAGATGATGGTGGACAGTGTACAAGAATTATAAATCATCGGATTCATACCACACACATGCAAAATACGTCCCTTGTCAACAAAGGTCACACTGAGCTGACTAAATGCTTCATGCTTTAGTACAGAATCTGTGATATAACCATGATCTAAAATTATTCAAGTCATGATCATATTGGTAGCATAACTGTTAATTACAAATTATTGACGGGTATTCTATTATTTCCAATATTTACTGCAATGCTAATACACATATACACACACCTAAATGTAGTGTGGATTTGTGTGTATGTGTGTGTGTCCAAATATATGCATCGTCAAAGTAAACGCATAAACAATGTGAACATCAATTATCCATGACAGGTTGTTAATATTACCATATGTGAACATATGTTCATTAATGTGCATCGGCAGACTAAAACAAGTATGAATATAAAAGATTTATACTAGCTTTAGAGTGCCAAAATCCATTTCTTTACTCTTTAGTATAGGAATTGGCATTTAAACTGTATGGGTAATGCGAAGTGCAAATGATGGTCATAGTTTTTTGACTGACATCTTCTCTAAAATTAATGCTGACTGTGAAGTTTCCTTAAGTTACAAAATGCCAATAGGTTTTTGAAGCAAGGCTTAATAACGATAATTTAAGAATGGATCGCATTCATATAAATGTCCTCGATATCCCCTTTAACTCTCTGTCTCTCTCTCTCTCTGTCTCTCTCTCTCTCTGTCTCTCTCTCTCTCTCTCTCTCTCTCTCTCTCTCTCTCTCGTATAGCTTTGACATCCAATTTCTCAATTGGTACCCACCTGCATTGTCACATAAAAACAAGGATATAACATATTACATCACAAATAAATACATGACTATCCGTCCATAAACAAGTTGATTCATCCTTGCATCAATCAATAAATCCATATTATTTTTCTATCGGGTTTTCTGTCTATTCATTAGTTATCCATATATATTTTAAGACTGCAACCCTTTTTACAAACATTTACGCATTTAACATGTATGTATGTATGTATGTATGTATGTATGTATGTATGTATGTATGTATGTATGTATGTATGTATGGGGGGGGGTGCGTGCGTGCGTGCGTGCATGCATGCATGGATGTATGTATGTACACAAGCTCACACATTCACGTTCATAATTAGAGGCTTACTTTTCCCCATGGATCCATGTATTCGTGTCCGCCATAACCGTCGTTCACATTCCCCATGTCTGTCCATCTTGGCATGGAACTCCTAGAGGAACCATTTTGGTCCCTATATTTTGACTGCCTGTCCTTTCCTTTGCTTTCATGAGACATTATTAATTCAAACGTTGCGTTTTACATAGATTTAAGATTTCGATAACATTTACGTATGTGTCTCCTTTGAATACAGAACTGAAGCTATTGTAAAGAAGTGTGTAAGCGACTACCATTTAAACTCAACACATGTTATGGGCAACCAATGAGAAGCATTACGAAGTATACATTAAATTTTCTCAATTGAGTGTAGCTACAAAGCGCGCTGTCATTGTATTACTTATGATCAACAAACCTGTGGTGTGTCGACGGACTAGCTAATACTAGGGATTGGCAGTATAGAACTTCCTGGATGGCATACCGAACTATGAAGAAAATGTCTTAAGACGAATGTATTATTAATGTGTAAAATGGGTCATAGTTGAAAGAGCATATATGATTTACACATGTACAACGTCACATTCTTCATATTTAATATTGTTGTGCGGTAGGTTAGGAGCCAGTTTTACGAACTCTGCATATGAAAGAAATCGTTCGAAATCATGTTTTTGGAAATAGGTTTTAGAAACAATTTCGTTCTTAAAATGTGTTTTACATACTTTTCGCAACAAAGCAATTATATTCGGAGCTTTCCAAAATGTATGAATTTAAACTGTTTTTGAAGATAGAGGTTGATATTAGACAAGCACACGCATCAGATATTCCTTAAAATTAACTGCCTAAAATGTTCATAAATATAATGCGGACTAATGGTTTACAATGAAGGACAAGTGTAAGGACGATGAGGCGGATGACGAATTTGATCAATACTACCAAATTAATGATGACGATATTAATTTCTCAACAATTGCTTTAGGATAACAACATCAAGACTGTGATTCGCAACTACTCTGCGTACGATTATTTGGTATATTATAAACCCGAACATACATTCCATAGTTTATTCAGGGTGGATTTTTCACGCAACATATATCCTAACGGAAAGGCCCCCACCCCTTTAATATCATTCGATTCAACTATACTACTACTATCACTCCTACTACTATTACTACTACTACTACTACTACTATTAATAAAACTAATAATAATAATAATAATCATGTGGACTTTGTGTAGCCCCTAATCTTACGAAACTCTAAGGCTTTACAACATTTGATAACACCGATAACATGAAAACATATATAATTATATGGTTACAAAACACAAACATCATGAAATTAGAAAACATAAAGCATGCTGAAAATATTTAAGGAAAGGAGACATTATTAAGTCATTAAGTTTGATTTTGCAGTCGAAATAGGGGAGTTTTAAGACAATTCTTTCATGGTATCACTGTGTCTTTATGTCCAAAAGCGGCTAATCCGTTCCACGGTGCTAGTCCTTTTATGCAAACGAACGTTGTCCATATGACCTCGAATTATATGATTGTCAGAAGAGGTGCGTAAATATTTTGCTCGTGTATTCAAATGGGTGATGTCATATAGGTAAGTTGGACTGGAGTCCGTCAGTGAACCTTATCATAGAGACCAAAGTCGTGTTTGATTCTGGATCGAATGGACAACCAGTGTAGGGTACAGAACAGCGTTGGGTGTTCTCTGATTGTGGTACTCTAAGGATAATCCGAGCAGCTTTGTTGTGAACTTTTGGATGTTTCTGGAGTAGATATTGAGACAAACCAGGCAAAAATGTATTACAATAGTCCAGTTTTGAAAGTGTAATGAATAATCAATTGTTTTAGTTGCATGAACATGCATATATTTTGGAATGGAAATGATGCGTCTCAGATCAAGGTATTCAGCTTTGCATGTTGATGATATTTTGGTGCAAACGTGAGATTACTGTCAAGTATAACAGCTATGTATCGTACTGACTGAGTGATTGCAATAACGGTTTGCTGACATTTATGGTGTAAGGTAAAAGGATATGAATGAGAATAGCTTTGTGTTGTGATCAAAATGGATTCAGTTTTCTCACCATTCATCTTCAGCTTTTTACATGTCATTCATGATTGCACATCGGAAATGCACTTCTTTACACCTTGGATGGTAGCATCAAATTAAATGAGATGGCTAGATTTGTATATTTGGATGTCATCAGCGTACAATGGGTGATACACTGGATAATGATATACAACGAGCGACTGGGTGAATAAAATGATGAGAATAGGCTCTAGAACAGACCCCTGTGGAACACTAAAACATTGATCAACTGGGCTGGAGTTTACACCGTTTGCAGACATAATTGGTGTTCTGCTGACTAAGGATGACTTGAACCACAGTAAAGTTGTATCATAACTACCAAATACATGCTGTATACGGTGATGTAATATATCATGATATATTGTGTCGAATGCTGCAGACAAATCCATATGGGGTGAGGACTGTACTATTGATGCTATCACAAGCAGAGAGAATGTCACTAACTACTAGTTTTAGTACAGTAGTACTGTACATTGCTGAAACGATTGATTGAATTCAGATGATATACATGTTTGGATACAAGAACATTTTAGTATCAATGGGAAAATATATAATCGGCGGTAGTTCTTTAAATCGATGGCCGAGTGTTGGTTTCTTCACCAGCGGCTATACAGTGGCAGATTTGAAAATTTATAGGAATTCCCCGGATGAGATAGATGTATTAATATTATCAGTTAGTTAAAGCAATACTAAATCCAAACACCCAAGCAGCAGTTATGTTGAAATTGGACCAAGTTCACATGACTTTGGTGTACTCTTGATCATGCGTTTTCGTACTAAATCCATATAGACATCTTCACATGTTGCTTACGGTTGCTACTGAAATTCTGTATCGCAACTGTATTGTGACGATGAGTTAATTTAAATTATTTTTCCAAAACTTATATAAAATGGTTTATACTTTGTCACCGAAGACAAACAGATCAAGAAGGTCGACTGGAGAGAAGGTTGTAGGAAGTGGTGTACATTTGTTCCTTGACATTAGTCAGCTTACAATCAAGAAGTGCTCTTTGATTCTGGAACATTCGAAGAATTTAGTAGTTTATTCTGCCGACTATGGTTATTACGTTATTCTTGGCGGCCTTGTAGATTTGGTTATGGATAGTGAGTCTGGTGGAAAGCCAAAGCCTCTCATATGTACGGTGGTTTCATTTAGCAGTGCGAAGCTGGTCCCTAACACTTCGATAATATTTGCCGTAAAGGTCTATGTTGACAACTATATACGTTTATATGGGAAATATAAGGTTAATACGTTTAGATCTTACGTAAAACTCACCTTTTCATCAAGATCCAACAACCACAACTTTAGAGAGGATTATTTAACATGCACATCATATTACTATCCACCACACACTTTGAATCCAGTTGCTTGCCAGATATCCAACACCCACATGTTCTTTGATATCCTATATCATTTATTTACATTTTCAAAGCTCATATCTTATTACTATCCGAAACATATATATTGATTTATATACAGCATTCTTTAGTACTGTTTAACACTCCAATTTTTCATCACTATCCCACTCCAATGTTAATGAACTATACATCGGTACAGTTTGATTAGTCTCCAACGACCACTTTCTGTTTAAAATTCATGACCCCCTTCTTGCTTTTTATCCAATACCCGACCTTAAGATTTCTACCCAATACCCACATTTAATTACTATAGAACATCCACTTTGCATTGTCATTCAATACACCTCTTACCACTAACGAACTCCTACCTTTGGATTGCTATTAACAGCCAATATTTCTTTCCTATCCAACAATGACCTTTTGATTATTATCCGAAACCCAGCGTTTAGTACTCTCAAACATATTTGCTTCGTACTTAGTCATAATATTAATACCATCAAAACTCCGCTCGCTTGTTAATACTATCTATCATCCACTGTATGAGAACTACCCAACATCACAGTTAGAGTAGTACCTCTACACTCACGCATTGATTACATTCCACAGACCACTTTAGAATATTGTTGAACAGAAACATTATGACAACCATACAACAACTACCTTTTGATTGCTTGTCAACACCCACTATCTGATTAATAATGCGTACTATTCGTAAACACATTTTTTGGGGTTTTTCAAATACTCACTTTGTGAGGAACGTTCACCACCCATTTATTGAGTAATAATTAGCACTTCACATTTGGATTGCTTTACAATATGTCTTTATTACCATTGATTTGTTGATCACTATCCAGCATTCACTTTTCTTATTACTACCCCTACACCAAGTTTCACTACTTACCAACATCAATTTCGATACATATTCAACATCAACGCTTCAATTACAAGCCAATATCTACGTTTGTGATTTTGCGCATAATTTGTCAATACTGAGGAGCATACAATTTTTGATTACTATCCATCACTTAGTTTTGATTACTATCCAACACTCACTTTTGATTATTATGCAACTCCTACCTTTAGATTACTAACCAACAACATTTTAAGTACATATTAACACCCAGTTTTTAATCACTATCCAACACTCACTTCCTTGAATAATATCCAGGGCCCGGTTTCACTAAACATCTTAAGTATGAGGACATTCTCAACCTCAGATCCGTGAGTTTTTGCTGAGCCGAGATTTCTCTCAGGTACCGTTTCACTATGCTTCCTCAAATCAACACTTGAGGATCCTCAACTAAGGACGAAGTTTGAGATAATTTATTACACTCTTAAGCGACCACACCGGAAGACTCTCTACCTTGGAAGTTAAGCATATGCTCATCTCTATGGATTCACGTGCGAACTCCCGCTAACTGTAAGTATTTTTGTCGTCTGGTTTAAGTTTTCCCTTCCTAGGTAAATTTCAAACATGGAGCAAAAAGAAAATATAAAGAGATCCGGTAATTGGAACGAAAAAGAAAAAATTATACTTGTTCAGAAAGTATTAGAAAAGGAAAAGATTATTTTTGGAAAACTGAAAGGATGTGGTGGGGTGGGTGGAGTTACACACTCGGACAAGGAAAGAGCGTGGGTTGAAGTGACAGAGGCTGTTAATGCGTAAGTATTATTCCAACATTTTAAAAACTCAGTATAATTTATCACTTATTGAAACTTACTATAATTGACTAATATATGATATATAACCTCGAAAATGGGTATCAGTTATATACGTCAAATACTTAAAAATACATGTACTAAAATTTCAAGTGTAATTTCTTCATACGATATCGCGGGTTTTACGTTAACGCCTTATTCATCTTTTTTTTTGTATTTGTCCTGGATAGGAACACATATCATGTAGTTAACTATTTTTAAAAAAACGGCATGACTTACAATGAATAGTACATGTAAAATTGATTTTATGGATAAACAGATTAAATGTGAGCACATGTGTATTGCCTTGATTTGAAATAGTGAAATTCATCTATTTTTAACATAGAATAACATAATACTCATCGGCAGTTCTGACATTTTAAATATTTAAAACTAGTAATGCGAAATTAGTAACTGATGGCCATCCAGTGTATATATGATATACATTCCAAAGGTGACCATATTTCAATAAATTCGAATATTAATTTTTTAATACTTCTTCAGGTGATATAGTAGATTGTAAAGCATTTATAAGTATATATAATAATCATTTAAGTTATATCATAATGTCAAATCCCTAATAGATTGTTTCATATTGTAGCATTTCCTCAGAGCCAAGAACTGTGCTTCAGTGCAGAAAACAGTATGACAACATAAAGCAAAGAGGTAATAAAAGATAAATAATTAAGAACAAAACCAATATTATAGAATGAATTTATTGAACCAGAATTTTTTTAATTCAAAATCATATTTTATGGATTTAATTGGTGCATACATTTTCAGTAATTGACTTTTATTACAGAACCTTCGGTTTGTATTGGGTAAATGCACATTATAATAATTCAGCCAGAATATAATATTTTGTTATCATCAATTAATATAAAACAATACCTGCCAAAACATATTAAAAAAATTGCCAATATACTAAACCTACAGGATATAAAGTACATGTTCTCATTCATTATTTCCAATCATGAAATATAGTTTTATTGTAGTTTATAATAGAATATTCATTATATAATTTTTAGCCAAAGAAAAGTTACACGAGATTAAAACGCCGCAAACTGGAGGAGGGCCAAAACCATGTGATCCACCGCTAAGTCAGCAGATCCTTTTGGAACAACTTGGTGGAAGGCCACAAATGTGTGGTCTCTATGCATGTCTTGATACTGAAGGTAAATTATATGTTCTGTGCATTTTCATATAAATAATAATTGTATCATAATTACTATAAGATATTACATTTTTCAAATATATTCTTATACTTATTTCACTGATATATATAGTTTTAAAAAATTTAATTAATTGACATTCAATGATAACATCAATAATAGTTGCTACTTACTAAATGTGTTCATACCACTATTAACAAGTGTATTGAATTCATAGTCGTTTATCTATCTTTTTCTCTAGTGGAGAATCTAGATGAGGAGGTGGAGAAAATTAAATATTCTGGCATGCAGGGAACATATGAACCATTGCCTGGACCAAGCAATCAGTCATCTACAGGTAAAAGTTACAAATGTTTTTTGTTTAAACAATGATTGAAAACTCAAAAATGTTAACATACTACCGATAATAAAAGCAAATGAATGAGATTTCAATATGCAACAATGCATCATAGCAGGTAACTAATATGAAAACAACATTGGATCATTAATTGTAATGTAATTATAACATCACACACTAAGGGGCATTTGAGGTAAAATTTATTTGACAATATTTGTCTTAGGAGGGGTTTTTAGTGTGAAATTACACAAATACAACACCATTAATATTGGCCAATGAATAGATGTCTATAAATATTTTGATTTCAAGTCTTTTTTAAACTTCATATTTCAACTACCTAATTTGAAAAAGTGGAGGTTGGTAAATAATCTGCCAAAATTGTGTTATGGTGTATATTGAACCAATATACACAAACACAAAATAATATATATTTATTTTGTACCTATTCATATGTATTCATTTATTCACATCAACATTATTTTCTTTCCAGATTCAATGTCCAACATACAAACACCATCCAATACCTCTAGTCAACATTTAATACGTAAAAGTAACAAAAGAATGAAAACAACTTATACATATGCTGATGCTGAAGAGGAGAATTTAAAACTGGAAAACAAAAAAATTGAATTGGAGACCATCAAACTGGGAAAAGAGATTGCAAAACTTGATTTGGAAATTAATAAATTACAGAAGGAGAATGAAATGATTAAAAAATTGGATGAAAATTTAAGCATTAAAAAAGAAATTCTTTTGTTAAAAAAGGAAATTCTTCTTCAACAAGCAACTCAGATGTGTTTCATTGAACAATAAATAATCTGTAATTTATTAATTTCCAATAAATAATCTAATTTAGTTATCCATGACATTTTGTATGTGCATAATACTTTATAATTTAGACCCAATTGTTTTTGGTGCCAAAAGCAAAACTTCATTGTTACTAAACAATATTATACATTTCTTTAATGTTTATACTTAATCACAATTATTAATGAAATCAATCAATCTACACAGCAGAAACTATATACTCTAATTTGTGGCCAAAACTAAAGTTAAAATTAATTACTATATATAGTTTCTTTTGTTATTATTGAAAGTCATTTGCTCAAATATAGATGTTATACTGATCAATTAAGTCAAATAGATCTATAGAAGAAATTGTCACGATAATTGAATTAATGTACTGAGATACTTCCAACAGCTTCTGATTTCACATGAGCTTTTCCATTTACTCAAATCAGGCCTCTGCTGTGTGATAAAATCTCTTAACCCAAAGTAGAAAATGCATATAGTGATACTCTTGGAAGTCCTTTTGATCAATATATGGACTATCACTATTCAATAGCTTGACTATGTTGGAGGGACTAGGCAGGTTTTAAATTATCCAAAATTTGGCTAGTGTCTATTAGCATATGGCTGCAAAAGATCAAACTCTAGGTAACTATGATTAGCCAAATTTGGCTAACTGCAATATTGTCCATTTCCATAATGTATTGTATGACCTTTAGACAGAAACCAAATTTTGGCTAATTTAAAACCTACCTAGCCCCATCCAATATAGTGAAGCTATTGAATAGTGATAGACCATATATTGATCAAGTGAAATCAGAAGCTGTTTTCCATAGAAATAAAAAAAATATTTCATGAAAAATATGTCCTGCATATATAATCACGCACAGCATTTCCATCGCCTGGTTCATAAATATTTAAATTTTCATCATTAACCGTAATTAATTCATCAACTGGAATGATGTCCCCCTTGTATATGCCTATGTTATGAAGGACAACACAAGACAATGTGTATAAGCTGGCTTTGTCAGGAGAAACTCTCATTCCAGTATGCAAACATGGGAACCTCCTCTTTAGAATACCAAAAGTTTGCTCTATAATAACTCTGGTTTTACAAAATGCATCATTGTACTTCTTCTGTTCAGTTGTGTTAGCTGCATTGTATGGTGTTAAGAGGAATTTCCGACAAGGATAGCCAGAGTCACCCAGTAGAAATCCATCATGTTCACCTGAAAAGATTTGTAATTATATATTAAACATAATGTATTGGTTACTTCAATTAGGATTAATGAAATGAAATTAATCAGCCAAAACTATCATCATATTAAACACATATTTGGTAAATTAATGTAATTTTTAATTACATTTTCTCAATAAGATTACATATTATACAACCACCATGCCTATGATCAATGATCAATATAAACCCAAATCATCTAGATATATTTTGTGTCCATGAGATACATATCAAAATATTAGGTTAGATTCAACACGACATAACTAAATATTACTTTTGTTTGATGAATGGTGCTTTAGAAGTTCTATATACAGCCTAACCATCAGTAAGATATGGTATTAAAGTAAATTAAATTAAAATAATATTATGAAATTATTTGGGTGCATTTAAATATATATATATATATATATATATATATATATATATATATATATATATATATAATCCATTTCCCATTGATTATTTACCATTTTCAAATGCAGTACATAGTTGACTTTCACGGAACATCCTGGAGTCATGAACAGAGCCTGGCCACTTTGCTACACAGTTTGTTATTCGGAATTTATAGTCACAGGTCATCTGAAAAGAAATGTATTATTTTACAATTGCACATACAAGGTTATATAAATATTTACTTTTACTTGTCCTATATTTACACTTTAAATTCACAAATTTGACCTGTACATAATAACAAATACTTTAATGTACCTGTAATAAAAAATACTTTATGTTGCCAACCTCAGCACGCAATTCCACAAGGTTAAACAAAAAAATGGAATAAAAGAAATAATTAAAAATACTTAAGTTGATTAATTAATCTAACAGAGCCATTTTTGCCCTTGATTTGATTCACTTATCAAAATATAAATACTAATAATTTAATATATATGTTTAATAAAATTTGTTAATTATTTTTTTAAAAATTCCTTTAATTGGTAATTATAACTCATCTCAATATTTTAAAAGACACAAACTTTATTACAGTATATAGATTATCTTTCCATGCTTTATGTGTATCTCTAAATGACCCCTATTAGTTCAATAAAGTAACAATTGCAGTTTCAATTATAATGTTTGTATATTTTGGTGCAAAGTGTCTTGCACAATATATTTTCATCCTGTATTATATACCTGTACATTAAGTGAATGAAATCCCTTTCTGTTCACATAATCCTGTTCATTAGAAATAGGGGCCTGAATCCTGATGAATGTGCCATCTATTGCCCCTATAACATTTGTAAATCCTGTAATTAAAAAAAAAAATTTATTTATAATTTATTTGTTATTTGCCCCAAATGTCTGCAACCTAATGTTTATATGTACAAAATGGTAGCTTAGTAATAGACATATGTTGGCATATGTCTTTTGAAAACTGAATAAGATAATCTGTATATTCTAAATAAAAAAGTATGAAACTCAGTAATGTTGTGTTTTGATTTAGTAAATGCAAAGCCATTTTTCCTTTTTAAATTGGTCATTGATATGACTGATTTTGAATCTAACCGTAGTTTCTTCATTAATGTGATCGCCATATTTGCATCCACGAATATTAGACCATCTAGCTGGTCTCTAAGCATAAATTTTGTATTTACATTTATTTAAACACGTTTACTAAATCTTTTGTTCAGTTTGTTGTTGAAATATTAAAAGTATACATACTGCAGGCTTCGTAATACAAATTAGAAAAAAAAAATTATGGCAAGTTTACTTGCTTGCAAACTCTATCGCAGTGCTGTCCAACCTTTTTTAACTCCATTGGCTATTGGATTTTATATTTCTTGAAGCCGGTGGCTACAGCAGCAAACTGAAAAGCAAGGGCTATACAGCTGTTAGAACTCTGGCGTGCCATTTAAAATCAGCCTGAGGGCCGCTAGTTTGACCGCACTGTTATATCCGACATCAGCTGTTTTTATCAGGGGTCATGGCCGTATGACGTGTAAGAAGTGGACGCTGCTAATAATGAACACGAATATTTTTTAATAAAAAAATAAATAAATACGTTTGGTAAAATAAAATAAATGGAAAATACCTTACCAGAAATCCTGTAAAATCCCTGCTTGACAGCTGATGTTGACTCTGCTCTGGGAAATTGTATGAACTTCTTTGCCTGTCTAACTAAGGCTCTCGCCACTTCAAATATGCATCTGCTTACAGTGGCTACACTCACACCCAAGGAATCTCCGATGAGCCTGAAGTGAGCGCCAGTAGCGAAAAAGCGTAAGGCCACAAGCACCTTGTGGAGGGGCGGTAACGCCATGCTCCGCTTCGTAAAAGCCGAATCAAGTTTTTCAGTAACAGTATTTACGATGAATAAAATGGTAAGTCTGGTAAATCTATAGCGAGCGAACAAAACAGTGTCATCAACGTCCATTGGGTTACCTCTGTCCCTTATAATTCTCCTTTCTAATCGAATCCTTTGATGACGTCTACGATAACGTCGTTCAAGCGCCATATTTGAGCGTCTCCACTTGAGGGAGCATAACCCTAACCTCAGATAATTGAGGAAAATTCTCAAATTTGAGTTAAGATTTTTCTCAATTGTACTTTGTGAAACCGGATTTAAGAAAAATCTCAAATTTTGAGGAAAATATCTAATTCTGAGTAGAAACTCATACTTAAGATGTTTAGTGAAACCGGGCCCAGTACATACCATTCGATTACTATCAAACACCCACTTTTAATTAGAAACAATCACCCGCCTGATCTATCTAACACACACTGTTTGATTACCATAAAGCATAACTAGCACTATGCTACAAGACACGTTATGTCATGATGTTTGCTTAGATCGTTATACTTGTTTACTGATATAAGTAAGCATTTGCACAAAAAAATCATATAACGTACAAAGTACACACTTACCCACAGGCACGGCAAGGATAGTTAATGGTAAAATGTACAATCTTCTCTCAAATAGAAGAAAGTGATTTTAAAGTTTCAGTTGGTTAGAAAATATATCATGGATTACACACATACGTAGATAGGACATATAAGTTGGCAATGATTCTGAATAACTTATCAATTTTTAAATATGTATATTTGGCTCTGAAAATGACCTAGCGACTATTCCATAGTAATCGAACCTCTCAGGCCCGTCTCCACATTTAGTGCATCTACTTTTGCATAGATCCGCACCCGAGTATTATTGGAGACATGGATGGAAAAGTGAGGATGGTTAGCTTCTGTTCCCCAGTCCTCCATTGGAAGAATAAGCGGTTCAGACTCCTGATGTTGCTGTTTATGCTATTGAAGGAACACATCGTATAGCCTCTTCTGTTTCTTCTCCTCTGTCAGGTCGCTTTCTGTTATCCAAACTCCTTTGTCCGGGAAGGAATAACTATATCACTGATCTGAAATATACCATTCTACTGCTGAGGGCTCTCGTGCTCAGATTTAGTTTTACATCTTCGTATTTCTTTTCATAAGGAAATGCTGCACTACATGTGAACGATATTTGCTCCTTAACCTGCTGCTCATACTCTGATAGCTTATTATTTTTCGTTACAAGTCAGCGATGGCCAACATGACTGTATAATTTATGGCTTTATAAGTAAGAAGCACATATTTGAAGTGAAACGTCCCTCATATATAGTACACAAACATAAACGAAAACAGTACACATGTAAATAAGCCTGATCAAAAAATTCCAAGAAAGAGAATGCTCCCAAATGACCTACTATGCACACAAGACCAGACGGCACCATTAATTTCGAAATCGACACTTTTTCTTTACTATAGCAAGTTACCTGCAACATCAGCTATGGTGAGGAGGGATAGGGACACGTTATTTCTTCTTTATTTGTAAACACCATAAACATTAAACATTTACGGTTGACAACATTGTGTACTTACTCCAAGCTTCTAAAGATATAATACACTGTCTATACGGTATGGGTAATGCGAAATCCAAATAAGTGTAACCTTGTTATATTTATTGTTAGATGCACTTTGTTTTCACTTCGATAATTCAGTGTGAAACTTTCGTTTTCTGTGCCAAAGGAACTCCAGATAGTATGCCTCAGCCGTTCCTTTGAATACCAACATCTTCTCTAAGATTAAGGCTGATTGTGAATTTTCCTTAAGTTACAAATGCCAATAGTTTTTGAAAGTATGCTAAAAAATAATAATTTAGGAATGTATCGCATTTAAATAAATGTCCACGATATTCGCCCTCTCTTTCTCTCTCTCTCTCTCTCTCTCTCTCTCTCTCTCTCTCTCTCTCTCTCTCTCTCTCTCACTCTCTCTCTCTCTCTCTCTCTTAGAGCTTTGAAATCCAATATCTCAGTCGGTACCCACTTGCATATATTCAAATGTATGTTTTCAGTTAGCGGCTATTTAACAATGGCATTGTCATATAAATAACAACTAAAAAACATATAGCAGCACTACTAAATACATGAATATCCGTCCATAAACATGTTGGTGTATTAATTCATCCTTACATCAATCAATAAATCCATATTATCTTTCTATTGGTCTTTCTATTCATTAGTTATCCGTATATATTTCAAGGCTACTCTAATTGTTACAAACACTTACGCTTTTCACAATGTATGTATGTATGTATGTATGTATGTATGTATGTATGTATGTATGTATGTATGTATGTATGTATGTATGTATGTATGTATGTATCTATGTATGTATGTATCTATGTATGTATGTATGTACACAAGCTCACAAATTCACGTTCATAATTAGAGGCTTACTTTTCCCCATGGATCCATGTATTCGTATCCGCCATAAGCGTCGTTCACATTCCCCATGCCTGTCCATCTTGGCATGGAACTCCTAGAGGAACCACTTTGGTCACTATATTTTGATTGCCTGTCCTTTCGTTTCCTTTCATGAGACATTATTAATTCAAGCGTTGCGTTTAACTTATATGTAAGATTTTGATAACATTTACGTATGTGTCTCCTTTGAATACAGAACTGAAGCTATTGTAAAGAAGTGTGTAAGCGACTACCATTTAAACTCAACACATGTTATGGGCAACCAATGAGAAGCATTACGAAGTATACATTAAATTTTCTCAATTGAGTGTAGCTTCAAAGCGCGCTGTCATTGTATTACTTATGATCAACAAACCTGTGGTGTGTCGACGGACTAGCTAATACTAGGGATTGGCAGTATAGAACTTCATGGATGGCGTACCGAACTATGAAGAAAATGTCTTAAGACGAATGTATTATTAATGTGTAAAATGGGTCATAGTTGAATGAGCATATATGATTTACACATATACAACGTCACATTCTTCATATTTAATATTGTTGTGCGGTAGGTTAGGAGCCAGTTTTACGAACTCAGCGTATGAAAGAAATCGTTCGGAATCATGTTTTTGGAAATAGGTTTTAGAAACAATTTCGTTCTTAAAATGTGTTTTACATACTTTTCGCAACAAAGCAATTATATTCGGAGCTTTCCAAAATGTATGAATTTAAACTGTTTTTGAAGATAGAGGATGATATTAGACAAGCATACGCATCAGATATTCCTTAAAATTAACTGCCTAAAATGTTCATAAATATAATGGGGACTAATGGTTTACAATGAAGAACAAGTGTAAGGACGATGAGGCTGATGAATTTGATCAATACTACCAAATTAACTATGACGATATTAATTTCGCAAAAAAGTGGTTTAGGATAACAACATCAACACCGTGATTCGCAACTACTCTGCGTACGATTATTTGGTATATTCTAAACTCGAAAATATAGTCCATAGTTTATTCAGGGTCTATTTCTTAAGCACCATATATCCTAATGGAAACACCCCCACCCCTTTAATATCATTGGAATCAGCTATACTACAACTAATACTACTACTACTATTACTAGTAATAATAATAATAATAATAATAATAATAATACTAATAATAATAAAAATAATAATAACGTTTGACTTTGTGTAGCCCCTAATCTTTAGAAGTTCTAAGCTATGTACATTATTAGACAACATAAAAACATATATAAGGATATGGTTACAAAATACAAACGCCATGAAATTAGAAAACATAAACATACTTAAATTATTTAAGGATACGAGACATTATTAGCTCTTTAAGTTTGATCTTGATGTCGAAATAGGGGAGTTTTAAGACCATTCTTTAATGGGATTACTATGTCTTTTGTGTCCAAATTTAGCGGGTAATTCGTTCCACTGTGGTAGACCTATGTTAAAGACCGTTGCCCATATCATATGACCTCGTTTTCATAGTGGGAATAAGTTCTATACGATTGTTAGAAGAGGTGCGTAAGTATCTTGCTCGTGTATTCAAATGTGAGAGGTCGGACTGGTACGTTGGACTAGAGGACGTCAGTGAAACTAGCAGAGACCAAAGTTGGGTTTGATTCTGGATAGAATTGACATCCAGTGTAGGGTACAAAGCAACGGGAAGGTGTGCTCTGATTGTGGTACGCTAAGGATGATCCGAGCAGCTGTGTTGTGAACTTGTTGAAATGTATGGTGTAGATATTGAGACAAACCAGACAGAATTGAATTACAGTAGTCCAGTTTTGAAAGTACTAACGAACGTTCATGTGTTGTAGTTGTATCAACATAAATATATTTACGAATGGAGCTGGTGCGTCTCAGATCACGATATTTAGCCATGCTTATGTTGATGATAGTTTGGTGCAAATGTGAGATTACTGTCCAGTGTAACAACTAGGTTTCGTACTGACTGAGCGAATGTAATGATGGTGTTGCTGGTATTTGTAGTTTGAGGTAAAGTGATGTGAATGAGAAACTCTTTGTGTTGTAATCAAAATGGTCTCTTTTTTGTCAACATTCATCTACAGCTTGTTAAATTTCATACGCGATTTCACATCAGAAATGCACGTCTTTACACCTTGGATGTTAGCATCGAATTCAGTGTGATGGCAAGATTTGCATATTTTGGTGTCATCGGTGTAAAATTCGTGGGACACTTTATAATAATCTACAATACTTGAGAGACACTAGTGTTTAAGAACAGATACCTGTGGAACACCAAAACGTCAATCAACTGGGCTAGATTTTATTACATTTGCAGACACAGTTTGTGTCTTGTTGACCAAGACGGACTTGAACCACGGTAAGGTTGTATCATAAATACCAAATACATGCTGGATAATATGATGTAATATGTCATGGTCTATTGTAACAAATGCTGCTGACAAATCCACAGGGGGTGAGGACTTTAATAGTTATGCTATCTAAAGCAGAGGGAATGTCACTAACTACTAGTTTTAGTAATGTGGCAGACTGTAGAGTGCTAAAACGATTGTTTGAATTCAGATGATATACATGTTCGGTTACAGCATTTTATTATGACTGGGAAATTATATTCTCTGCAGCAGTTCTTTAAATCATTATGTTCCAATGTTTATTTCTTCAACAGAGGCTATATAGTGAAAGTTTTTAAAGTTGATGTTAATTACCAGATGAGATACATGTATTAATACTTTCAGTTAGTAAAGGCAATACTGGATCGAAGCACCCAATCAGCAGTGATGTTAAAATTGGACCTAGTTTACATGACTTTGGTGTACTGTTGACCATGATTTTACGTACTAAATTCATTGAGACAAGTTCAACTGTTGCTTACGGATGCTACTGAAATTCTGTATCGCAACTGTATTGTGACGATGAGTCAATTGAAATTATGTTGCGAGTCTGATATAAACTAGTTTGTACTTTGTTATTGAAAACAAACAGGTCGGAAATGTCGACTGGAGAGAAGGTTGCAGATAGTGGTGTACATTTGATCCTTGACATTAGTCTGTTAACAATGAAGAAGAGCTCATTGATTCCTTTTAACATGCGAAGATTTAATTACTCTGTTGGGCTGACTTTGATTATGACGTTATTCTGGACTGGTTTACAGATTTGGTTATGGATAGTGAGTCTGATGGAAAGCCAAAGCCTCTCGTCTGTACGGTGGTTTCATTTAGCAGTGCAGTCTCACGCCAATGTTTATGAATTATAAAGCGGTACAGTTTGATTAGTCTCCAACGACCTTCATCCATTACCCTACCTTGAGATTTCTACCCAATAACCACGTTTAATTACTATCGAACATCCACTTTGCATTGCCATTCAATACACCTTCTACAACTATGTTATTTATACTTTTGGATTACTATTTAACAGTTATATTTCATTCCAATCCAACAAGGACCTTTTGATTATTACACTTGAACTCCTATATGTTTGCTACTGAACCATTCTTATACTTCCATCAATGCCCTGCTTGCTAATACTATCCATCACCCACTGTATGACACCTATCCAATATCACAGTTTTTTTTTTACTATCCAAGACCAATTTATACAACTCGAATGATTATGCAATGGTTATGTTGTAATATTGTGACTAGAAAAGGATTTAATCAATAGCTCTTTTGAGTTCAGTTTGCTGAAAATGCCAGGTTTCTACCAATACTATGAAGACATAGTATTCGATCTTGTATCGGAGTCAATATTGCGATATTAAACGTTTATACTTTTCCGTAGATCTGATGTGTTTACCGTTTTGCTCAAAGATTGTGTGGTGTCGTTTCCTGATTCCGGTAAGATTTCAACTCGGCGCACATAATAGTTCGATTATTTGGTGCTCGTACTGAACTAGATAGCTTTAGCCATCCACCTTTTTTGATTCGGTCGCATATGTACGTATAATTCATTCAATAACTGCATGTGGTAAACACACATAACCAGATAACTGCCTCCTGCTTTGCTCATTTTGAAAAGTCCTGAATTGTTAGGATCATCTTCATTGATCAATTCTTTGTGTTTCCTTGTCTGTCTGTACCAAGGATGCATCCATGTATGTTTTTAGCGTTCTTTCCACACGACAAGATTGTAGAGGTTCCGTTGTTAATTGCCAGTGCCGATACTCCAATATTAGTGGCTAGTTACTTATTCAAATACAAATCAGCTTTTCATAAAATTGATGCCTTAAACTACATGGCAACCGTGCCTCGATGGTATCGTCCACCTCTTGAACTGCCGCTTTGTGGTACAATAATTGATATCCCGACGTCGATTTATTTAAAATTTGAGAAGTGCTGTCGAGGCTATACACATCACAATGCTGTTTGTATTCTTCATCATAGTGGGTAGCATTGCAAAATTCTTGTTGCATCATTGTTATTTTGTTTTGCTAGTAATAAATAGCGTCTTATTATATTTCCGATGTAAAGTTTTCTCTTGTGTCGTTTCTGGGTTGCTGTGGCCCCATGACGACTGAAGAAGTTTATATTACTCTTTCTGTCGTATTCCTCCTGTGAAGTAGTGGAGAAAGTAATGCGTTTACATGAAGTTTGGCGCGAATTTATATGACTGTTATTGGCGGGCTATGATGTCATTTTCTACTTGAATCAACACATGTATCCATGATGTATCACGTCATCTTTACAAAGATCTTGGATGATGAGAATATTTCTACGAAATTATTTTCTTTTTGATAAACCATATCTTTAGAGCATTCACTCCTCGAATCACTATTGGTTTCTAGACGGGTTCCACCGTATACAAAGCTGCGTTTAGCGTGTATGATAACCCATCTCCTTGATGTCGAGCTACTCCATGAGACACATTACACATATTTCTTAAAATTTGCTGGAGGATCGTTGTCGGAAATGTAGTTTTTGTGGTGAATTTTACTTTATATAATATATTATTTTGTCCATGATATTCGTTCAAAATAATTATGAAAAGATCAGGAATTATTGAGAGCAGTATAATGACGGATAAAACTTCTGATTGAACATTATGTACCTTACCTACTATAATGTACGCAGCAATGGCACAGTTTACTTTGCAATGAATTAATCTCAATAACAGATCAGCAATGTTTCCAACTGTATTTCAGTCACCTACATCATAATAAATACACATTAAAATCAGATCCTCGTTCAGTTCAATAACGAAACGAAATTACTTGTACAATACAATCTGAGTTGTAAATTGGAAAGTCAGACGTTTCTGTCTTTATTTTCTAAATTTTGCTCTAATCAATTGGCGACCACATATGAAATAACTTGCCCAAAAGTCCATTAACCGCACCTTTGCATGGTTTTTCTTCATTATCCTCAGATTTCCGTACCGCTAGCCCGTTATGCCATAGAAAATACACTAGTATTCTCTTTCTAACTGGGAACTATTTAACTGCGCCACTCTAGGCCTGTCAATCCTCACATTTTCCGGCGTATTACGAGTATATAAATACGCCTATTTTCTACTATGGACACATAAGCGGTATCCACTAGATCCCAACTTATTGGTATCCATTGCGTAATTTACTGGTTTCCTACCGTAAATACTGCAATTTCAACTACAACACTATTATACACCACTATATTTTAATATAGACTATGTTACATAGAGACAGTCATTCGGCTTGGACCTAAATTCACTACTAACAAACACTAGCATGGTTCAAACTCACTACACTCGGCTCTGTAACATTTGCTCTAGCAGCAGGAGGGGCGAATCGGACAACCTTTTAAAGAGACGTCAATTTGGCAAACCAAGGCTTCCTCCAAAATCGTAAAGAAAGCGTCTATTTGGCAAACCAAGGCTTCCTCCAAAATCTTAAAAAGAAGTTTCCTTTGGGCTAATAAAGTCGTTTTCGCACCCTCCCTGCTGCTATGGGGTTACAAATCCTCTTTACGATGAAAATCGTTTTAGGATTTCACAAACAGTCTAATGTGTAATACCTCACCTCGTAAATCAATCAGATTATTAGATTGGTCAGTGAGTTTGAAATTAATTCTCGTTAACGAATCATTATGACATCGCATATACACTGGATTAGTTGGATCTTCAATGATTAAAAATCCGGGTGGAGCTGTTGGTGCAAATGAACATAAAATATATCCTTATTGGGCTTGATTTGACCTTTCGAGATTTATTTGATAGCTTCCTTCGATAACATCACATACTAAATTCAATGCAATCACCGAGGATATATTGAAGTTTTCAACAGCGATATGCCTACCACCGCCGTCTGGGTCATTATTATGTTTGAGGATGGTTGTTTGTGATTGTGTTATTTTCTTCCATGTGGTAAGTATCAGAGATACGTTTTCCGAGATAAGATCATTAATAGATTTTTTTTAGTTCATTTTCGTTATACACAGGAAACTTGAAATCAGGTAAATAAGCTTCTGTTATATTGTAACCGGTTAGGAATTTTTGTTTATCTCCGTTCTTATCATTAATTATTACTTGAATAATTCGTTTGTAGATATATTCCATGTCATATACAAGTTGATTTAATATCTTAATATGCGCTATGATCTCATCACGTGGTCTTGCTATTTCAGAGATATGCTCCTGGAAACTATGTCGTAGTTGTTCTAGTTGTGTTCTATGTAATTGATTAATCTCTTTCAAATAATCAATGATGTTAGTTAACGTAAATGTAATTGTGATGAATGAATCAATTTTTTTCTCAAAAACAAAATCCCATTGCATGTTATTGTTATTGATAAATATGAATCTATCAGTTAATATTGTATTTTTTTATATCAGATAAATCATTTCGATATGATGGAGTAATTTCTTATTATGATGTTTCGTCTGTGACATAATCAGATTTTTTAGTTTCGGGTATTTGATAAGATGCCTGAGGTGGATTTTCAGGCCAAACTAACACGGTTCTTATAGAACTCTGATAGATATATACGGCATACCCGGGTGAGTTTATTTCAATTGCGGATGATAGTGTTGGTTCATGAACTGTTATAGCGATTTTCGGTTCTTTTCCAGTAATGGATTTTATTCTACGTTGTAATTCGTGATTAATTTGTTAAATGTGGTATGACCCAGATGGTAGCGAAACAATATTCCAGTCTGGAGTACCATCGGGTTTATTCTTATTCGCAAACACCAGGGAATTATTCGGCTGTTGACCACCGAATGATTTTGATCTAATATTTGGCCAAATGTGGTATACTCGTAATGTCTGCTAGTGCTATCTCTTTTACCGGAACCGCAGAAGGAAAATTCACACTGAATTCAGGATTCGTTGAAGTTATTGAGATCATGCTCGTTTTCACCGGTGAGATATTTTCCGCTATTCGTTGAAGTAGTTTTTGCGATGTTGCCATCTTTATTATACTCATGTTGTTTTTCTAATTTTGACATCGCGGAATCATAAACACGTACCATCGCTGAAAACTCACTATCGGATATTAACGTGTCATCGATTGACCACGATATCTTCGAGGATAATTGGGAGTATGAGGTTGACACAACATGGAATTTAATTACGTAGTCTTGTCGTTTACGCTGGCTGCATGATGATATCTTTTTAGTTATAATCAAAATAATTCCCACGATTGTTGTAAACTGCTGATATTCAAATTGGAACAGCTATCGGGACAATCATTGTCACCGAGGAGAGTATAATACCGGCTCGGGTGATTACACCTGATACCGAGTACACGGTAACATCAAATGCGGTGATTCTTCGGCGGTATTTTTTTATTTTTACTTGATACTCCTCACTGAGTGTTTTGAGTTTAGTTTGAAATTCTCTGACCTGATTATAGCGATACTGCTGTGATGACATTTTATTTATTACAACATAATTCAATTTAGTTGTTTACTTAAATCCACTACGAATTCCACATACCATGTTACTGAAACCCTAGTCAAATTATTATTAGTGAATGCTATTGTGAATCGTTCAGTTGTTCCTTTGTCGATGATCGTTGATATCATATTGTTGACACAGATAAACTCGTTGATGAAATAGTAAATTGAGTCGTTGATATTAGTGTTAATCGATAAATACCCTTGACGGCCGCGGTGATATCTAATTTGTTGTTTGTAGGTGTCCACGCAAATGATCCGTGTTGGATCGCGTACACCTAATTTATGATATTTTTTGTTCGTGAGGAATTTTTATTTTTTCAAGTTTTTCTGTCATCCTCGGTAGACCATCCTTGATAGCATCGTTGGTCGTTTTAATATCTTCGCGAACAACTCTTAATCGCTGTTATTTCATCGAGTTTCGTGATAATACCAGTGATATCTATTTTATCATCATCGGGTTTTGAAATTTTTTTACCAAAATATTTATCAATAGAGTCATCGGTCCTGTTAAAGGTTTTACGTATTACGTAGTAAATTGAGATACATGAGCGTCATACTCGGATCGCAACTTTGACAAATTATCCATGGAGGTTTTTATCTCCGTTTGTTTCGGTGTGGTCACCGGTGGATTTCCAAAGAAATCTAATAGAGGTTTGTCAATATTGTCAATTATATTTCTTTGTAATTCAGAAAACTGATCGAATTTTGTTATATGGTTCTCGTATTCATCGCGTAGTTTTTTGTAATGGTTCTAAATTGTTAATTCTATCGACAATAGTTTAAACAAGTGCACCCGGTTTGAGTTTACCCTGATCGAAAAACAACACGACAGTATCTTCTGCTGCGTCGCATTGATTAACTAAAATATCATCAAGGGAAATATTACTAGTTTTCTATTTACCCTGACGATCTTGAAATACAACTAGTTCATTGGGATCAACACTTGCTAATTTCAACATCTCAGCTATTTCATCTTCGATTATTTTTTACATCACCGGTTGCAGATATTTCCGCGGTGGGTTTTTCAGGCTTGATAAAGATCTCCCCCAAATATTAATCACTATACTCTAAGATCTATCTAAAAAGTGATTACTCGTATATTCGCGTATGGTTTTATGTGGTGGTTTTCCCGATGATGAAAAAGCGTTGAGGACATTCAATACTTCTATGCCGCATATTGGTGGGTCATTCATTTTCTGTGTTGATAGCGTAGAATACCAGATAGGAGTTTTTAAGTGGTTTATATAATGCGTAAATTCTTTAGGCGGCGCTAACCCATATGAATCGAAATAAACAATTGCACGTGGATCAATCGCGTATGCAACCCAGTGAGTTCCGGGTCCGGTGCTGTTATCGAGATTAATAATACCGGTTTCAACGCTGTTTGGTTGTTGTGGTAATTGATCTTTCATAAAGACATCTCTAAAGTTTTTTAGCGCTAGTTTTTAGTAGCATTGAGTAAATCAAAATTTGACATGGAAACTATTGTTGTTAGTAAATGTTCCTAGTCTCAGGCAGTTTCCGCTGTACCATGAATACGGAGTTCCTGGTAGTCTTAGACCCTTTCCCTTTTTTTGCATCCCCGCCCCTTTTTTGGTTCATATGATTGAGCAATGCTGTGTACTGCTTTTGCACCAAGAGCTCCAGCAGCTCCTAACGCGTCAACTTTACCAGCTGCAATTAATGCTGAAATCGCAGGGAGAAGTGGGAATACACCACCTGATTTTATCATTTTCTTAATCGCAGCCGCAGAGAGAGTGATATGAACACTTTTTTTTTATCTTTGATGGCATCATTGAAGTGTTTTATCTGACGAGCTGTCAATGACAGTTTATTCTGACCGTCAGACTTGTGATTGTGCTTCATCGATATTGTGGTTCCACATTTTTTAGCTGATTCCGATCGCAATTTTTTAATTTGACTAAGAGTCAACGTAACACTAACAACACTGTATGACATTTTATTAATAACAGATTGATCTAATTGTCAACATGTTTTCCATTGGTGCATCAACTAATCTCATTCGTCCACCAACACCTTCGAGTAGCATTGATTTGTCGCTGAGAATATCATCAACTGCTCTGTAGTCAGTGATAAGTGGATCTGTAGCAACCGGAAGAGATACAGAAGCTCGGAAATATATGTCAACAACGGATCGTCTGGTTAAGTCAAGATGTTCCAACGAAAAGTAGTAGATGGGATATAGTTTTCTAAAACCCAACTGTGATATTTGCAGACCGGTATCTACATTATTAACACGTCCCATAAATGTCAGCAAACATTGATACTCGCGTGCTATTTGGTTTTGATCGTAATTAAGTAAAATATCCTCGGATGGTTCCTGTAGGAATTTATCCTCAGCAAGACTTCAGAAACACCGAGTTGATCAAATATCAAATGACTCCGTTCTTGAAGACTTATCTTATCCTGTAACGCAACAAATATATGCCGCGGCTCAGCAACACCCTGTTTTGATGCCAGGTGCCAAGTAAATACGCCGTTAACAAAAGAATTCATAGTATCCGTTGTTGTTGTTAGTCTTGATAACAATGATTTTGCTCCATGATCCATAAATGATACTAGTTTTTCCTCTGCGGTGATTGATGCAGTCATTATTGGCATCCACAGTAATAGTTTTGTTATATGTACTTTACCAGCATCAACATCAGGCCAGATTGCATCATTATCATCACCTTTTCTCACGAGTACTACTGTATGTTTCGCACCATAGATAACTTTTCTAACATTTCTGCAAAATCCAATGCAGTGGAATTACACATGAAAATAATCTACGCTGTTCTTTCAACATTGCTACACGTGTTGCAAACCCTAGGTTGCAATCAGGATAAGTATTTATAATCATATTTTCGATATCAGCATTAGGAGTACCAACACGATCTTTGGTTGTCTTATTTCATACTGAACGTTTTCAGCGTGATCAGTAATATCCTCAGAGAACATCATAGATGGACCTGCTGATCTTGTATAATCGTCGGAATATCTTGCTAACCACCACTATTGTTGTGGCAACGTCAACATCGTGTTCTATGGATTCAATCTCTCTTCCATCAATCATATATCTAGCACTCTCAAAGAGCGCCATGATACCATTATTGACAAAACCAACTCCGACATTTAGAGGATATGGTGTATCAGCTGCAACATTTGTTACAATTTCTCCTTGTACTTCTATAAACGCTTCAGCGGGTAGAAAGTATTTGCTGGTATCATGGGCTTGAAGTTCGATTCTTGATCAAATATATGGTTGTACTGCATTATAGGAATAAAATTGATAATTGCGTACAGAATCAATCTTGGGTACTGGTGCGTCCATATCGAACGCTGTATCAGGAGCCGATTTGAACATATTATTATATATTTCTTGATCTAAATCGCGATATCGCTCGCGATTTCAAGCCACTTCCCGCTATCATATTTACAGTAATATTATACTGGCCGCTGCTCAGTGATGCTAGTTTTTTTGATCCATCGCGTTGTTTATTATTTTGCTAATACTCGCGGGTATAATTTCTGTAGATGGTAGTGGTCCTAGTGACTTTGTCACCAATGACTTTGTCATCGGTTTCCATCGCCGCCGAACTAACGCTACTAGTTTTTCTTTAGCCGCGGAAAATGCTTTCCCGGCAACATCACCAACAGCGCTAATACCCTTATCACGAATAACATCAATAGCTTTCATTTGATAATTGTTTTGCGATTGGTGCTATTTTTTCAGCTATTCTTGCAAATAAAACCCGCAATGGTATTACCGAGACCATCTCCATAGTAAGCTCTATAAACAGACAATTGTGAGTTTACCACATAGACCATAGTTGGTTTTCTATGGTTGTAGTGTATGATCATCTTATTTAAATGCTATTTATCTAATCGTAAAATCGTAAACGATTTCCAGTCCTACGGATTTTCAACGAAGTCATCAAATTAATCACTATAGTAACCGTAAAAATCCGTAAGATTTTCGGCTAGCTCATCAATAAACTCTCGGTATACATCAATATCCATGATACCACCCTCAAATAGTCGTCTGCCTCATTAATTACTTCCGGTGAGTTATTTCCGGCTCATTTCCCTCCTACGAGAATTTATAATCGTGATATATCCGAGAGAATACAATTAGGGCAACTAACTAAATCACTTTCTGATACCCTTGGAGTTCCACCCTGAGAAAAACCCTCCCCACTACTACTACTATAACCAGTTGCACCCTGTGCATCATCATCTTCGTCTCGATCAGATGGCATATACAATGATTGCTTATCATCATCGTCATGTGGTAGTTGTCGTTGAGGTGAGAAAGATATTTTCTTTGAAGGCTGTTGTCTTTTTCTTTGCAATCTTTGCGGTTTTTTATTTTTGTTTCTAGTTCTTCATATTGATTATATACTATACTCACCGTTTTTAGATATCCAGTGTATGATGTACTACCTTTATCAATTCGACTTGTGTTAGTTTTGATTTTGTAAGTCACATCAGCCCAATGATTCATACTTTTAATATACGTGTGTTGTTCTGTTTTCAAAATTTTTATTCCTGTTTTTGAATGATATCGTAAGTAAATACTGAGGATGATTAATCTGGTGCAGCGACGTGCATTTATTATACGATGAACCCTGTGGAAGCCTACCGATATTATTTTCTGCAGATACATTTATTTTCTTGTGGTAACAAAACTTTTATCTTGCTTGTACGAAATTATCAGAGAGGATACAGTCAAGGATGTTATGATAACACTATTAGATCCCAGCCACACTGATTTGTTGCGCAACAATCGTTAAAAATGGCGATGGTATTGTTCATTAAAGTATCTACCAAACCAAATTTGCTGAAGATTCGAGTGATTCCTTTTATTGAAAATCGTGAGTATCCGAATCATTCAAACAAAACCACGACACTCGACATGTCCAAGAAACGCCTCCAGATAATGTTTCAACGTAAATCATGCCACAGGAATTATTCATTGCGTTGCAAAGACCACCATAGCCAAACGCAATACATGATTATGATATATCATCCAGAAATTGTTTTGGAGTTGCACGCCATTTATATTTTTTGGGGGCTGTATGAGCTAACACAAACGACGTTTCCGAATTGTTCTCTCACACGTTAAGCCACGCAATTTAGACAGCCTATTTATATCGGAACAAGAGCAGCTATATCTGGTTCATTCAAAAGATAAAGCGTTTAAACAACTGCGGCGACTTGGCATGCCTTATTATAGTATGTATTGTCGATTTCGGTGAAGATATCTGCTTAAGACAGTTACATAACTGTCGCCGTGATGCCTTAGCAGGGTCGAGTTTATCACGAATAATCCAAGTCGGACCATCTTCATTAACATGTACAGCAATAAACTTTATTCAGAATATGTACTTGTTGTCACAAACAAGATTATTAACCATGCTTATTAGTCATCCATTGTGGAATCAATGTTCCATCGCCATCAGTATTACATATTGAAAAAATCCATGTTGCTTGTTTGACAAAATCTAAACAGTTGTAACTCAGTTATTTTCTTTTAAAAGTCACCCGGTAACCTATCAAAGTATGATAATCCTGATCTGCTCTGACTCAACCGCAGATAACTTTGTAAACCCATCTCTTCTATTACATCTAGTGATCCGATGTAATTTGAGATTTAAATCTGCTTTTGAATTTGGTAATATGATTTTGTTCCCAGTGAGATCTTGATACATTTGTTGGAATAATCTAGCTTCATCCTAATGTTCCATGCTATATGATTACTTTTCTTTAATACACATAATATTATTTTTCTAATTAGGCTTTCGTCTATTTAGACTTTAATAATATTATAATTATCAACCAAACATATAACAGTTGAAAGTGGCTGATGATGAGGTTGTCTACACCTTGTCAAAAATAAATGTAGTGATTATTGTGCGCTTTATTTACAGTGTTTGACGTAGAAGTACATGCCCAAAACCTTGTCTGGTGTTTTGGAGTTGCAGTTAAAGGAAAAACACAATTAGGTGTTGATTGTTTTGCTAGAAAATATACTGCGTAGAAGAACACTTCCATGTAACAAACGTGTCAGATGCTGTAAAAATAAAAATGTCAACATAATTCTATAGGCTGTTATAATAAAAACAGAACATTGATCAAATTAGTGGCAAATCTGTTGAACACAATAGTGGCGCCCTTTGGTCGATATCCCTGAACCCTCACACCCCATGCTGGTCATACCAAATAAAAAAAAATTCACATTTTAGAGCACATACGAAAGGATCACGATGTATCACATATTTTATCTTGCTGGTTCCATGTCTTTTTGCGTCGTTTTATTCAATCCAGTCTGTTCGCCGTTAGGTCGGGTCACTGGCTCAGATATGATTAAATTTCTCGTTTCAAAAATGTTTAGATATGTGAACGTCGATACAATACAGTTGCTGAAGGGATAGAAGGCATTTCATAAATTAAGCATTGAAGTTGATCATATAAAGCTGATATAATTTTTTAGGGTGAAAGGTACACATGGATAATTGTGCTATATATTTAATTTTATTTTCCACAATGCAATGTTATTATTTATTTTGCTTATAATAATACAGATACCAACCTTCACATGTAAAGCATCTATTAGTAAAGCTATCGTATTAAGCGTAAAACCTGTAATGCTTATTAGGACATTTGATTCCTATTACTGCTTTTTTAAAATAATTATATACAACAAATGTAATTTGATATAGTTATATATTAAGATACATTTGTACGAAAACTCACACAAGCTTACACAATCTGCAGTACTTCAGTTTCATAAAAGACATGATTTTCATTAAGATCATCTGATACCTCACTATTCTTTACTTCCCTTTAAGTCTCATCTGTCATCTGTTCGGGTTTGTTAGCCGTCTCTTTTTCATGATTCTAATCTCGGGTTTTCTCTTGCTCCTTTTTTGCTTGCTTGCTCTCTTCATTTGCTTTTGAATCCCCTATATTGCTGGTTGGGGACAGCTTCTAAAGCGAAATATTACATGCAAATAATCTAGTGGATAGAATTTACTCTAAACTCGTAATTGTCTTGAAGAATTAATATCCCCACCATTTCAAAAAGATGGAAACGAAATTATTTGGAAACATGAAAATGAAAATACACGTCTCATTTATCCATAAATCTACCAGCTACCTCGTATTTGCTTGACTGTTTGTTCGTTTCTTTCTTTCTTTATTTCTTTCTTTATTTAGTTTTGGACTAGGCAATGTCGGCCAAAAGAGGTAAACGTTATATAGAAAACAATGACTGTTTTCACATCATTTTACACACAAATTATTTTAATTATCTTAAGTAAAAAATATACCCGTAACATAGTAACACCAGACACGATTTCTAAGAATAGCGTCTAACTTTCCAATCGATGAATAAGTTACCTTAGGTATCTTCAAAACAATAGAACCGCTTAGTCTGGTTTTGCCATCATTTCTACTCAGAATGGTAAATACTAAATCACCAGTATAATCTTCCTGATTGGCTTGACTGGATCGATCTTTGGGAAGTATTCTCACGTTGGTCGATGCCGTGTTCATGTAAGTTGTAAAGATCAGCACAACCTTTTAACAAAAGTAGAGAAAACATTATAGCAATAAGAACAACGAATGCGGAAGTATCGATGCCAATGTATCATCAAACAGTTCTTAATAATGTTTTCAGCCATTTTGTTTCAGCTTAGATAATTATTTTATGTGAGCTGATCTGAAAAGTTTAATAACTAATAAATACAGACTTTTCCAGCATGTCTCTGTTAGAACCAAAACAATCGAAAATTCTAATCCTTTCTGGAAGAAAAAAAGTATTCAGATTAAAAAGATGTGTTTTAACCATCTTTGTACAACTGGCAGAAACAAGTTAATTGACTTTCTCTATTCTAACGGAAAACAGAACATATCAAGGATCCATGGGCCACACTTACTGATTGTGTCGAATTATTCATTAAACAAAAGTTAGTACGAATAATAATTAAAACGAAGATTTTGTATGTGTACTGAATTTAATAACCATTATGAAATCATATGAAGATGGAACACTATTTTAAATTTATCAGTTAAAATCATTTCTATATTTCACTTTTTATTCAATGCTTCAAATACGGTTATTTTCCTCCGAGTAAATAAAATAAAACTATAGAAATTGAAATGAAACAAACGTGAAAATATCAATATCACAAATGTAATATTATTATTGCTATTTCTGCGTCATTTCATGCATAAATTTGGAAGAAAGTTCATTTACATATTACCGAATTCAAATAATGTTGCTAATAATTCTGACCTCTCCATTCAGTTGTGAATCCAGTTTGATGTTTTCAGTGCACTTGATTGTGATATTTTCCCCATCCTGTACGCATAATTCTTGGCTGACGTTAGGATTCAACGAGTATCCTTTCTGTTCCAACTCCGAAAATCGTTCTGACACCTTTTGAATAGGCACACACTCAACCCTCAGTGTTGACGGGTCGGTAGTTTTCTGAACACACAATATTTGTGAAAGCGTTTCCGTATAGTGAAGGAACAACTGCTGAGCTGCAGTCAGTATGTTTTGCGAGTTCGCATCCTTGACAGTCCTTATCAGGAAACAGCTTTTGACCAAGACATATTAAAAAATATAATGGTGTTAGGACGTTAAATAGTATAGGTTATATATATATATATATATATATATATATATATATATATATATATATATATATATATAACTTTATTAACTAATCGTGCACTGTGCGTACCTTAACATAATGATGTTTATTTAATGATAAACACATAATACACATTTAGATAATTTTTCAGATGATTCACTCTTTATGATTATTCCAAGATATGTTCGTTCAATGTGGTTAACATTTCGATATTTGCTCTCGAACTATTTTTGTGTAACAGTCGATCAGAATTGATGTAGTTTATGAAAGTTATTATACGATTTTTCATGTAAGCAAGATATACCATCTCTTTTTTATTTGCTCCACATTATCATATACATTTATATTTATATAAAGAAATAGGCAGATAAACATATACAGTCAAAACATATCGAAGCATGGTTTTATTACAATTAAATGCAAAAGTAACAAACTCGCACAGATAGAGTGGGTGAAAGATACGGACAGAAAAAATAGGATTCATAAAGATGTACGCATGCCTTGTATTGTGGTGAAACAATGAAATGTAAATGATACTATCGTACGATGGGACGCATTATTTACATTTAGGATAATATGATCCAGAATTAAACGCGATCAGCATGAGATTTCATAGAGGTAAGACACATGATGTGATAATAATACAGTGCTTTTTGTTTTGATAATCCGTGCAATGTATTGGTTATATATCAACCATTGACTCACCAGTAGTCTTTTTGGTTCACTTTGGTCAAAATTTCATTCGAATCGCCAGCAATTTCCCACTTTTCTCCCTCGCACCACACTACACCAATCTGTTTTGTTTTGTTCGTATCCACTGCTACAATACGGTAAAGGCACTATGTACTAGTTAATTTATCACTCATTACCAAGTAGTATATATATATATATATATATATATATATATATATATATATATATATATATTTAACGGCTTAAACACTGACACCCACAAACATGTGCATTTGATATTTCTTGTTTGAATTGCCGTTCACAAATCGTCTTTAGAAACACCTTTTCATTTACATAGCATGGCATATTCATATAATATTCGTGCAATTACGATATATTCAACATAAGCCACAAAGCCTGGAATTCAATTGTTACCTTTTAAGGATGCATTTACATTTGATTTAAGCAAACATTAATGACCCCTGTCTCTGTGGCATCTCTAACTCCAAATAATATGGTAGATTAATTTCTATCTTACAAAAAATGACCTTTGTCAAAAATAAATGACCAAACGTGTATTAAGACTGTTTTCATAAAACGACATCCAAAAACTAGGTAAATCATTATATCTTCAACTTCATTACAAGAGGTACACGATTCAGAGATTGTAACCTAAAACAACCAGGACTTAATATGAAGATTTATGTGGAAAGCATTCTATTGAAATCTGAATTCATATTGCCTAAATAGTAAAGATAGAAAGGAAAATACTGATTTCACATCCTCAAGAAAGCAGTTCTTATTTAAAATATAATTCCATTTAATTGAATTAAACTGGACGTCTTTTGATTTTCTTTGCATCAGATATATAAAATGATTTTGCAATTTTCACAATATGTCTAAAATTGTTTGTACGTGTTACTGGTACACGCGTCAGGAACGCCAGGGCATTACATGTTTAATGTGAATTCGTTGAATATCAGGAACAAACTATATTCCTTAATTTTGGCACTAATACGGAATACAGATACTTCACACAATTTCTTGTAATCACCTAACCTGATATATTTATTATACCAAAGTGCCATTGATAAAATGTGTTCAACTGTTTGTAGTTTCAACAACTCAATATAAAATACACGTCATTCCAGAGCCTGTTAAACTTGTCTGAACCTATGCCGAGTCCTCATAAATAAAGTATCTTCCCCTACAAACATTTCAATAAAATGTCAGGAGTCTTAATAAATAAGAGGATCATTCACTGTTTCCTGTAACCTAAAATACGCAAAGAAACGATTGAATATGTTATATATTAAGCAACCCCCACCCCATATATATATATATATATATATATATATATATATATATATATATATATATATATATATATATATATATATATATATATATATATATATATATAATCCGGAAATGTGGCCGCAATCGCTTAACCGGATTGACGAAGCTCTTCCGTTTGTGTGCTGTTTTCATGATATATGTGCCTGTTGTCTAATATTCGTCTACATTATTGTGTTTCATAATGCAGTGGCTGTTCAGTTTGTATGTGTTTCTTCATCCCCTTGTTTTGGAAATAAGAACAATTTGATTTTATTCCAGATGTCTTGTTCCACTGTTAAAACGTCATTTGTTTCTGAGTAAGCCACCATCCCGTGACAACCGATTTATGCTGTGATGGGCCCTCATTAAATGCTTTAAATGACCAGTCCTTGGCTCTTCACACTAGATTGTGTTCAAGACTGAACATTCATCATTAATTAAATATAAACGGAAGCGAAAAAAGAAACGTTGTTTCAAAGATGCCTGGCATAGAACAAGAAGCAGAATTCCAGTTATCTCTATTTCGCCCTTTCCAGCTAAAAAAAAACAAACAAAATTCGGCCGTTGATTTTCATAACCTTCTGCAAATCCATCCTAAATTGTCAACTGTTGTGTCAACTGTTCCAGAGATACCACTGTGTATTGCAATTTTCAACGCCCATTTAGTATGACCACCGGTAAAGCGCAGATAAATACTTAATTGTATCAACGAACAGAATATCAACGACTTCTTCCTGACAGAAACATGGCTAAAAACATTAAGCGATGAGCCCATGTGCGCGGATTTAACATCCACCGCTTACTTCATCAAGTCATTTTCAAACCACTCTCGTGGAGGTGGTGTTTCTGCCACCATAAAGAGTTCCAATATAAAATGTCCTTAGTATAACACATCCTTCAATTTATGTCACACATCATTTGAACTATTACAAAACACACTCACACTGGAACCAAGGTCAGTCCATTTTTTCTGCATCCATCGCCCTCCTCAAATTAAAAAAATAAGCTGACCGAATCTCTGCTTTTAGAGCAGTTTCCGAATCGTCTGGAATATGAGGACTCGATAGGTGGCAACCTAATTATTCTTGGAGATTTCGACTTTCACTTTGACTCTCCTGGAATTCCATACAAGTCAAAACTCCCAGATTCATGTTTTCAACCTTAAACATTTAGTTAACCAACCCACGAATAAACTTGGTCACATTGTAGACAGGATTCTTCATAGACATGTTGATTATATTTGTGGATGCACTCTTGTATCAAACGGAATTGCATCAGATCACCTCTACATTATGCCATCTCGACGTATCAGTCCCTATCCCTCCACTTTCATTTGCTACTCAGAGAAACATCCGTATGATAAATAGAACCAAACTAATGCATGACATCCAAGAAATCCTAACATCTTCCTTACATCCTACAGCAGAACAACTCAATAACTGCCTGTGTTTATTGCTAGAAAAACACGCATAAACAACTAAGTCCTGAGTATCAATTAAAAGGTGTTCTCGGTGGTATTGAAGTGTTCGACACCTGAGTATCACGGCTAAATGAGACCGCCTCAAAGAAGTGAAGTTTTGGCTTTCCACAAGACTCACTAGTCATAAACAAGTAAGAAGAACATCATAACCAAAGTCCATTAAGCCAAATTATCCTAGTATGTTACTAAGATCACGGAGAGTTCCAGCTGCATAGAACTATCGCGATAACTAAGAAATTAATGTCAAGAAACCAATGTACACTACTTCTACTTCCAACTACCTTCTCTCCAGTAGAGCTTCCGGATCTATTTGCAAATTTCTTTGATAAAGTACAAACCATTAGAGATACACTTGATAACACAAGTGACTCGTCGTCACCATACAGTTACGATACAGAAAATCAGCGACGGCCATTAGGAACATTAGAACCTGTCTCTATGTATCTAGTACAGGAAATCTTGATGAAGAGTGCACCAAGGTCATGTAAACTTGATCTAAGTCCAAAATCACTCCTGTTTGAGTGTTTAGACCAAATATTGCCTTAACTAACTGATATTATTATTATCTCTTTCCCATCCGCGGAATTTCTATCATTTTTCAAAACTGCCATTGTAAAGCATTGGCTGAAGAAACCATCACTTGACCATTCCGATTTAAGAACTACCGTCCAGTTTATAATTTCCCGTTAATATAAAACAACTTAGAAAAAGTTGTTCTAATACAACTTGTATCTCATTTGAAAGCAAACAGTCTTTTTAGCAATGTATAGTTTGCATATCGCTATTGACACGGTACTGAAAATACTCGTATGAAAGTATTTAAGGATATTATATCTGCTTTGGATAGCGGAAAGATTACAGTCCTCACTATCTTTGATTTGTCTCCAGCGTTTGACACACTGGACCAAGATAAATTACCTCACCGTCTCCATCATGTAACTGACATTCATAATACATCCTGACAGTGGTTCAAGAACTACTTAGTCAACATGGCACAAATTATAACTGCATATGGAATACACTCCAGCCCATATGATCAATGCTGTGGTGTTACAGAGGGATCTTTTATAGGACCTGTTAACTTTATTCTGTACACTCAGCCGCTTTCAAGTATCATAGAATATAACGCAGGGTCTCACTAACTATGTACTGATGACACCCAAATATACCACCCAAGGAGTAGAGAGGTGCATTTTGGATGTAAAATGATGGATGACACGTAACAAGCTCTAGATGAATGATGATAAAACTGAGGCCAATGTGATCACAAGACAAATACTTTCTCATTCACATCCTTTATCTCAAACAATAAATATCAGAAACACCAACATTAAATTCAAGCAGTCACTAGCATACCTAAGTGTTACTCTAGAGAGTACTCTCACATTGCACAAACAAGGCTGGATATTTTGAGCTTTGACGCATCAGCTCCAATCGCAATTATCTTCCAGTTTGTTCTACTAAAATTACTTGTGTGTTCATTAGTACTTTCAAGACTGACAACTGAAACTCGGTTCTCTCTGGTTCGTCTCAATATCTACTCTAGAAACTTCAGAAAGTTGAAAACACAGCTGCTCGTATCATCTTTAGAGTACTTCGATCAGAGCACACCTTTCCGCTGCTCTATACCCTACACAGGCTATCCATTTGATCCAACATCAAAGACAACATTTGTTATTTGTGCTACGTTTCACTGCCTGACTCCAGTTAAACATACCTATCCGGTCTCACCCATGTGTGAACATCAGCAATATACTTACGCCCCTCTTCTGACAATCGTATATTCATTATTCCCACTACGAAAACGAAGGCATATGGACAACTTTCTTTTGCATACCAGGGCCCTGCAAACTGGAATGAATAGCCTATTGAAATTAGACACAAAGACGCAGTGACCCCTTTCAAAAGTGCACTCAAAACGCACCTTTATCGACTTGAAGAACAAACTTAAAGACCTAAAAATGTGTCCTACCATTTTAATTATTTTTGGGGGTTTTGTTGTTGTGTTTTTCCCCATTTTTCTTCAATTTCGTGATGTTTGTTTTTGTTATTGGTTTTCATATCATTGTAAATCTTGTAAAGCGCTTAAAGCTTCTAAAGATTAGGCGCTATACAAAGTTATCATACATATTTATATATAACGAGACTGGTTCTGAGTATTTACCTGATTTTGCAAATCTGAATTTCAAACTTTTCTTGCATTTATTTTGGCAGTTGAGAACCAAGATGGGACTAATGGATATGATGTTATGACATCCTTGATGTAAAACCTTAGCTTTCTCGAGGTCTGTGTCGAGCATTTTACGTACCTGAAAGAAGTGAATATATTTGTTTACAGATTTTCGATACACGATGTTTTACATTTTAGAGCTTTACAAAGCTAACGTATTGAAAATAGTATCACCATCATCACCATCATCTTCATCAAATTGTCCTCATCTACAAATCACATGTCTATGTGAAGTAGTTTAAAAGCCCTTAGTCACCCTTTTGATCTCACATGGCTTAATCAAATGAAATATGTACACATCAAATAGATGACACTACAAGTATACATTGAATTTACAAGGAATGTGATTAAGGTAGTTATTAATATATTTCAGAATCCACAAGGCATGAAATAATCACATTGTAAGCGGTGTATATGGCCGTGGAGATTTCTCTCTCTTGACCACATCCCACATATTGTGGATATTAGGCAGGGTATGACTTACAGTAGTATGAGTTTCCTCTGACCCTTGCCACCCTATGTTTGATATTTGGACATTCATGTTAGCGTGTAGGGTAAGAGCGCATTCCCTATTGGTGTTGGCATGGGGTAGCCGCTTACTTGCCGGCCCAACAAACTTGATTGATCTTTCATCGAGATACACCTGCGTGAAATCGATAGGAATATTATTTATTTTTCATATTTATTTATGAATATTAAATGGCTACTATATAGTATGTCCAAATTCTATGTACACCAACTTGGAAATTTGTTTATTGTCGATATCACGTGACTGTATAACCTTTGATGTCATTGACAAATAGGTTGCGTGATTTGTAGTCACGTGACTAAGAATGCAAATGACCAGATCCAGGTTACATTTCAACAACGATGTACTTTTGTCACGTCTGGCATCGGATTAAACACATATTGAATGCTATGCTCACGAGTTTTGAGAATATAAATCATATTCCTATCGATTTAATGCAGGTTTATCTCCATGAAAGATCGTTCACGTTTGCTGGGCCGACAAATAAGCGGCTACCCCAAGCCGATACCAAATGGTAAGGGCGAATTCTAACTTATCGATAAGGAATGCATTCTCACCCTACACCCCAACATGAATGTCCAGATATAAAAAATGGGGGGGGGGGCAAGGGTAAGAGGGAACTCGGACTAACCTTACAACATCAATAACAGGTAATGGAAATTGGAATCGTTTCTCAATGAACAGTGGTGAAACTATTTCCAACAAATGGAGAAACAGTTTTTGATTAAAAAAAGTTGTGGTACTTTTCTGCTAATTTTTTGTCATGCATTCTTTCTACGGTCGTAACTGAAGGACCAACGTTACCATGACATATTCAACTGTCTACGGCCTGGTCATAATTAGCTAGGTAGATTCATAAAGTAATTGCATATATCACATAACCCCCGCTGTCCCATTAAATACCATATTTAGTCAATTTTGTATCGCATCTACGTACAGAAATGATACTCGACCCAAAGAGTTTCAAGGCAACTACCGGAATAAACTGTATGAAAAGTAATTACTTGTACCAGTCACTGAGTACATGTAATGCTATGTTCTGGAACACAACATAAGATGTTCCAGAAAAGGTATAAAATACTCAATAACACAACAACAAAAACTAGAGAGTTTATATCGATCTTTGTTCCGGAAAGATGGCCGCCATCGCTTACCATAGACTCTTCCGATTTGTTGCTATATTTATGATATTTGTGTTTGTTCTCTATCATCGTCAACATTATTGTGTTTCATCATGCACTGGCTGTTCCTTTCGTATGTGTTAATTCATCTCCTTGTTTTGGAAACGAGAACAATCAGAATTTTTCTCAGCTGTTTTGTCCCAATGTTAAGAGGTCATTTGTTATTTAATATACCACCGTCAAGTGACCGCTTACAATATGACGAACCCTCATTAATTGGACTAAATGACCACACCATGGTTCTAGATACTACATTGTGCTCAAGACTAAACGAACTGGGAATATATTCATCATTTCTTAAATGTACATGGAAGCGAAAAAAGAAACGTTCTTTCAAAGTTGGCCGTCGTAGAACAGGAAGAAGAATTCCAATTATCTCCCTTTCGCCCGTAACGGATAAACAACTTAAAAATTCTGCCGTTAATTTTAATAACCTGGTTCAAATTCCTCTTAAATCGTCAACCGTAGTGTCAACTGTCCCAGGGATATCCCTACGTATTGCATTAATCAACGCTCAATCAGTAGGATCACCGGAAAAGCGCACAGAAATTGTTAATTTTATCAACGACCAGAATATGGACGTCTTCTTCCTGACAGAAACTTGGTTACATTCGGCAGGTGATGAATCTAAGTGTGCGGATTTAACACCCAGCGATTACTCCATCAAGTTGTTTCCCCGCAACTCTCGTGGAAGTGGAATTGCTGTAATTACAAAGATTTCCATGATCAAATGCCTTAAGTACAACACAACCTTCAATTTCTTCAAAACATCTTTTGAACTAGTCCAAACAACGCTCACACTGGAACAAAGGTCAGTCCATATTTTTTGACTCTACCGTCCTCTTCCTAGTAGAAAAAACAAGCTGACTGAATCTCTCTTTTTTGAGCAGTTTCTAAATCTTCTAGAGTATGGAAATTCGATAGGTGGCAAACTAATTATTCTTGGAGATTTCAACTTTCACTTTGACTGTCCTGGTAAACCATACACGTCAAAACTCCTAGATTACATTCATGTTTTCAATCTTAAACAGTCAGTTAACAAACCTACTCATAAACATGGTCACATTTTAGACTGGTTACTTTATAGACCTGATGATAATATTCTGCAATCCAACCTTGTATCGCACGAACTTGCATCGGATCACCTCTGCATTGTATGTCATCTCGACGTAACAGTCCCTAACCCTACACCTCTATTTGCTACAAAGAGAAACCTCCGTATGATAAATAGAACCAAATTCATGCATGACATCCAAGAAAACCTAACACCTTTCTTACATCTTAAAGCGGAAAAATTTGATAACTTCCTGCGTTCATTGCTTGAAAAACATGCCCCAACCACCAAATGCAGAGTATTAATAAAAAAAAGTTTTCTCCATGGTATAGCAGTGTTAGGGACCAGCTTCGCACTGCTAAAAGACGTCGCCGAAAAGCAGAGAGGCTTTGGCTTTCCACCATACTCACTATTCATAAACAAATCTACGAAGCCGCTAAAAACAACGACACAAACATAGTCCATTTAGCCAAACCATCCCACTACAGTACTAAGATCACGGAGAGTTTCAGCTGCACAGAACTCTTCCAGATAACTAACAAAATAATGTCAAGGAACAAATGTACACCACTTCCAACAACCTTCTCTCCACTAGACCTACCAGACCAATTTGCAAATTTCTTCGATGACAAAGTACAAACCATTAGAGATTCGCTTGACAGCAAAATGTCAACTGATTCGTCACCATACAGGTATGATGCAGAATTTCAGCGACAACCTTTAGAAGCATTTGAACCTGTTTCTATTGATTTAGTACGGACAATCGTGATGAAAAGTGCACCAAAGTCTTGTGAACTTGATCCAATTCCGACATCACTGCTGATTGAGTGCTTAGATCCAATATTGCATTCACTAACTGATGTAATTAGTATCTCTCTCTCATCAGGGGAATTCCCATCATTTTTCAAAACTGCCATCGTAAAGCCACTGCTGAAGAAACCAACACTGGACAATAACGATTTAAAGAACTACCGCCCAGTTTCTAATCTCCTTTTCATATAAAAAATCTTAGAAAAGGCTGTTCTAACTCAACTTGTATCTCATTTGAATTCAAACGGTCTTTATTAGCAATGTACAGTCTGCATATCGCCCTTGCCAAAGTACTGAAACTACTCTTCTGAAAGTATTTAGTGACATTCTCTTTGCATTAGATAGTGGAAAGATTACAGTTCTCACCCTCCTGGATTTATCTGTAGCATTTACACATTAGACCATGATATATTACTTCACCGTCTCCAGCATGTATTTGGCATTCAAAATATAGCCCTACAGTGGTTAAAGTCCTACTTAGTCAACAGGACACAAATTATATCTAGAAATGAAATACACTCCAGCCCAGTTGATGTATGTTGTGGTGTTTCTGAAGGATCTGTTCCTGGACCTGTTCTCTTCATTCTATACACTCAGCCGCTCTCAAGTGTCATAGATCATCACCCAGTGTCGCACCAATTGTATGCTGATGACACCCAAATATACACGTCTAGCCAACCAACTGAAGTTGATGCTACCATCCATGGAGTAGAGAAGTGCATTTCTGATGTGAAATCATGGATGACATGTAACAAGCTGCAGATGAATGATGATAAAACTGAGGCTATTCTGATCAGAACACAAAGACTTTCTCATTCACAACCTTTACCGCTGACAATAAATATCAGCAACACCAACATTAAATTCTCACAGTCAGTACGAAACCTAGGTGTTACTCTAGACAGTACTCTTACATTGCACCAACATGTCATGAACATATGCAAGGCTGCATATCTTGAACTGAGACGCATCAGTTCCATTTGTAAATATCTTTCAGTTGATGCCACTAAAACACTAGTGTGTTCATTAGTACTTTCAAGATTGGGCTATTGTAACTCAATTCTGTCTGGTTCGTCACAATATTTACTCCAGAAACTTCAAAAAGTTCAAAACACAGCTGCACGGATCATCTTTAGAGTACCTCGATCAGAGCACACATCACCACTGCTCTGAACTCTATAGTAGCTATCTATTTGATACAGAATCAAACACAAAATTTGTTCTTTGTGCTGTTTCGCTGACAGACTCCAGTCCAACATACCTATCCAGCCTCACCCATGTGTATAGACCAGCTAGATTCTTACGCTCTTCTTCTGATAATCGTATACTCATTGTTCCTAAGGTGAAAACAAAGTCATATGGACAGTTGGTTTGCACACTAGGGCCCGGCGACGTGGAACGAATTGCCCATTGAAATTAGACACAAAGACACAGTGGTCCCTTTCAAGAGTGCTCTTAAGACTCACCTGTTTCGACTGCAGGGACAAACTTAGCGTCATAATTATGTTTTGTATCTTATATGTTTTCAGCATGTTTTTATGTTTTCGAATTTCATTGTTTTTGTCATTTGTTGTTCTTTATTGTAGTCATATCATTATTAATGGTGTAAAGCGCTTAGAGCTTCGAAAGATTAGGGGCTATACAAAGTCCTTATTACTATTATTATTATTATTATTATGCTCGTGAAAGAGATCATAGAAAATCAATTTTGGGATGAAAGGAGGTACAACAGTTTGTAGTGCTCTTGATTTACTGATAATTTCTTTTTTTTTGTGTTTTTGTCAAATTCTGAAAATGGAAGATAGACGCTCAAATACATGTTGTAATCCTAGACACAATTATATGCTTGTTACAGAAAATGTACGTGCTTTATGACAATAACGACTATTATAGTGGAAATGGAATAATGTCAACATTTGTTCAAGGAAGATAACATGAGCAGGCTGCTATATCGTATTTAGTACTCATTACAAAGTTTAAAATGTCAATAACAAAAAGACTCCTTTTATGAAAGCGTTTGACCTACTGGCAAACACAGTGTGGTAACAGCTGTCCTATCATAGGTCTTTTGAGAATACCAGAATACCGGATAATTAGTTTCCTCGGCATAAGACTAGTATTCTGCAATACTGATTTAACTGATTTAGGTCTTGAGAAAGATAAGTATTTTATTTTCTAGCATGTGATATTATGCATATATGAATTAGCTGTTTTCATGAAATGAGTTACATGTCATGATAAGATAGTAGGTCGTATGTGCGTTTCAGAGACAGACAATACGACACACACACACACACACACACACACACACACACACACACACATATATATATATATATATATATATATATATATATATATATATATATATATAGAGAGAGAGAGAGAGAGAGAGAGAGAGAGAGAGAGAGAGAGAGAGACGACAGATGGTGTTTAGTTCTGTCGTGCATGGACGTGTCAACATGACATTACTTGTATTCTGTACCCAAATGTGCAAGTTTCCTTACAATCAAATAAACAATGGGAGTTTTAATATTGGATGAGATTCAATGTTTGTCCAAATTCTTCAAGTGTATGATTTAGAGGCTATTTCAACATATTTGGACAAGTAATGTTTTTGGCACAGTGACATCGTTCATTTGAAAAAGCCTTATTTATCACATACGATATATGTTACAAAACAGTTTGGCATAATAAAGAGCACCCATGGTTTTGTGATATTAGCTATGCTTGTAAATACTTATTAAAAACAAATTAAACTATATAGATGTTATTCGTTGTAAATACTAAAACTTGAATTTACTTACACTTAGTCTCAGGTTTGTCTCTTCTTCATCGAAAGCTTTGGCCGGAATCGTCACTCTTATATTGCTATAAATTTGGCTTTTTATTGTGATTTCTTTGTCCTTTACTAAAACATGTTCGGTCTTGTTCCGTGCCGCGACAACCATTGAGAGATTTTGGAAATCAGCAAATTCTGCTCCAACCAGATGTTTCGTCTGTGAAGATGAGTAACTGATTGTTAAGTATCTAATTAAATATTATTTTTATTATTATTATTATTATTATTATTATTATTATTATTATTATTATTATTATTGTGTTGAACAGGTAAGACAAAATTGTTTTTATCTCAATCTCTATAAAACTATTACTACATAAGTACAAGCCATTTAGATAAACATGGGCATTCGCAGGAGTTCTGTTCTCCAAATTTCACTAACCGATCATGCTCTGCAAAATATGTTATTCGCAGGAGTTATATTCTCCGAACGTCACTTACCAAGCATACTCTCGCAATCTTCTAGAGATACTGACAAAGGTAAAGATTGTATAACTTTGCGCAAGCTCAGTTGCTTTTATGGGAACAATCTGATAAAAAATACTATTAATGTGTGTATGTTATGATATGATAACTATTATCGCCAATAACACATGTGAACATAAATGTTAAAATGTAAATGTTCCAAATAAAGTAAATCAATGGTATATATTGATACAGTTGTTTGAGGTAGGACGTACAGTATCGCGTGTGTACAATATCAACTGGAAAAAAAATCATGTGTTCATGTCATAATAAAAGGTACGTGTATTCATGCATTTGTATTATTAAGTTCATGTGCTTGTTTGAAAATATTAAAAGTGTAATGAAAATATATACATATATCTCGCTAAAATGTTTCAGTTCTCTAACTTTTATTTTATATTTACAAATTGATTCAAATCTTATGTTACAAAAGTTTGATTGCAGAGTCAGCAAATAAAGTAGATGTGACGTTGCGCTGAATAAAATGCCAGACAAAATAATATTTTAATTATTATGAACAAAATAAACAAGATGACATAGAAACGATGCAAATTACGATCCATGCGTTCGTCCCATTTTACCCTTTGCAGACCTTCGTTAAGCTTTCTGTTACTTTTGTTAAAACTCGTTTTAATTTAAAGTCTAATTTAAATATTTCCATGATAGACATATTAGAGTATCGTAAACAGATACTTTATATTCATATATAACTGTATGAGATTTAAATTAATTAATAAATATTATCCACACGTGAGAATCGCCATCCCTATAGAGAAATGGAACTCACATACCTGTCGATCACCAGTGGTTACTGTGAGATGCAAAGCTACTCTTTCCTCCCAGTTTTCGCCATCAATGGATACTTTGACAACAGTTGTGGAATCCTCGTGGATCTTTACTGCTTCAACAAAAGCCTGTGCTCCACACTGAAATGATTTGTTTCCTTCATAATTTTAATTATATCCTTATCGTCAAAGCTAGCATTACAATATTGAAACATAAAATACAGTTATTTGTTTATTTAATTCAGTATTAATAGGTTTCTATTTTAGACATAATTTTCCATTACCTGGTAGAAAATTGTTCATAAAACATTACGTATATGTGTTAAGTATCCAATTGTTCAATCTACATAATGAGCAATCTAAATGTAAACGAAATTGCATAAATGACTAATTATTGATATACTTATTAGCTATGAATGGTATAAGTATAAATGCGCAAATGGTTCCTTCAGTTAAGCTTTAATGATGCGCTTATATAATGATTTACAGTTTCAATTGTAAATACATAGCCTTTAAAAAATATCTGATGTAGATAAAATGTTATAATATGGATACCCATTTAATGATATGATTCTGCTAGAAACATTTTTATCTATGAAAAACGTAATACACTGGAGTTATCTACTTGAGTTATTATGTTGCATTCCTGAAATTTATATATGCAAATACTCCATTAGCTATATTGTACCTCAATCCTCTCCTCGGCCTTTATTTCTACAAACTGACTCGCCATCCTTTCCTGTAATTCAAAGGGAGAACAGTTGCTTCCTATCTGAGCTTGATTAGATAGTGAACTAGTCAGAGACCTTGACTTCAACAGCTCATCCGGGCCTCGTATGAGGGTAAACTGAGTTAGTTCTGACATTTCTGCATCTTCCATTCCATCATGTAAGCTTAAATATGAACATCAGCATTTCATACAAATACAGCCTGCATATAATCATTAAGAAATGCTATAGGAATCTTCTATATACCAACGAATTAAAATAATAAAAATAAAACGTTAATACTTGATATGATACTGATAATACCCAGGGTGAATCTTCAATAACCTTACTTTCTGCATTGTGCATATTGCCTTATTACTAATGCAACAAGAATTATGAACTTTGACGAACAGAACACTGTTGGAAGGGTCACTTCTATCGCGGTCTTGCACTGATGTATTTATATTGCTACTTGCAAATGCAGATAGAAAATACACTCATAGCGACCGTTGTACCGATGAAAATGCGAACAAAATCTATTATCTGCACACACGTTTAAAACGACTGTTTATCATTCTAACGCACGATAGTTGAACCCTTGCAATTATTTCAAAGTTCAAACCATATCGCTTGACAACACAATTTAAATTCACTCGTCACCATGCAAGTATGATACAAAATTACAGCGACAACCATTAGGAGCATTTGGAACTGTCAATATGGATTTAGTACAGAACATCGTGATAAAGATGGCACCAACGTCATGTAAACTTGATCCAATTCCACCATCAGTGTGTGCTTAGACACAATATTGCCTGCAATAACTGATGTTATTAATAGATATAAATATCTCTCCGCTTGGGAATCTCCAACATTTTTCAAAAATGCCATCGTAAAGCATCTGCTGAAGAAACCAAAACTAGAACTGCCGCCCAGTTTATACTCTCCCGTTCGTGAAAAAAAAATATCTACAAAAGTTGTTCTAAACCAACTTGTATCTCATTTGAATTTAAACAGGTGTTTTTATTACCAATGTACAGTCTGCATATTGCCTATGCCGCAGTATTGAAACTACTCTTCTGAAAGTATTTAATGATATTCTCTCTGCTTTGGATAGCGGAAGATTACAGTCTTACCCCCCTTTGATTTGTCTGCAGCATTTGACACAATGGACCATGATACAGTATTTTACAGTCTCCAGCATGTATTTGGCATTCAGAATACAGCCTTAGAGTGGCTCAAGTGCTACATAGTTAACAGGACACAAACTGTATCTGCAAATGGAATACATTCCTGTCGAGTAGATCTATGTTGCAGTGTTCCACAGGGTCTGTTCTTGGACGGGTTTACTTGATTCTATACCCCCACCATCACCCTGTGTCTCACAGATTGTACGCTGATGACACCCAAATATACAAGTCTAACAACACAAATGATGTTGATGCTACCATCCAAGGAGTAGAGAGGTGCATTTCTGATATGATATGATGGATGACATGCAACAAGCTCCAGATGAATGATGATAAAACCGAGACCATTATGATCACAACACCAATACTTTCTCATTCACATCCTTTACCTCAAACACTAAATATCAGCAACACGAACATTCAATTCCCACAGGCATTACGCAACCTAGGTGTTACTCTAGACAGTAGTCTCGCATTTCACCAATATGTCATGAACATATGTAAGGCTGCATAACTTGAATTGAGACGCATCAGCTCCATTCGCAAATATATTTCAGTTGATGGCACTAAAACACTTGTGTGTTCATTAGTACTTTAAAGGCTGGACTATTGTAACTCGATAATGTCTGGTTCGTCTGAATATATACATCAGACACATCAATACGTTCCAAACACAGCTGCTCGGATCATCTTTAGAATACCACATATCAGAGCACACCTTCCCACTGCTCTGTACCCTTAACTGGCTCTCCATTCTATCCAGAATCAAACACAAAATGTGTTCTCTGTGCTACGTATCACTGACGGACTCTAGTTCAACATAGCTATCCGGCCTCACAAATTTGTATTCACCAGCAAGATACTTACGTTCCTCTTCTGACAATCGTATACTCATTGTTCCCACTGTGAAAATGAATTCATATGGACAACGTTCTTTTTCCAGGATCCAGCAATGTGGAACGAAATGCCCATTGAAATTAGACACAAAGACACATTGTTCCCTTTCAAGAAAGCTCTTAAAACACCTTTTCGACTACAAGAAAGAACGTAAAGACCTAATAAAGTTTCGTACCTTAAATATTTTCAACATGTTTTACTTATGTTTTATGTTTTCTAATTTCAGTTTTTTTTTTGTTTCTGTAGTCATATCATTATTGATGTTGTAAAGCGCTTAGAGCTTCTAAAGAGTATGCGCTATACAAAGTCCTCATTATTATTATAATTATAATTATTATTATTATTATTATTATTATTATTATTATTATTATTACGGATGTCAACGTGTACTTACATCTTCTCCTTCCAGTGTTTTCTTTCAACATTGATCTTTGCTAAAATAGCCTCCCGTTTTCGTTTTCTCTCTTCCTCTTTCTTGGCATTTTGCATTTCTTCTTCCATTTTTGTCTCCTCTAATTCCTTTTCCATCTTTAGTCTGCTTTCTTCCAATTCTCTTATTAGCTGACGTTTTCTTTCTTCCTCTTCCCGTAATTGTTTAAGTTTTATCTCTTCTTCTTTTTGTTGATGGAGTAATCTCTCGTTATATTCACGTTCTTGTCGGAGTCGAGTTTCCTCTGCCTCCTTCTCTTGCATTATCCTTTTTTCTTCTTCTTCTCTCGCACGTTTAATTCTTTCTTCCTCTTCTTCTTTCTTCTTCTTGATTATATCACCATCCACCATCAATCGTATCTCGTCCTGTCTTTTTCTGTGGTCATGTTGTCCACTGCTCAAATCCGTTACCTTTTCAAGCAATTCGGCCTCCTTTTGCTCCAATTTGTTATGTGTTTCTTCTGCCGTGTTCCATTCTTCTTTAAGCTGCATTCCTACAGCTAGTTTTCTTTCTTCTTCCTCTCTGTTGTTTGTATCTGCATCTTTATTTACCGTCAGGTTATCTTCATTCTCTATCTCCGTATCACTATATTTCACTCGTTCCTCTTGAAATGTCAGATCCTTTTCAACCTTGTCATCTTCCTCACATTTACTTTGTCTGTCCTCTTCTTTCTTGACGTCTTCATGTACTGTTTGTTTCATGGCAGTCTTTGAATGTTCTATGCTGTGCAATATCAGGTTTAAATCCTCCACTTCTTGTTTTCCTATATGGAGACCCTCTTTAACTAATTTTATAACGTTATCCGTCTTAATGAGGAATGCTTCTATAACCCTTTTCTCGTATTCAATTTGCTGAAGGGTTTTCAACGTTTGCAAGCGTCTTACAACCCCTGACTTGGGTATGCGTGGCTTAATAATGGAGCCTATGATAGCAATAAAAACATTGATACAAACAGCAACGAAAACTATAATTTTCAACGAAATGTGTGAAAACTAATATAAATGTAACCGATTCCTGTGAGCGACTATCCGGAATCTGCATTTCAAATTGTAACCCATAGATAGGGGCTATTAGCATGACCTTATATATATATATATATATATATATATATATATATATATATATATATATATATATATATATATCAGAGTTTCTATCGCTTTAGCGATATCGAAATTATCAAATCCTACAAGATTTGTGTGCGTTTCGTGTATAATATTATGAAAAGTAACATCTTCATCTCGATATAAGTCAGTCTCTGTAATTCAGATTAATAAAATGAGTCCAATCATTGCAGATAAGCTACGAAAAGACAGTTTATGACAATGTTAATCATACGCTCAAAATAAAATGAATAATAATGCTGGATGTATAACTTCAAAAGTCATAATTACATGGCAGAATGAATACCTTCATATGTTCGTCATTGCCTCCAATGTAAATTCTATTGCATTTAAATATATGACTGATGTAATGGGCAAATTACTCACTGACTGTATGTGTTTTCTTTCCATTCACCCTTTCACGACTACTTGACACTTTTCTCACCGTGGAACGATTGATTACTGTTAAAAGATGATACGATGATATAGTTAATATAAACAAGATATGTGCATTACGTAAATGAAATGTTTATAATAATGTTGACCATATGATATTTTTTACTTAGCTGATATTGTATTTATAGGGATTATAAAAACATCTGAATGACAGTGTTGTATGGGAGTTTAATAAAGCGGCCATTATTAAATGTACCTCATGCCTGACACAGAATCATACACGGCATGCGAAGTAACATCAGCAAGGTACCTTATAAACGGTTCCATTCAGGAAGTGGCCGACTGAGCAATACTGTTAAACTATATTGATAAATCTTGTAATCCTCATATGATTTCAAATTGATAAAAATTCTTATCAGACTTACTTGTATCAGATCTTCGACCTTGAATGAGCACATCATGTACATATTTAAAGTAAACAGCAAGAAGCATAGGATATTTGTTCATTAACGTTATGAATGGTAATCCAATTAGGCATTCAGTCCATTATGTACATAAGTAAAGTAAATGTCATCGACAGCAAGAAATATAGGATATTTGTTCATTAACGTTAGGAATGGTAACCCAATTTGTCATCCAGTCCATTATGTACATAAGTGAAGTAAATGTGATCGACAGCAAAGAAATATAGGATATTTGTTTATTAACGTAATGCAGTTATAAATGGTAATCCAATTAAGCATCAAGTTCATTAGGAAACTTGTCATGGTCTGAATTTAAAGTTTCAAGCATTGAAAACATAAAGAGAAGCAACAGATTACGGTCTTAATAGAGGAAGTCTTATTCTAATTATAGAATTAGCTGTAGCAGGGTGATTTAAGGCTCTCTCCTCTACCGATCACTGACGTATCTCATTTAGGACCGCGTGAGTTTGAGTAAAAAATCCTGAACAAAGTCAAGGATTTGAGAAATTTAGAAAGTAGAATCTCGTTGAACGTTAAATTGTCCTGTACCTCTTAAAGATTAAAAAAAACCAAAAACAAACAAATACTGGCTGCCAGGAATACCCTCCATAGAACTGGTCTTAAACCTCACAAAACCAAATCAAACGACTGTAGAAACTCTGGCATGTTCACACGTTTGTTTTTAACAGCACAAGCTTCAAACAAATGGCAAAAGGTAATGTTTTTAGAGCAGATGTAAACGTATTTATTTCGGTATCCTCATATTTTTGCCCATTTTTTATCAAATAAAGGAATGTATTCATAGCTGTTACACATCAAACTTAGAGCTCATGAAATTGTATTATTGTAGCACAAACATATAAGATATAAAGCGTAAATAATATAATTACAATGGTGTGTGTCCATCATTTAAAAGTGTTTATTATGTTGTTGCATTGTTTTGTTTCAGAACACTATATAATATATTTTAAATTCAGATTTTGGAAAAATTCCTAAAAACTAAACAAACATCTAAGAATTCTTAAATAAGAATTTTTAGAAATATGGATAATATTAAGAGAACCAAGACAGTGGATAGGCTTTGATGCTTACCTTTAACGCTTCTGCCTGTTGTGGTGTGTTCTACGATGATATATATAAGACAAAAGTTAAAAGAAAAACGATTTTTTTTCAAAATGTTGCACAATGTATTGAGCAAACACGATCAAATCGGATATCAACACAACTAAGTAAAGGCATATAATGGTATATTTACTGAACAAGATTACCAATATAAAAAATACAACGAAATAAACACAATAGTTTTGAATTACTACATATTATTTCCCGACAACAGCTGTGCACATCGTTTTTCTTTGTGCAAATCATTACAATTTGTCTGTACTGATAAGCCTTTATATGCAATACACCTCATTATCGGAAATAACGGATGTGGATATAATGGGGCTTGATGTTGTTATTATTATTGTTTAAGGCGTTGTTATAGAAAAAGAGTTGCATACATTGACCTGGAAACTTGGAACCAAAGGTGGTTTGCTAAAATTACTGATGTATAAAAATTAGCGAGGAGTATCATGAGACCGATTATATCCAATCAGGTTGCAGAAAGCTCTGTCGATATATACATATTGAAAGAAAGTTTGTTATGTGATTCCTCATGGCGATCATCATATTATATTTGGTAATATAGTGATGGAAACCATTTATATTTATTTTACGAAGCATTTACCTTTCTTGGCAGATCCAGGTTTCGTTGAAGCTGAAAACATAGAACAAACAGCGAAAATAAGTCCAATTTAAATGTCTATAATGTAAATAACACGCTAATAATTAAATAAATTAAACGTAAAACAATTTAGAATAGTCAAAGGAGTATTTCGAGATAAAAGCGAATACGACTGTATATTCAATTTTAGTCTAGAAGTAATACATATTTTGTGAATATACGCAAAGAGAGAGAGAGAGAGAGATAGAGAGAGAGAGAGAGAGAGAGAGAGAGAGAGAGAGAGAGAGAGAGAGAGAGAGAGAAAGAAAGAGAAGCCTACATGCAATTCGGCTGTTTGGTTTATTCTGTCTGGCATCATCTTTTAGCTGTTCTGAAAAAGAGAGAGATGGTCATCAAAGCTGCTCGTCATCATAATATAAATATTTGAATATTATACTATGCATGCCCGTCTTATTTTCATTATTTTCAGCAATTCAGTTCATAAAATATTTTGCGCATGTTTCGTTGCAATGTAGGTTTTGCAATGAAGGATTTTTAATTCTTAGCATTTTCATTATTTTAAGCAATTTAGTTCATAAAATATGTTGCGTATATTTTTCGTTACAATGCAGGTTTTTGCAATGACTTTTAAGCATTATCAATAAAGATCACTCGCCAGGAAATGATTATGTTATTTTAGTAATGACAACCGTATGTCCAATAATTAGCAGACAAAACTAAAGAACTTCTTTTAGTGAAAAGGGAGTGTATGAAAGAAAACATTGTTTTCAAACATATTTCAATACTTTGTTCCCTGTTGTCTTTCTAATGATATATTATCTTATAATTCTGAGAACTTACTTTTAATCGTGACTATCTTAATAGAAAATTTATTTGCATGAGCAAGTCACTATTAAAAATCTGAAACTACTATTTGCTATGATATTGTTTATATTTAATCATATATTTATACTTCTCGAGAATTCGTCGAATTAAAAATGCATTGTATGAATTAATGCACGATACAAAACAAAGCTAATGTTTCTGAAAAATATTGTATTCATATAGTTGTAATCTGCTTTTGTTGTCATCAAATTAAATAACATCGTTCCTCAGATCCCTTTCGAGAAAGCTTATCATGTTGCTAAAAAGCTGATTTCGCCTTCCTTTGCTTTGCCAGTAAATTTGCCAGAGAGAAAGAAAGATTGCAAATATATTTTAAAATGGTATCTGCATATCATTCCAAATATATGTCCTTCTGTCCGGAACGAAGCCACTTCCACGCTAAGCCTATATATCATAGACACGAAACTTCATCATCATTTGGGTATCCGATCTAACATCTAGTGTGTTTACAACGTATTCGTTAGTAGGTGTAGACGGAAATCAATTCCAATAAGATTCAATGATAAACGAACAATATACCGATGACGCTTCAGGCACAAATACATCAATAAATTCAGAAACTCTCATCTAACTAAACATAATGAATACTGTTATTAAGACCATATTGTTATATAATGTTAAATCGATATTAAAAAAATTTAAAATGCGCGGCGTCGATGAATATACAGCTAGTGTACTGTAGGTCGGACTACACGTGTGGACCTAGTAAAGGAACCTCGTTAAACAAGGTATTACATGTGAAAACGAAGTGTGAGAAACAGCTCAATATCACAAACATATGTCCTGAGCAGTGTTAGGTGATCGGCCCAAAACAATCAAACAGATGAAAGGTCATGCTTAGATGATAGCAGTAACTCGGGTGAGTACAAGAAATAAAGTTATGAAAACCAAGAAAAGCAACAAAGATGGATGTTATTTGCATCAAAAATGCAGAAAATATAAGTATAATGCTGATTATGATAGAAACAAAGAAAAAAATAATTTTCAAGAAATATGATATGCAATTAAATGTGTCAGAATTATTTTTGGAATATGAAACAATACCATTTAGAATATTAGGGAAAAGAAACTTTACTTGGTAGCTATATCATCGAAGTCTCCAGTATCTACGAAGATATGTTGTTAAGGCGCTATTATTATGTTAGTGTTTGTGCAGAGGATAATACCCTAAAAAAATTGTGTCTTTAAACTGTGATAATTCTTGATATCATTAGTATTTAAGGTAGTCTTTTTTTTTTAAAATTCTGACATACATACTGTCGCTCGAAAACATGACATATGATAGTAATTTTAAAATCGTACTTTTTACCATTTCAAAGGTTGTCGGTGGAGAGTGTGAGACTTAACATTTTAGAAACGCCAAGGTTTGTTAATTCGTGTGGGATATTCCATGTAGAATAGGTACATGCATATATCCTTTCAATAGAATCAAATAGGAAAATATTCTTATCCATATACCTTCTCCGTTTTCCCCAGACCCATTTTGTGCTTTAGGCTTGTATTTTTTTCGTTTTGTTTTACCAATCATTTCTATTTTTCTTTTCAATAGCCCTAAATTTTCTTGTAGATGAACCTCATCTGTCTCTGAATCCGTGCTTGCCGTGTACGTCTCAAGTTCCATCACAGAATTGTCAATGGTCGATTCCAAATCAGACACACTTGGAAGTGACTCTTCTATGCCTGAATCTGTTGACTTTTCTGGTTCTGGTCTCTTCTTCAAATGGTACTTATCCGTAAGAGAATCTACAATAATAAATTCCTCTATTCCAGTTCAGACAATTAATGCTGAGTAAGTACTTTAGCTCATTAAAGAATATTCTCATTACTTGTTTCCTAAATATTTATTTCAACATCCTATATAGAGTTTTCTACCCTCTGAAGTGTTTATTTCAACTGTGTTAGTGAAGAAAACACGTTGTAGTGCAGCACTGACCAATGTATGTGCTTTATCTATTTGTGAAACAAATATAAATTTTAAGCGTATTTAAAGTGCTCACACAAATATGTTTCATATAACTATCTGACACACCTCTGCTACCTAATATACAACCAAATAGCAGTTCATTTTATTGCCAGGGAAACCACATCACTTTAATGTCTCGATCCCATTAAACGTATTGCTATTGAAAGTCAAAATCCATAAAGTTCGGGGAAAACAGATCCATTTGAAATATATAGAACAAATTAGTATATCTTTACAACTTCCTGAACAAGAAAATCATTAAGCTGCATCGAGAACTATCGTGCACTTAAATATGGTGTAAGAACAGACATCTTTAACTCAAATAGTTAAATTAATATTACAAATAGTAATTAACCTTTCATACAATCAAGCACGCTACACATAATTTTCAATATTATACTAATCTAGTATGGACGGATTAAGAACTATACTCTTCAAATCGTACAGACTTTTAAAGACAAACACGAAGGACACAGCAGTAACATTTATAAATTGGCATGACGGAGTTGCTCGATTGGTTATATATATATATATATATATATATATATATATATATATATATATATATATATATATATATATATATATATATATATATATATATGGACTACCAAAATGTAGTAAATGGTACGTAATAAGATAGTGTCTTTGCTACCCACCCACTTGGATACAGTCGGTTATTATCTGCCTCTACATTCTGAATATTGTTTTATCGACTGTATATTTAACTCAAATGAAAATTTCAGAGAAATAAAAGTTTGAAGACTGTAAGTGAAGGCCTTCAAATTAATGTTGGTCAACGAGAAACATGCATTTTTAAAGGCTATTTCTTATATGCGTCTGCTGTAGATTTTTCACCTATTTGGTGTTCATAGTTACGGATAGATATCACAGCTGTACATGGGTCATCTAGTGTCAACGGGAATTCAATGTACAAAAGTGGGTATAATAAAACTGGCCACAATGGGAATTTATCATGGTGAATTTGAGCATGGGTGGGATGAAAGAGTTATGATGGATTGTGACTGTCTCGGCACAAGAGGAATTGAACATGGGACGATGTACGGCCAATGTTACATCTATGTCAGATTTGGTCGTTTGTACTATAAGTACAAAATGGGAATTTTAGATGGTGGGACTATAGTCTGACAAGGGATATTAGTATTAGGTGGGACGATATACGGACAGTGGGATTTTAACATGGAGAAATTTAACATGGGTGGAAGAATAGCGGGACAAGGGACAGTTTAACATAGGTTTGCTCTGTATAGTGACAAGTGGAATAGAAAATAGGGAATGTATATTAACATTGATTGGGACTGTCTATGGATAAGGGGATGTGAACATGGGATAATATAGCGGCTAATAAACCTTGACCATTGTATAGGGCCTGTCTAAGGACAAGAATGGTATAGTTCCAAACACAACAGTGACAGAGACAGCCATATGTTTATAAAGGACTGAAACTATGTTATCGGTGTTCTTTAAGTTTGTATAATTTTATGATGCTGTAAAACGTTATAATCAAGGAAAAGACCTACGACACCATGGATTTAACTAAACGTAACGCGGAAAATTACGAAATGTGACCAGAATTTAAAGAAGACTATACATATTTCCGAATTAGCTAAAAATGTAAAAGAAGGCGATACAATCTCACAAAAAAGACAATTACACTATCAAAAATAATATGAATATGAGGAAAAAGCTGGTATCTATATATATATATATATATTCACCACTGGTAGGAAGGTCCTTTTGTCGTGTGGACATGAAAGACTTATCCTTCTCTTTCCAAAGAGGCATATCATCATGTGGGAAAGTGTTCAGTCAATCATGGACATAATCGTAGAAGAAGAGAGATTGCCATAACCACCTCAACTAAACAACCCTTTTCAGGACATCCGCCAATAATCTAAAGAAGAGTAGTCAAACAGACAAACCTTTTCTGTGTTTGTGTTTGAGACGGTTAAGAAATATAAATGTGCCTATTAACACTTAATTTCTCTAACTTGGACGATAGTTTCTGTGTTTTACATGTAAGAGTACTAGTAACATGTTTTTGTAGGTGAAAAAGGTGAACTTGTGTGTTTTGCTTAAGTCCCCGAATTCCATTTGATTTCTGGTGGAGTGGGTATCGCTAGTCTTTGTGTAAGATGATGTATACCCATCGTTCACTCGTTAGCATGAGTAGAATCACCGATATGTGTGAACTCCAAATGCACATTGACTATGCCCGTCGCTTCCTAGACGAACTGGCCGGGGAAGCAATTGCAGAGGAAGCTAGTATTCAAACCGAGGAGGAGATGAAAAGAAGGAAAAGAAGAAAGAATGATATCGCGCAGGTCTGTAAAGTCATGCCGATGGTGAGTACACCTCCGCAGATGCTACCAACACTCCTTCCACTAGGAGCAAAGACCCGTAGTCCCTCAGAAAAATGTGAAAGGGATTTCGAAAAAGAGCGAGACCAACCACGACAGAAACAACATCCAGAAGTATTTCAAAGGAGAAGACAGAGAGAACAAGTCTTTACTATCCATTAAACGGGGAAATGGAATAGTGAAGCAATTCAACCCTGTCTGCACTCAAAAGAAACAAAAAAATGCCTTCTAGGATACTGTCTTAGGCCGCCATTGGGTGTGAGCTGCCACGCCTGGGAAAGAGCAGTATTAACCAGGTGTATTTTGAGGTTTACAACAAAAGTGCAATCCTCTCAGGGCTAACCAGATCTCTACAAACTGATCAATAATAACATGTGTATTTATGTGTATGCGTTTGTATGTGTGCGTGCATACCTTTGTTTGTGTGCCTGCTTACTTTTGAGTATGTATGTATGTATGTGTTTGTGTGTATATGTGTGTTAGTGCGTGTGTGTACATGTGTGTGTTATGTATTGTTTTTGTTTGTCCCTATAAAACTGGCTTTGTCCCTATCAAATTCATTTCGCCGATCTAACTATGCACATTAGCACGTATTGAAGTAGGCCAGTTGCAAGAATTTTGTCAGTATTCCTCTAGTGTCCATTAAAGTGACGTCACTAAAGCTCGACACTTTGAGGCTATACATGGAGACTTGGGCTTTCAATATGTCTTTCCACAACCTGTAGTTATAAGTAGACAATATGGTTATTAAACATGATCGTGACAAAAGTTGTGACTATAAATATGAACACCAATATTAAATTCACATAGTCAGTAGTCAGTAGTCAGTACTAACCCTAGGTGTTACTCTAGACAGTACTCTCACATTGCACCAACATATCATGAACATATCCAAGGCTGCATATATTGAGCTGAGACTCAGCCGCTCCATTCGCAAATATCTTTCAGTTGATGCCACTCAAGCAGGCGTGTGTTCATTAGTACTTTCAAGACTGGACTATTGTAACTCATTTCTGTCTAGTTCCTCTCAATATCTACTCCAGAAACTTCAAAAAGTTCATAACACAACTGCTTGGATCATCTTTAGTGTATTACGATCAGAAGCACACATCCCCGCTGCTTTGTACCCTACACTGGCTATCCATTCGAACCAGAATCCAACACAAAATGTTTTATGTCTGCTACGTTTCACTGACGGACTCCAGTTCATCATACCAATATGGCCACACCCATGTGTACACACCAAACATATATTTATGCTCCTCTTCTGACAATCGTATATTCATTATTCCCACTATGAAAACCAAATCATTTGAACAACGTTCTATCGCATACCGGGACCTAACAACGTGGAACAAATTGCATATTGAAATTAGATACAAAAACACAAGAGTGCTCTTAAAACTCAACTTTTTTTACTGCAGGAATAAACTTAAATACATAACAATGTTTCTTACGTTAACTATTTTCAGCATTTTTTTGTTTTCTAATTTCATGGTGCTTGTGTTTGTTTGTACAATTATATCATTACCGATTTTCTAAAACACCTATAGCTTATAAAGATTACGCACTATATAAAGTTCTCATTATTATTATTACTCTAGACAGTGGGGTTTTAGGAATTTCAACACTTTATGCCAATAAATATATACTAGAGTGTTTATTCACGATCGTCTCACAAGTTGATACTGAAGATAATTGCTAAGTGTATCCATTATACCCTGAATCTATATAAACTAATGTTCGGGGATATGTATAGTCTCCATTAAACTCTGGGACAATTTCGTAATTCTAGCGTTCCATGTTTTCACATCCATTTTCATTTATTATATATACATGTTTAGCATCATTATCATAATGGAAATTTGAGAACAGGGCTTGTATAAGTATATATTTGTCTTTGTATCTGTATCATCCTTCTCCCAGGACAGGCCATACAATTTCACCATTGTTCCTGGACAGTCATATCCATGTTCATAATCTGATGTTCAATTCCTCTTCTCCCAGGGCAGTCCCTTTCAAACGTCGCTATTCATGACCTATGTTCGAATCTTTCCTTCCCATGATAAATTTCCCAATAATAAATTCTAATTGCCCCACCCATATATAATTTCCCTTGTCCATATATAGTAACACTACGTAAAATTTCCGTTCTGTACGTATAGTACAAACAAACAACTTTGACATATAAGTCATATTATCCGTACATCGTCCCATGTTAAATTCCCTTTGCCGACATACCGATATACAAACCCAGTCACTTGGCGATTGACAATCCCAGTCCATTATCGTTATATAATCTTACCCATGTTAAAATTCCCCATGTTCAATTCCTATTGACACCAAGTTTGATATACCCTATTTTAACATGAAGGTCCCATTAACACTGACGTCGTCCCATAGACGACTCAGCACTATTTATTATTGTCGTTGCCTTGGAAACACACGTGGCAAAAATACTATATTTACACCGATATATATATATATATATATTGTGATCGGTAACCTAGAACGCTTCTACTAAAGTCTATAATACCAAAGCGTCGGGAAATATCTGAAGACACACGTATGAAAGAATACTGGGTAGCGAGCCTTACTTACTTGCAAGTTCATCCAGTACTTGATGAACCTTTCTGTTAATAGCCTCACTTGATTCTTTCATCGCTCTATTGAGCTTGTCATACATAATCCTTATAGAGTCAAAATAATTCTGAACAATCTGGCTTGTTTTCTGAACTCGCTTGACCACCATAGACACTTCTGCGTGATATTGTTCAAGTTCTTTTGCATCTAGAGGGATAACTTTTGAAGCGATTTTACGAATAACATCATAGTCCTTTGATAACATGTTCAGCACTTTCTCGTCTGTAACACCATCCATTTTGAAATAAATAAAGGTACCTCCTGTTAAAAGTCTTTCTTATTGAGATTGTCAGTCACGTTTGGGCGATATGGATAAAGCATTCAAGAAAGGAGCGGCCTGAATACCCTTGGCAAGGACTAACCTCGACGATAATGCGCTCAAGAATGCATAAATAATTCTTTTGTTTTACTTCTAAAATATCAAATTTCACCCATAGCTTAATATATTATTGGCCCGTCGGGTAAATAAGCGACATAGAGAGTGAAACTTTTTATGTGATTATTCGAGACAACTCTTCAACTACGTGGCCATTATCAAAGATCTTTCTTTAAGCAGGTAGCTCGCTATCTTGATCCAGTTGTCTAGATCTTCTTCAGAAGTTGTTTAGTACTTGTGCGTGAGAACTGAGTGTTATGAATACAATATTTTTTTTTAAATCGAACATTCGCGTGAGTCATACATGATGTAACTAAAGTAGTAATAGCGTTAGAACGTGATACAGAAGTTTGTAAGTTGAATAGAATGAAACTTTGTAAACTGACATAATAATAATAATAATAATAATAATAATAATAATAATAATAATAATAATAATAACAACAATAATACAATTATTATTATTATTATTATTAGTAGTAGTAGTAGTAGTAGTAATAGTAGTAGTAGTAGTAGCAGTAGTAGTATTTTTTAAATTTATTTTAAAAATAATAATACATTCATAAAATGTTAAATGCGGATGTCTGACTTTTTCTGATTTCAAATTATCTTTATATAGTTTTAAAACAAGGTTCTGTTTACTGTATTTTTTAAAATTGTCACGAGTATTTGATCATTTGCAATTCCACAATATGTTGACATGTTAGTGGATACATTTATCTAAAACAAGAAATTGAAGATCTTCAGTGTACTACCTATATATATATATATATATATATATATATATATATATATATATATATATATATATATATATATATATTCTAGTGCAATACACGTGACTGCCACACAACAAAGAAACCGGTAGATCGTGAAGTCTCTGTGTCGTTAAATACTTAGGTTGTATAGTCCCCACGGATGATCTCACCTTTAAACAATTTAAAACTTAAAGAGGACCTTTAATGCTCGTAACAAAATAGACAATCGAAACTGTGAGAAAACACATTTTGGAGTTCAAAGAGCATTTCACCCCACAATGATGATAATGTAAGCCTATTTGAATCCTGTATGTGTCCAAAGGGGGAAGAGAGAGAGAGAGAGAGAGAGAGAGAGAGAGAGAGAGAGAGAGAGAGAGAGAGAGAGAGAGATGAGAATGTGTGTATTCTTTTTTCCTTCCGTGTCCGCGTGCATGGTTGTGTTCCAAGGTGAGCTCTAGTACGAGGACTATACTGCTGACTCCCTCATCCTTGATTTTTTCATTACTTCTTGAAAAGTGAACGAAATATTTTATTTAAATAAAAATAATGCAAACCTTCCACACATAATTTGCTTTATTGTTAGAACAATATCGCATGATCTTATTTGATGTCAGCAAAATACAAAATGTAGTCATCAAACTAGGTTTTTTTTCTTTCTCAATTGTATTAGTCAGCAAGCAATTGTTGACCATACAGTTGAATTGTATTCGGAAATACATGATATTCTTTAGACAAGCTTAAAGGAAAGTGTATGCATATATCGTGTAATTTCAAATACCGTATATTTGCCAAATATTGCATAAGAGACATTATAACAAAATGCCTATTTGTATATTTATTCAATTTACGTTTGCCAATTTATCATTAATTCATAAGACATCTATGATGTTTCATTTAATTTTAAATATAACTAAGACAACAAATTTTGTTTTTCAAATGAACCTATACTGAATAAAAATTGTATTGGAGAATTGCAATTTTTCACATTTATGATCTCGTTGTCACATATATTATACAAAATATCGTTAAATTTTCAGGCAGACACAAACTGTTTTGTACATGTTTTCACTGGTGATAATCATTTCAAATTTCGTTAAAATGGTTATCCTTCATTTGGCAATGTAAAGAAAATATATGAAATCACTTTCGTGTCCTTCGTCATTTCCTATCACTCGGGTTATGGATATATTTTGTTTTCAGAGATGATGCGGTACATGACGTACTGGGCTATTGTTTTGCATTTTAACATCAGTGTTGATTTCAAATATACTCGTGTATTCAGAAATGTCAACAAAGAAAACTTACCCATTTGAATTTAGTAAAGATTAAAGATTATATATATATATATATATATATATATATATATATATATATATATATATATATATATATGTGTGTGTGTGTGTGTGTGTGTGTGTGTGTTCTCTTTACATCTCTCACTCGTACTTTTCCCTCTAATGCATGTAACAGGTAAGTTTGGCAATTATTGGTGACTGTAGCTTTAACACTTATATCGAAACGAAGTCTGCAGTGTGGCAGTCTGTAGTGATGTTTAGTACTGAGGAATCATGCTGCAGACGTGTAACCTATGTCCCACCCAGTCACATTATCTTGGCATCAGGCCGACCAGTCCTAACACTAACCTCTTAATGCTGAGCCCCTAGAGAGGCAGCTGTTAGTACCATTTGTGTAAGTCATTCATATGATTTGGATAAGGTTGGAATCCACGACCAACCGTTTCCGCGACTGATGCTCTAAACGCTAGGCAACCGAAGCGTTATTCACGTGTGTATGTAGTTCGTTTGTCTTGTTTTAACGGCATCTTTAAAACAAATAATGTATTGCTTGTTGGTGAAATGGGAGCTACGTGCTTTTATCGAGGAAGCACTGATGCGGCTGTCATGTGATGGATTGGGAGGGTATCAACTTTGCGATCCTGAATTATGTCATAACCTTTTCATGTCGGACTAAACACTCTTTTACTGTTAAGAAAATATAGCACGTAATGTGTGTGTGTGTATGTCTGTGTGCGTGTCTGTGTGTGTCTGAAGTTAAATCTGAAGCATGTGTCACATATTATGATATTATATCTTGTATTATGTTGAATGTATGTCATTAGTTTAATACAATGATGTGGTGGTATTGCATCCCTTGATTCTGCCACAAGTGACAGTTCTTGCCTGGTTTTGCTGGAGTAGATTGCAGTCATGCTGAACCCATCTTGATGGGGTCATTCTCCAGCTAATTGTTAAAATGAAAACATTTGGGGAAATCTCTACGAGTGTAAACTCTCTCGCTTTTATAAAATCGGGTAACCTAGTCCTAGTTAAAGCTGGTGGTTTACCTTTCTACCACGATGTAATAGTGGGGTTTGGGTCTAAAAAAAAATATTAACTAGGTAAACCGTACAAATTCGCCGTACTCAACTATGTTTCTAAGGCATCTTAAAAAAAAAAAAAAACAAAAAAAAAAAAAAACAAAAAAAAAAACAAAACAAAACAAAACATTGAGGTTAGCAAATGCCCTAGATTAGCCGTGCTTATGTAGGACATCCTGAATTGTATTTAACACCTAATTTAGAACTAAAATTAACTTTTCTGACTTCTGACTAAAGCACGTGTACAGTGAAAAATCCAGTCACATGTGAGTGCTGATAAAGTGGTGAGGAGGGTGAGCAGCAGAGGGTGCGAGCCGGACAACTTTTCAAACAGAAATTCGATAAACCCCTCAAAACAACAAATAGAGCCTTCCTACGAAATATCGTGTTTTAACCAAAAAAAAAGAAAGTCTCCATTTGGCAAATGGAGCCTTAGTGATTTTGTCTGGAACACGATCTTGGGGGTGATTCCAAGCGTCGATGAGGCAAACTGAGTCTTCCTCGAAATGCCTCCATTGGGTAAAAAAAAAAACGACGGACACTCACCCCGTTGCTGCTATGATTTCAACCGAATATTTTATCAAGTCCGATACGATATCGTGTCCTTGGGGCTGATAAATTTATCGTCACAAATCCGTGTGGTATTGACTGAGCGTGACTAAAGAAATTTCTAAATCGATTATGATCCATATCACCACAGCACCAAGTTTGCCAAATATTTCTAAGAGTATGTGTGTCAACTCCATTAAATACACACAATAAATTGCAGTTATCTCACTTTTGGTATTTGTGTGTATCGTTGAGTGACATATATCACATCAGTGCTTTTATGCCTGCCTCTGGAAAATATCCTAGCAGGATTTTTTTGATTATCTAACATGATATCATCATATACGACTAAATTGTTAATACTTCCATCGACATCATCAATGCTCGGTGCATCGTTGATATCAGTAATAAATTCAATAATATCATCATCGATTTGAAATTCTTCGAATTTTGATTTTGCTTTCTTGTTAAAATCCTTTAGCACTTCATAGCATCGCTGATCGTCTACACTCGGGGCTATTAAATACAATTTGTCCCATTTCATCCATCTCGTTATCAAATTAAGTACCAGTTGTGTCTTGCCGCTTCCAGATGGTCCGATTATAATCATTCTAATTGAATTCGGTAACATTGCATGGTGTTTAATAGGTTCTCGTCGTCGGGTAGCTGAATAATCAATTACATTCATGCTGTTATATATAAATTATGGATCTATATTGTGTGAAATGCAGGGCGCGTACTGGCACAGATGACTTGACGATTGCAACTAAAAATAACCGATCAGAGCTTTCTGGTAAATGCGTACAATGTAGTACAAAGAAAGTTAGATTTGTTTCTACGAAACCTTTAAAATAAACGAGGAGGTGATATCGCAGCCAAGCTAACTAAACTCCCTGGAACCCCACGGACAAAGTATCCAGGAGAAAAACACCTTCCAGGGTATAGTTATTGTGGACCGGGAACAAGACTTGATATCAGACTCAGTAATCATAACCAACCCAAACCCGGTGAAGAACCAATAAACGCCATTGATAAGGCGTGTCACGCTCATGATGTTGCATATAAGAGCAGCAATTTGCAGCATAGACATCTAGCAGATGTGAAATTAATTCATGCATTAAATGCTATTCCTGATAAACCCTTCAAAGAAAATTTGGCTTCATTTTTGATAAAATCGGCTATGAAAGGTAAATTGATGTTAGGTGCTGGTAATTAATAACAACATGGAATCTATTTATTATTCTCCGAGTGGATACTGGAGAGGCAAGGCAGCAATCAATAAACTCGCTAGCGCTGCAAAAGTGAAAAAAACCACTGCGGCTAATTGGTTATCCAAACAGGCTATATGGCAAATTTATCTACCACCGCCTAAACAAATTCACTACTCGCATTTTGATGTGACCGTTCCTAATGAAGTTCGTCAAGCTGATATACTATTTCTGCCACATGATGGTGGTTACAAATACGCTCTAACCATAATTGATGTTGCGATTCGATACAAACAAGCAGAGCCGCTAAAGACAAAATCATCAACTGAAGTCGCTTCTGCATTTGAAAGGATTTACCGACGAGGCCCACTACGCTGGCCAAATCTATTACAAGTTGATCCTGGCAAGGAATTTCAGGGTGCAGTGTTATCAACAATGAAGCATCATAATGTCACCATCACACGAGGACATACTGCGCTACATCGTGATCAGGCAATTGTTGAACGGTTTAATCGGACGATTGTTGAGCGGTTATTCGGATATCAATACGCGAAAGAATTCATCCAAGAAAAAAGATCTCATGAATGGGTTAAAAGATTACCAGCTGTGATTACCGCACTGAATAATGAGATTACTAGAACAATCAACATGAAACCTATCAACGCGATTAAAAAGAAGTCTATACTAAAACTCCCACAAGAGGATTTTTCTAGAAACGCTAGCGTTTCCCAACCAATTCTTGGTAGTAATATCACTGTTAGGTATTTATACGAACCAGGAGAGCTTGAAGGTGGCAGAAAAAGGGCTACTGATCCTATTTGGAGTGTTACTGCGCACAAGATATCTAGTATAACACGATCTACGGGTAGACCAGCAATCTATAGACTGGATTCAACTGCCCCTCAACTAGGATTTACTCGACAACAACTGCAAGTGATACCCGAGGATACTCAATTACCACCGCGGGGTCTTAACTAGCACCCCCCAGAGGCATTGTGCTGGCACCCCGGCGCCTGTTGCACTCAAGACATGTTAGCATCACATTATCTCTTGTATGACCAATACTGCTATTTTTTCTGTCTACGGTAAATTGTCGAGAATCCCTATCTGACCAACACCAATTCATTACACAATTGCAACTCGCGCAGTGATTATTCTGTTGCTGTTTCAACGTCATTATTAATTCAACATCAATATCAAATTCTCTATTATTTTTTTTTATCCTGCTGCTTATAACTAGAAAGTTTTTTTCTGATTATGTCCTTGACTCTTTCAAGGCTGACAGTATCACTTATTGCATTGTCATTATCAAAATCCGTAGGATTTTCAAGGACAGCTCTTCGGAGTTGATTTATTCTTCGTACTCTGGATACTGCGAGATAGACTAAACTCGACCATTCGATGCGATTATCCACCATCCAAACAATTGTATCTGATATGGTCAATCGCTGTGAAGAATGTATTGTTGCTGCGTAACCTAGCGTCCACGGGGAATTATTAGCAACTAATGCATCTTCAACGACGCTGATAACAACCAGCACAATATCATTTAGCACTAAATTCTGTCTTTGAAATCCTTCTTGAAATCCTTTTGGTCCTGGAATATCAACTTCTATATTCTGTTTTCGTGTATCCGATGGCCTATAACAAAGGGGCACTGGAAGTGTTGCAAATTTTTCTTTATGCAATTCAAATAACTTCATCTGAAGTGTGTCTCTGACTATTTTCTACTTGCAATTATCAAATCATTTGGTCTCCACGCCTCCCAAAACTCATTCATGGGAGTTTCTGAAATTATTTCACGCGCTATTTCACACTGGATTTTATCCGGTTGTAATTTAATTAGCGCTTTGAATTCTCGTAATTGTTCATCAAGTGATCTATAATCAGTGTTAATTTCTTCATAATAGTCTACAAAACCCTTTAGCCATTCATGTGGGGATGCACCGACAAATGGTGGTGGTTGGCCGTGATCACCGCACATGACGACTTTTGTATTTTTCAATAACAACCACTCGAGAAATGTTTGTAATACATCTAATGACACTGTGCATATTTCATCCCAAATTATGATTTCAGGAATAAATTTCTCGCCCATACGCTCAGGAGTCCACTTATCTCCTTTCCATCGAAAGAAACTGTGATAAGTACAGGCATTTACCCCTCGCTGTATCATCTCTCTTGCAAGTCTGTGAGTTTGTGTTAGCACAATCATGTTTGACTTCCCACGGAATAATTAAATTGCACGAGTCGTCTTTCCTGACCCACCACAGCCGTTTAAATAAACTGTTTTATATCGACAGATTGGATCAGATATCGATGGTGCATTAGAACATTCTGAACACTGATTGCTTTTTAAATAATTATTTTCAATCGTAACATCTGCTGATTGAATATAATCATGAAGCATTTCCCGCTTAATTCTCCATGATCCCCAACTCTCGTCAGAATTTGTGAATTCAGCCACTTCGCTGTTTATGTAAAATGAATCAGTTGCAACTCTACCTGCGGTGTCAGGAAATCTATTTATCATCGAATATAAATTGATAGAAACATAAGCGAGCATAGAAGCTCTCAAATGTGTATCCATCGTTGTAGGTAACAATTGTACCCAATTTGGTTCCATCGGACAGAAATGCGTCTTTACGATCGACATATATGCCCTTATTTGTTAGATCCGCGATTACAAAATCGTATTCAGCGTTGTCTATAATCAACCGTGAAGAATATCTTGTATTGTAGTATTTGCCACCCTCAGTAAATTTACCAATTATTCTTCTACTGAGATCTTTTGCTTCTTTGTTTATTATTTCAAATAACTGTTTGGACCATTTTACAATTTCTTCTTCGTTGAAAACTGGAAACAGTTTTCGCTGTTCGCTAATTATTTTTTCTATATCAGGTTGTGGTAACCAGACTGATTTCTGTGCTCGATAGGATATAATCGCTTCACTGACAATTAACGATTGTAACATCCCACAATCAATCATATATCTCAATAGCACTATTGGCATCCAGTGTTTTTCAGACATGTGTCTACCAATCCAAACATAACTACACGGATGAAGTCCTGTAGCCAATTCAAATGATACTACACGAGCGAATCCGGTTAAATCAAAATGTGGCAGCGGACCATTAATCGCAACACGAGCCATTTCATGTGTGGGGTGTACAAATCGTTTGAAGTACTCAGCGCATTCTCCATACCCGAGAAAACTCCCGGGGTAACACGCAATCATATCAACGGAAATAACGGTTTCAGTGCCATATTTTGTATTCCATAATCCACCATGGCTGTTATCAAGACAGCTCAATCTGACATCTGATAGAAACTGACTTCGCGTTGGTTTCCACGCGTTTTTCTTCCCAGCAAAATGTGCTGCAACCGAGGGAAGTGTAAAACAGTTTGTTAGTAATTGTTCGTTGTCTTCCCCTAGAGAAAACTCACTAGCTAGTTTTTTCATTTGATTATGCAGCGCTTGATTATGCGTACTGTACAGCGCTTCAGTACGGTACAATTCTCCGTTGGGTCTTACAAACTCATCGAATCGAATCCACATTCATCGCCTGCAGCACTGTGAAATAGCCACATCGACACGGGATCTTTTTTACTCAAATTGTAAATAGCATCAAATAATTTCTACTCGGAATAACACTCTCCAAGTTCGGGTATATATTCTACAGTTCGTGTTCGTAGAAATATTGTTACTACAGATGTTCGTTATGATCAATAATTTGTATTGGCGTTCCTTTTTTGATTGATATTTAGGTTCGTGTAATACTTCTCCGGTTATTGTCGTTACTGATTTTGGAAATCTCAATGATGTTTCTAATTTAACTATATCCTGAATTGTTGCCCCATGCTGTTTCACCGTTAATTTCCATTCATTTATTTTTTTTCGTCTTAGATCAGTCAATTTATTTCCACGCAATGCATTTGTGAAGTGTTCTATTATTCGTTCTGCTACACAATTCAACGTTGAATCCGACGATAGTTTCATTGGTGCTAGTTTTGCAATGTCAGGTTTGTCATTTAACGGATATATCCCGTACACAACTGCTGTTACAGGATAAGATCTCTCGTAGTATGGTTTGTCAATTCCAGTCAAAATTCCTGGTTTGGAATCTTGATTCACAGTGATAGTTTTTTTTATCCTTCAAGATGGGTTCGTATTTATCCCTGATGATCCAATCTCCAGTGTCTGAACGGATAATGAATTTTATTCTAAAAAAATACCTTTTTTCCGCAAGATGTGAGATTATCACTGCTGCTTTTTCATCATTCATGGTAGCGTCAACACGGCCATCAATTCGAAATGTTGACCAACATTGAGATGCTACATCACGCTTGAATTCATTAAAACAATCTCTGATTTTACTAATCATGGTTCTATCAAGAATTTTATTCTTTGGTGTATCAGAAACTCTATCAAGATTTAATTTAGCATTTTTCCAAGGCGCAATTTTCGATAATCTCTCGAACTCCTCCATGCTATAATTAAAACAAGTATTTAAATAGAAGGATTTTATATAATGGCTCATAATTGGATCAACGACTCCGTGTAACAAATCATGCAGAAATGAATTCTGTGGGTATCATATGCAAAGCTTTCGGCGTGGAAGCCTGCATACGATGTGGGGTTGGGGTTAGAGGAAAATCGCAGTTGTGTCTCAATTGTGGTGGTAAGCGATACAGAGAGTTGAAGCGTTACTATGATAAGAGAATCAAAAACTCTGACCCTGACTGTGTCAGCCTCCTTGACAAAATCATAAGAACACCTCAAGACTACATTGGGGGATTCTCCAGTGATGTTATTATCAGACCAAACAATGAATTAGACAAATAGTATTAGTATACAAATGAAGCAAGAATTCAGACAGCATCCTGTGATTACAAATTATGAAGCATCCGGTGATGGTACTGTCAGATACTGCAGATTGAAGAAACCGGTCGGTTTTGTGAGTAATCAGGGATATTTGAGGTTTTGCGCTGGAAAGAAAATTTATCACAATCATCGTTTCGTGTATGAATGTTTCCATGTATTGATCAAAGATGGTTTTGTTATTGATCATATTGATTCTAATCCAAAGAAGAATTCTTTATCAAATCTACAGGTTGTTACACAAAGTGAGAATTTGAAACGGGGAAAGACTGGTACTTGCAAAACGTTGAGAAGAGACCCAAAAAATCTTTTAATACAACAAATAACAAAGAAAAAATATTTTCATCTATGAATGAAGCCGGTAGGTAATTCGATATTTGTCCACCTTCTGTTCAATTCGTTGCAGAGGGAATCTATCGATCTGTGATTTCAAAAAAGACCGAACAAAAAATTCAATTCATTTATGTCTGAGTCATTCATCTTTGAGAAAAATAGTTTTGTATTAAAAATATGTATTTTCAAACATGAATTCTGAAAATATGAATATGATTATAGCTGAAATTTCAAAATTGAAAAGTCAGGATATTAAACTATCTGATAATTTAAATCCTGATCAAATTATGTCTGACTCTCAGGATATAGAATACGGTATTATGACTAACAAGTATATGCTACCAAAGAAATATGCGTTAATCAAAAAAATTCAGAATTCTATTCGGGACTCTCTTGCATTTTGTAGTGACGTAAGTGTGTTTGTCCCGTTATTTACTACCGTGGAAGGAATACGAAAAGAATTGGGTAGGGATTATGAATTGGAAAAGGATGTTAATTCTAAATTTAGAAACATACGAGCGATAATTCAAGAAAATAAAAAGAAAAAACAACTAACGATTTGACAAACAGTCAAAATTGAATTCTAATCGAAATTGTCTACGAGAATTTCCATGCAAATCGACTACTTTACCCGACTGAAATTATTGATGATACTTGGTTGTTTTTGTCATTTTTTTTGCATTGTTTGACTGAAATTATCGATTTTTTGGTCAAAAATCATCAAAAATGAATCCTAATCGAAATTGTCTACGAGAATTTCCATGCAAAATCGACTTCTTTACTCTATTGAAATTGATCAAAATCAGTGAAAAAACAGTGAAAAAACAGTGAAAAAAAATGAAAAAAACACCAAAAATCAATGAAAACAGGCAAAAATGCATCAAAAACCGACAAAAATCTGTAAAAATATTAATATTTCACAGCAATAAAAATTCTATGAGAAAAATATTTTGTATTGTTAGTTGCAGCAATCACGATGGTGAATTGATTTTGAAATGGAAAATCCCATGGGAGATTAACCTTGAAAATCGACTACTTTACCCTACGGGTTTATTGTATCAAAAATCAATTAGAAATCAACAAAAATCAATGAAAACAGACAAAAATCAATGAAAATTGGTCAAACATCATCAAAAATGAATCCTAACAGCTTTTCCCTATGGAAAATCCTATGCAAAATCGACTACTTTACCCTATTAAAATTGATAAAAATCATCAAAAACAGGCAAAAAACCAGTGAAAAACAGGCAAAAATGCATCAAAAACAGTCAAAAATCAATGTGAAACCACCAAAAACAGTGAATAAAACATAAAATTTCTGCTTATAAAAAATATTTCATAGTGAATAAAAAATAAAATTTCTGTTTATAAAAAAAAACAACAATCCAACAATTATCAATCAAAAAAGGCTACGGGAAATCGACCATTTGACCCGACTGAGATGTCAAAAACCACCAAAAACAGTCAAAAATACAATTTGCAATTTATAATTTCAATAATTTTTTATTTCAAATTAACTGAAAAATGTTTTTGTCTGTTAGGTCGGGTTATGACATCTCTTCGGGAATTCAAATTAAAAAATTGTTTGCAACTTCAAATAATGGTCAACGAGGCTTTAACAACTAGATTGACTCGTGAGCGACTAGATGCAATTAAGAGATTTGTACCAATTCGCGACTCTGTAAGGAATAAACTGCAAGCTAGACAGAGTCTTCAGACTGACTTTTCTACTGATACACAACAGTTATTTAAACCGTTAATTAGCGCAACTGAGGATGTAACATCAGCAATTTCTAAACAAGAAGAGTCTTTTCTCCCTGTGTTAGAAAAACTAGCAAAAAAAAACTAAACAAACAAAAAAATCATTAAAAACACTTCCTCAGGATATATCAACCGCTTCAGAACAAAAATTTGAAGAATTTCAGGAAGAACAACAACGACTAGTTAGTGGACCACCTAAATCAAAGAAATTAGCGGATCTATTTACCGATAAAGCTAAACAACGAATTCTCAACGAGGATATAGACAATTTAGGTGAATTTGCTGCTAACAGCTATGATTAACAAGAGAAGTTTTTCACGGACAATTATACGGATTATAGAATGTCACATAATGAATGGGCTGATATAGTGTATGAAATAAATACTGTAAGTTTAGATAGAAGGATGAAAGAATACAGAGACTTTAAGAGAGAATTTCAACTCCAAATAAGACAGCAAAAACAAGACCCATACGATGAGAAGGAATTTTCCCAGATAGAGACTCTGGGGAGTGGAATTTCAGGTAGTGGCTTAGTTGGAAACGCTAGCGTTTCATGTCCTGGTAATGTTCTCAGTGATATAGCACGATTAGAAGTTCTCATCGGAGGGAAACGAGCTGGAAATAACTCACCGGAAGTAATCAATGAAGCAGCTGATATCTGCAGGCGGTTATTTGCCGGCGGTATCATGGATATTGCAAATTTCATTGGCGAGTTAGTGGATGATTATCACAACGACTGAAAATCCCAAGGTGAAAATTCTACGAATTTTCCATTTCGTCATCGGCGATGAATCACTGATTAGATAAATAACAATTGATAAAGAATGATCATACACTACAACCATGACAAACCAGCCAGCGTCTATGAAGTATAATTCACGGTTTCCAGTTTATAGCGCGTACTATGGTGATAGTTTCGGTGATACCATTGCGGGGTTATTTGCAAGAATAGCTCCAAAAGTGGCGCCACTAGTAAAACAATTATCGATGAAAGCTATTGATGTTATTCGTGATAAGGGTATTAGTGCTGTTTTAGATCTTGCTGGAAAAGCGTTTTCAGCCGCGAAGGATAAACTAACAGCGCTAGTTCGGAGGAGAAAATCCAAAGGAGGACCACTACCGTCTACAGCAGAGATGGCTGCGAGTGTTAGTAAAACTATAAATAACGCAGTAGATCAAAAACTAGCGTCGTTGGTGACTCCCGACCAAAGCAACATCGCAAATATGATAGCGGGAAGTGGCTTACAACCACGACGGGGAAAATCCTACGGATTCTCACGCTAGTGTGAAAATCGTTTACGATGAAAATCGCGATTTAGACTTTGATAAATATAATAAAATGTTTAAACGGTCACCTGATCCAGCGTTTGATATAGACGCCCCAGTTCGCAATGATGATTCTGTACGCGATTATTAATATTACGCCTATCATGCAATAGACTCAAATAGTCGATCAAGAATTGAACTTCAAGTTCATGATACCAGTAAATACTTTCTACCCGCTGTAGCGTTTATCGATGTACAAGGAGAACTTGTAACAGCTGCTGATACTCCTGCTGTACCAGCACCTTATTCAGTTGGTACTCAAGTCGGGTTTGTCTATAATGGTATCATGGCGCTATTTGAGAGTGCAAGATACCTCATCGATGGAAAAGAAATTGAGTCGATAGATCGCGATGTTGATGTGGCTACAAGAATAATCGGGTTAGCGAGATATTCCGATGATTATACAAGATCAGCAGGACCTTCTATGATGTTTGCAAAGGATGTTAAAATACCGCTGCAGGAAATCAATTTGTTGTAAGACGACCACATAATAATGCTGGTAATGCTAATGTTGATGTCGAGAATATGATTAGAAACAACGATCCTAATTTCAATCTAGGAGCTGCAACACGTATATCAATGCTGGAAGGAGCGCGTAGATCATTTTCATGCGCGATTTCACTCCATAATATGTTCGGATTCTGCAGAAATGTCCGAAAAGTTATCTATGGAGCAAAGCATACAGTAGTACTCGTGCGAAAGAGTGATGATAATGACGCAATTTGGAGGATTCCAGCAGATGCTGAAAATCCAGATGCTGATGCTGGTAAAGTCATTTTAACAAAACTATCACTGTGGATGCCAGTGTTGACTCCATCAATCACCGCAGGAGAACGATTACTATCATTTATGGACCAAGGAGGAAAATCATTACTATGTTGGTTAACGGTAAGTACAAATGTTAAACAATCAAATATTAACGGGTTATTCACGTGGAACCTAGCATCAAAACAAGGCATTGCTGCGCCACGTCATATATTTATTGCGTTACAGGATAACACACGAGTTGGCGATCAACGTTTCAGCCATATGATATTTGATCAATTAGGTGTTAAGGACGTCTCACTGAGAATAAACGGCCAGCAGGAACCATCTGAAGATGTACAACTTGATTACGGTCAAAATCATATTGCTCGCGTGTATCATAGGTTGTTGTCATTTATGGCAGCCGTTCAAAATGTCGATACTGGTCTGCAAATATCAGAATATGACTTTAGGAATTTATATCCGATTTATTACTTTTCGCTGGAACATCTTGATTTAACAAGACAATCCGTCGTTGATATACACTTTAGCTAATGTGCTTTGTGGTGCTATTGCTAATTATAGAGCAGTTGCTGTCATTCTCAGTGACAAATCAATGCTACTCGAAGGTGTTGGTGGAAGAATGAGAGTGGTAGATGCGCCAGTGGAAAATCTTTGATTGGAATCTCTGGAAAATCTTTGATTTTCAGATTCAGAAAATCCTTGTTGAAATCGTAAACGATTTTTCCATTGAATCGGCGATTTAGGATTAGTCTTTTATTGTATAATGTCATACAGTCATATCAGTGTTGCGTTAACTCCCGGTCAACTCAAGAAATTGCAATCAGAATCGGCTAAGCGATGTGGAACCACAATCACGTTGAAACACAATCAGATGACTGGCGGGGCGAATTAGTTGTCGCTGACAACTCGTCAAGTAAAACACTTCAATGATGCTTTCAAGGATAAAAAAAGCGTTCAGATCACTCTCTCTGCGGCTGCTATCAAAAACATGATTAAAACAGGCGGTATATTCCCGTTGTTAGCTGTGATTCCAGCGTTGATTTCAGCAGCAGCCCCAGCGGTGGCTAAAGCGTCAGCGCTAGGAACCGTTGGTACCGCGGCAGGGATGGCACTACAAAAAGCAATTGGGAAGGGATATAAAACAAGGGAAAGGGTCTAAGACTACCAGGAACCCCGTATTCATGGTACATCGGGAGATCCGTTCACGGATCAGGTCTGAGAATCCCAGGAACAGTTTACTAGTTCCGTTGTCCAATTTTGATTTACTCGATGCTACTAAAAAATTGGCCATAAAAAACTTCAGAGGTGTCTTTATGAAAGATCAGTTGCCGACACAACCAAACAGTGTTGAAACCGGTATCATTAATCTCGATAACAGCACCGGACCTGGAACTCAATGGGTTGCATACGCTATTGATCCACGCGGGATTATTTATTTTGACTCATATGGATTAGCACCGCCGAAGGAATTTATGCGTTATATAAACCGCTTAAAAACTTTTCCAATGAAGACTTGGTATTCTACGCTACCAACACAACAAATGAATGATCCACCAATATGCGGCAGCGAAGCATTAAATGTCCTTGACGCTATTTCAACATCTGGAAAACCACCACATGTTGTCGTAAATGAATACACTAGTAATCGAAACGATTTTAGAGAAAGATGTATAAAATAACATGATTGATATTTGGGGGAGATCTTTGAAACCAACCACAGAAATATCTGCAACCGGTGATATAAAGAAAATAATCGAAGATGAAATAGCTGAGACGTTGAATCTAGCAAGTGTTTACCCCCTGGGAAATAGTTGTATTTCAAGATCGTGAGGGTAAATTGAAAACTAGTAATGTGTCGTTGGATGATATCTTGGTTAAACAACGAAACGCAATCGAGGATACTATCGCGTTATTTTCTGATCAGGGTAAACTCAAACCGGGTGTACTTTTTTCGACGATTACAGATAGATTAAAAACTCTCAACGATGAGTTGAAAAATTCTGTGTTGGAACTAGCAACACTTCAATCTAAAATTGAAGAACAAGGAAAACAGTTTTCAAATTTTCGTAGAAACATCGTGGATAAATTTCTTGGAACCCCGTTGGATAAATTTGAAATAAAACTCACTGATATTACAAAATCCATCGATGAGACGAAAAAATTCATCGAAGCAATTCCGAGGATGATAACAATCATTGAAAAAACAAAAATTCCTCATGAGAAAACCAACAACGTAGTATACACGATCCAACATGGATCATTTGCGTGGACACCTACAGACAACAAATTAGATATCACTGCAACCGTTAAAGGTATTTATCGATTAACACTAGTGACACTGACTCAATTTAATATTTCATCGTCGACTTCATCCAGGGTCAACAATACGATTTCAACGATCATCGACAAGGATACAACTGAAAAGTTCACGATAACATCCACTGATAAAAATTTGGTTAGGGTTTCAACAACGTGGTATTTGGAATTCGTAGCGGATTTAAGTAAATAACGGTTTCAATTGAAATCTGTTATAATAAATAAAATGGCAACATCAACGGTACCTTCGGTATCTCAATATCGCTATGATCAGGCCAGAGAGTTTCAGACTAAACTCAAAGCGTTCACTGAAGAGTATGCAATGAAAATGAAAAAATACCAACGAAGAATCACAGCAGTTGACGTTACCGTATACTCGGTGAGTGGTGTAATCACCGGAGCCGGTATTATACTATCCTCGGTGACAATGATTGCCCCGATAGCTGTTCCAATTTGTATATCAACGGCAACAACAATCGCGGAAATAATTTCGATAATAACAAAATAAATATCATCATGCAGCCAGAGTAAACTGCAAGACTACATAATTAAATTTCATGTTGTATCAACCGCGTACTCGCAATTGTCCTCGTTGATATCGTCGTCGCTCGATGATACATTTATATCCGATAGTGAGTTCTCAGCGATGCTAGATATTTATGATTCCGCGATGTCAAAATTAGAGCGACAACATGAATATAATAACAATGACAGCACCGCAGGAATTACTTCAACGAATAGTGGAGAACACAAATCCAGTACAAACAAGCATGATATCAATAACATCAACGAATCCAGAATTCAGTGTGAATTTCCCTATTCCGATTCCGGTGAAGGAGATAGCGCTAGCAAAACTAGGAGTGTATCACAGTTGGCCTAATATCAGATCAAAATCATTTGGTGGTCAACAACCGAATAATTCGTTGGTATTTGCGAGCAAGAATAAACCCGATGGAACTCCAGACTGGAACGTTGTTTCAATACCAACAGCGTCATACCAAATTGAACAAATCAATGCTGAATTAGCGCGTAGAATAAAATCGATTACTGGAAAAGAATCAAAAATCGCTATAACGGTTCACGAGCCGACGCTATCGTCTGCCATTGAAAAAAGCACAGAGAGATACGTGGTAGATATTTATCAGAGTTCTATAAGAACCGTACTTGGTTGGCCTGAAATCCCACCTCGGACAGCTCATCAAATACCTGAACCACAAAAATCTGATTATATCACCGACAGGATAAAACCCAATAATCCAATAAAAAGTTATAAAGATCACAGAATTACTATAGATTTTTTTGGTCTAGAATACCAACCAACTTTGAAAGAGAAGGAAGGGGAGGAAATAGAGGGATATCATTTTATTAACGAACCTAAAATCGTTGAAAATTTCACAGCGATGAATAATGATTTTTCACTGTTGGTAATACCTCTTAAATCCGGTACTCTCACCCGAGATGAATTTATCAGCGTCGTAGAAACATGCAACAAAATTATCGACGATATGGAAACATTTAATTTGAAAATTATTCAAGATATATTAGATGATAATAATCCCCTATCGAGAACAACATTTGCAACAGACTATAAAATCCCCGTCAAAGATATTCCAACATTCAAACTACCAGTATATAACGTACCAGAACTAAAAATACTTATCAGTGACACCATCGATGATGGTTTTAAAATAATTCATGATGCATGGAAAAAAACAACATTACCGGAAATAAAAATCCTTAAATATAATAATGACCCAGAAGGCGGTGGTAGACATATAGCTCCGTTCAACGTGAATATAGCCTCGGTGATAGCGCTAAATTTAGTATGCGATGTTATCGAAGGAAGCTATCAAATAAATCTCGAACGATCAAATCAAGCTCAGCAGGGATATATTCTATATTCATTTGCACCAACAGCTCCTCCAGGATTTCTAATTATTGAGTCTCCGGTTAATCCAGTCTATATGCGATGTCATAATAATTCGCTAACGAGAATTAATTTCAAACTCACTGACCAGTCCAATAATCTAATTGATCTACAAGGTGAGGTTCTACAAATTAGTCTGTTTGTGAAGTAGTGAAAATTCTTCGAATTTCAACAATGATTTTCATCCTAAAAAGATTGTTAACTACATAGGTGAGTGTCAGTCGTTTTTTTTTACCCAATGGAGGCATTTCGAGGAAGCCTCAGTTTGATTCATCGACGCCTGGATTCACCCCTGCAAGATGGTGTTCCAGACAAAATCACTAAGGTTCCATTTGCCAAATGGAGACTTTCTTTTTTTTTTGGGTTAAAACACGAGATTTCGTAGGAAGGCTCTATTTGTTGTTTTGAGAGGTTTATCGATTTTTTGTTTGAAAAGTTGTCCGGCTCGATCCCTCTGCTGCTGGGTGAGAGGTGGTGGATGTGGTTGGTGTGGTGGTTGTTGCGTTATGTGTAGGAACTAAGGAAATAGTTGCATAACCGTGGAAATAATTTAATCGCAGTACAGTCTTAATAAGAAGGTACCTTTAGAAATATATATATTGATTAGAAGGTGATGCAATGAACTGCAAAAAAATCATAATGATTAACTATTAAGAGACATATAAAGGATATAGAAATTATTGAGATGAACCATAGTGTTGTCTGAAGGACATGTACTCGTGATAAATAACTGCAACTCTACATTTATATCCGTGAAACTCCATAGCAGGGATGGACGTATATCCGACCTGGCCACCAGGACCTTCCGGGTGTAGCGTTACCCAGAAATGTTCTGTCCGGCCATGTTTTACACTAAACATTGGCCATTTTTGGCAGGGTTCCCCATCTACCCGTCTTTCTAGATGTCGTTTGTGGAGAAGTTGGACAAAAGAAAGTGGAGGGACTAATATAGGTGATAATCGACCCCGACCTGTATGAGGCAAACGTTCTGTACACGCCAATCACTACTATACAGAAATATCAAATTTAACAGAAAAAATATTTTAAAAACATAACCAAACGTTAAGTTATAGAAAGCTATACTGTATTAGTCAAGGAAAGAGACTTGTACAATGTATATGTGAGGATAAGAGCATTTCGTTCATATATATATATATATATATATATATATATATATATATATATATATATATATATATATATATATATATATATATATATATATATATATATATATATATATATATACATATATATATATATTAAATATATATATGACCATTCACCAGTGATGACGTTGAGTGGTTCCCGTCGAAAATTTCTGAAAAAAAATAGTTGGCACTGTCAGTCGTATTTATTATAATCATCTTTATTGCGGTATTTATCAGTCGTCTTTATTATAACGATCTTTGTTGGCGGTATTTATCAGTTGTATTTATTATAATGACCCTTGTTTACGGTATTCATCCTCCTTAACCTTTTTCGGACTCTTTTCAAAGTGAATATAAATTGAAGAAAATTATATCCTTGTAAATAAAAGTGGAAACTCACTTTTAAAACCGACTGCATCGCTTTTGAATATTTAAGCACTTAATGATATTGTATTTACCAATTTGTTGGACAAACAAAGAGACCGATGCGGTGGCCTAGCGGTTAGAGCGTCCGCCACTAAAACGGGAGGCCCTGGGTTCGATTCCCGTTCGAGTCATACCAAAGACTTGCAAAAATGGTACTTGCAGCTGCTTCGCTTGGCGCTCAGCATTAAGAGGTTAGTGTAAGGACTGGTCGGCATGTTGTCAGGAAAATGTGACTGGGTGGGACATCATGATACATGCGTGTGGAATGATGCCCCAGTGCGAGACATCACTTTAAACTGCCTCACTGTAGACATCGTAGCGATATGACTGAAGGTATTTTAAAGGTACGTTAAAAGTCCTAATCAAACAGACAAACAAAAACACTTTCGGTAGTCTATGCATGCAACGTCACACTTATGTGTTTGTGAAACATATTCCAGCACTCCCTGTCTCGTTACCACCGCACGCCCAAAGTTTGATACTCCAGGCTAATTACGTTAGTTTTAGGATGGACCTAAACAGCTAGAATACGCTGCATACAAGATTTTGTCTTTCATTTATTATACAATATACAAATGTATATCATCAGGGAATTTCAATACTTTCAAGATTACGACACAGGACAAAGTCTCTATATATAGTGATATGACCAACATAACGATTGTATGGTTGCACGATGGGGATCTCAATAATGATCGAGTTATGACATATTTACTTAGTATATAAACATTATGATATGTCAAGATTTGTTGGTACATCAGCAAATTCAAGATTACTGGATTTCATTCAGTACATTCGACACTTTTCGAATTTTGATCTTAGATTTGTGATTATATGGGATTTCATTCACAATACAGTAAGCTCCTCTTAAACTGGCAGATAATATCTTAGTTAACTAATTTTTTAAATTAAGTAACCATTTTGGTTTTACCTCTCACCGTTATATAGTTTAAAAGCAGAGAGTTGTAACAGTCATAGTATTCTTGAAAAGAAAATAATAAATGTAAATTATGTAATACATGAATGATGCTACAGAATCAAGGCATTTAGTTCTGACAGAACGTCACAGGGTCCGTTTCAAAACACAGGCTGCTACATGTTAATACAATGGTCTGATCACACCTATAAAGTATCCTAAGCGAGTGTTGGCATCCCGCTCAAAGTTTCTCTGCCTATTATATAAATAGTGTATCGTGTATATTTGTATCCTTTACTGTCAACACTTCTATTTTTATTTAAAAATTTTCTAATATTCGTGCAATGTCTTTTACAGAGTGTCATCTATACTGAATGGAAGCTTAATCATTCCACTTTTGTTTTGATTACATCTTATACAACAACATACACATATAAGATATGAGTTGTCGTGGTCGTTGTTGTTTTTATTGTAGGTTTTAACGCTATATTTCAGCAAAGTATAGGCTAAACACAGTGACCAGTATAACTGGTGGAGGAAGAACCTTGTCAAAAACCCCAAAGAAACACCGATCCACGAAAAGCTACTAGCAAGCGTTCTCTCGTATCCACGTTAAGTTTCGAACCCACGCAGACAGAGGTGATATGGTAGTGATCCGGAACAGTAATAACTTTAGACCACCCGGCCACTAAGCTGCCCCTCATATGCATGTACTATAATTTACGGAACATTCAGTTATAGTGGGGTCACTTCTTTTGACTGGGATATAAAATTGTGTTTTATTTCAAGATAATTATTTGTTTCAAGGGATGTAATGGATATCATATTGTGTTAGTTGGCTACAAATTACAGCTATACCTTTTTCAGAGTTTCAAAGACGAAAATGTTGATACTGTGATATTAATGTGGATTGCAACATATTCTCTAAGAATTTACAGTTCTTTGCTCTATTTCAATGATTTAATTTCAACTTAAATCAGATGAATGTGGGGGAAAACAATATCAGTAAACAAGTGCCATGTATATTCCAGGTTATGAAAGAGTTACTAGGATATAGCAGTAAGACCACAACAATATTCTGATGATGGCATATAGTTGTTTTAATTTGTAGACATTAATGTACTGTTGCACAAAAAAGTAATAACTTGAAAAATGGATATTACATCATCATCCAACAGAAAATTACATACGTAAACTCCTGGGGTGAGGTTAGTTGTGCTGGGCTTGTTGATAAGAATGGATGAGCATTAAATTACATGTCAACTTTAGACTGTTTAATGTACAGTGTACAATGAAAAGTAATAAGTCATATACAATATAATTTTCAAATCAACACCTGTTAAATTATAATCCGCCAAAAAACAACCACATTAACATGCTTTACATTATTTGCTAACATATTTTCGATATCATAGTCAATGACAAACACAGTACTCATGTAATCTAACTCTTGTATAACATAACTGGAAATTGCTAGATGATAAAGTGGTTAAACGATTTACTACAGTGATAAAAATGTTCAGACGATATTGATTCTATCTTAGAATATGCAGTAAGACATTATTTTAAAACAGCGATAGTCATGGCTTTATTTTTAAAACAGTGGTTTGCCTCGCTTGGCGTTCAGCACTAAGAGGTTAGTGCTATGACTAGTCGGCCATATGTCAGGATAATGCGACTGGGTGGGGCTTCCTGCTCCATATTGCGGCATGATGCCCAGTGCTAGATATCTTTTATAAACTTGCACTGCAGACATCGTACCCATATGACTGCGAAATTGTTAATACTTCCTTAAAAATGAAAATAACACACACACGCTTTCTAGACATTAACATGTAATGATTAACTAGTAACTTATGGAAATGTGTGCATACAAAATGTGTACATGAAAGGTGACACTTTCAAAAGTAAAAGAAAACTTCAAGCAAGTATCGAGATATTAAAAACGCGATATCGTAGTAAGACACCATATTGGTTTCTTCAATGATTTGTTTAAACTTGTAAAACTAATAACGATATTAAATATAAAATGGACTATTTAGAAAAAAAATTAACTGATATAATCAAACAAAAGTACATGATTTCTTACTAACATTTTAAGTATATATAATACTCCTAAATAGTTCTTAAATAATGCGATTTTATTAATAATCGACATAACGGTAACGCATGTGTCTGGTGTATATAATGTATGGCGTAATTTCCATTTTAATTTTCAAACGTACATATTAAAAATATAAACGTATAACGGTTCAAAGTTAAGTTTCAAACATCATGATCAACAACAACAATATTATTACTACTACTATAAAAAATTATAATAATTGAAACATCCATAACGCGACCAATGGTATTCCCAATTAAAATCGTAATTCAATATTGTAATAATAAGCAAAATAGAATGTATTTTGCAGCGCTGAGATGAAACGTGAACTGAACTATTGTTAAGGGTTAAAGTATATGCACTACGAGCCGGATAACACAATACTATATTTTAAATACCACAAGTCTCTATGGCGAAAGGAACTAGGTTTTGTTTTAAAAACCTTCATGTCTATTGAAAACCGCCGTTTTTACCAAACTCATTTACATATTGCCTGGCAGGAGTTCTCCAATATCCTATAATCGATGTTTTTGTTGGTACTTTATGCCAATAGCAAAGCGTATATACCATCGGTTCATTCTGTAAATTAGTACAATTCAAAGAGGTTATTATAAAACAAATCAAGAAAATACAGAGTTTAACTTCTTTAATTGCTCACGACAGCTTGGAAAATGTGTTAACCGCATCAACACAGAAAACTAAACAAACGGTCACTGTTCATCGGTGTTATTGTCCTAATTATTTCAGTATTTATATTTTATCATTACGATTGTTTTCATAATGATTCACTTAGTTCAAATACCACAAGTAATTGTTCCAGTTTTCTTTCTTATTTAGTTTTGCTGTTATTTTATTGCTTTTGTTTTTCTTCTTGTATATATTGCTTTGTCGAGAGATATATCACCACAATTGCTAAATTTGATTGTATTCTTATATCCTCAGTTTCACTTTATGATATTGTTGTATTCTTACAAAAGAGTGCTTTATCAAGTTGCATTCCACCGTTTTACACATTTGGATTGTATTCTTTTTTGTTTAGTTTCACATTTATTATATTGTTTCGTTTTCTTATATATGTCATATGTAACACACTCATTGCACCAAATCATGTTTTGTCTCGCGTATACGTTAACATCGTTTAACTGCACATGCGTTGAAAATGAAATGCCGATACTGTATATATCTTGCCCCTGCAAAATGTTAACACAAGTGACAATACCAATATTTAAAACTGTAAGTCACTGATGCCTCCAAGAATATAACAAATGGAAAATAAAAATATATAAGTATTAATTGTCACGATATCAAAATGAAATTTGAATGATATACAATTTGATCGGAATCTATTTCCTTCCATTCCCTTCTACCCTCTTGTCCATTAGGAAGAATACAAAAGTAAATATGTGGTGAGAGACAAAGGCAGTACCAACCTGTGAACAATCATTTGATTTCTGTATTCTAAAGTGTTATGACAACACATATGATGGTTAGCTGAAGGCATATACATTTATTGTGACTGAAAAGTAAAACATCTGAAGTTGTTAAATTTTTAACGACCTTTCATTTGAAATGACCCAATATTAATTATGTCATGTTTAAATCATAAGCGCTTCTTATCTGATTTAATCAATGTATATATAAAACAAACCTCAAGAAGTAAACAATACATTTATCAATTTGCAAATGGGATTGTGTATAAGCAAATGCATATAGATAGATTTTGTAGCGGATATAATACAAATACAATATATGTACAGTACATATACTGTATCAATCAATACGTATATTCCACTCGTTGTATAAAACTCGACAAACCTCGTTTCATTTTAATGAAACATGTATACATATCGTGACTGATGACTGACATACAAGATACGCATGTCATGGAGCAATGTGTACATTGGAGGCATTGGCTGCTTCTTGACGTTAGTGGCTTCCTGCGTTCCCTGACATCATCGATTTTTGTTCTGGGGGCATCATCAAAGGGTTTAATACACCTTACTGTCAGCCGCATGCCAGCCAGTTCTATCCTTATCGCAGAACTCGAGGTTTGTCATATATGTCGGGCAGCATGTCATGCTGATCTTGATGGAGTCTTTAAATCAGTTTTTGGGGTGACCAGTCCTTCTGTGTCCATTAAATAAAGATCCATGCAATATCTGACGTGGCATTCTATATTCCACCATAGGAATGACATGACCTGTCCACCAGAATAGGGCTCTTCCTTCGATATAATTAAAGTCTTCTTCTAGGTTCACCACACTGTCTTGCCATCTGACTCCCAAAAGTTGCGTGATGTGCTTTTTGTAAGCTGTCCAGGTCTCACATAAATATATAAAGCTTGTTTAACAACTGCTTTATATACCTCAAACTTGGCGGACAGCTTAATATTCATGTGACTCAACACGCGAGAGCGAATACTTCCTTGTGATTTGACTTGCGTTGCTAATGCGTGCCGTTATCTCTTTGTCTAGCCATCCATCGGAATATATGATGCTTCCATCGTACTTGAAGCGATCCACTGGTTTCAGATGGGTGTCGTCGATGGATACAACCTGGAAGAGAGCTATGGTGCCTGGGACAGGTTGGTGAAGTACCTCTGTTTAGTGCAGACTGAGAGGGAATCCGAAGTATCTCAAGGCTTCCTCGAAGCGAGTAACGGTGATCTGGAGTTATGCTTGAGTGTGTGCCATGAAAGTACATTCGTCTGCGAAATTTGCTTGAAGAATACGAATTCCTGTTATTTTGGACCAAGCAATTTGGTAGCGAAGGTCAAATAGAGAGCCATCCAGTCTGTACTGTATGTATACACCTTTCTGGAGATCACGTGTATCATGACTCAGGACACATGTGAAGAATAGGTTGAATAGTACTGATGCGAGAAACAATCCACACCTGCTTCACGCTGTTAGAAATGTTTCTTGGCTATGGTACATTCCCGTTGTAGTGAATGAGTACCATTATGTCGTCATGGAAAATTCGGATCATCTGAACTTCCTAGGACCACCGATTCGTGCTAGGATGACCCAGTATGCACCTATGTTGACCGTATCGAATACATTTGTGAGATCTATGAAGACACAGTAAAAGAACATGTTTCGATCAATGCACCTTTCATGTATTTGTCTCACTGAGAAAATCATGTCGATTGTGCTAGGAGCTCGTCTGAAGCCACGTTTGGCCTTTTGCCAATATGGCTTCTGAGACATTTTTGACTAAACAGTTGAAAAGAACGCACGCTATGGTATCGCCTGTAAACTACAGGAGTGTTATGATTCGATAGTTTCCGCACACTCCTTTGTTTCTTTTGTTTTTGTATAAGGTGAAAATATGTACGTCCTTGAGCAGCGAAGAGGGTGGACAGACCAAAACTATTTCAGACAAAATCAGAAATAAACCGAAATTATTTCAGACAAACCGAAACTATTTCAAACCCAAACCATTTCAGCATAGAGGACGGACAGACCAAGTTTTCAAACAAAACTAAAGCCTCCACGGAGACCGAAACTATTTTACACTGCTACAGAGACAGAGTCTCCAGAGAGAGAGAGAGAGTAAATAGACCGAGGTTTCAAACCTAACGGAGACAAACTATTTCAGTGTTATGGTTTTAACCGAATATTTGATCAAGTCCGATACGATATGTTGATCAAGGGTCATGCAAATTTATCGTTACAAATCCATGTGTGATTGACTGAGCGTGACTAAAGATATTTCTAAAGAGATTATAATCCATATCTCCACTGAACCAGGTCTGGTAAATATTTCGTAGCGTATGTGTGGTAACTCCATTAAATACAGCAAGAATATTGCAATTATCCCTGATCATTTTTGGTATTTGTGTATATCTCTGAGTGACATATATCACATCAGTATGTTTATGCCTACCTCTGGAAAATATCCTGACAGGGTTTGCTTGTCTATCTAACATCATATCATCATATACGACTAAATTGTCAATACTTCTATCAAGAGAATCAACCCTCGGTGCTTTTTTTGATATCGGTTATAAATTCAATAATATCCTCATCGATTTCCGATTTTGCTTTCTCGTTAAAATCTGTTAACACCTCGTAACATCGCTGATCGTCTACACTCGGGGCTACCAAATATAGTTTATCCCTTTTCATCCATTTCGTTATCATATTAAGTAACAACTGTGTCTTGCCACTTCCAGATGATCCAATTATAATCATACGAATAGAATTTGGTAGAGCTGCATGATACTTAACGGGTTGTCGTGTTTTTGCTGCCGAAAAATCAATTACATTCATGTTATTATAATAAATTATGAATCTATATTGTGTGAAATGTAAGAAGCGTATTAGCACAAACGACTTGACAACAATTCCAACAAGCAATAACAGATCAGCACTTACTGGTAAGTATGTACAATGTGGTACAAAAAGAAATTAGATTTGTTTTTATGAAATCTGGAGATGTTTTTTAAAAAAAACGAGGAGGTGATATTGCAAGCAAACTAGCAAAACTTCCCCGGACTCCATGGGCAAACTATCCAGGAGAAAAACACCTTCCGAGATATAGTTATTGTGGACCTGGAACCAGACTCGATATCCGACTCGATGATCAAAACCAACCCCGACCCGGTGAATATCCAATACACGCTATTGATAAGGCATGTCATGCTCATGATGTTGCTTATAAAAGCAGCAATCTGCAACACAGACATATCGCAGACATATCGCAGATGTGAAATTGATTCATGCCTTAAATTATATCACTGATAAGTCCTTCAAAGAAAAATTAGCTTCATGGTTGATACAATCGGCGATGAAAAGTAAATTAATGCTGGGTGCTGGTAATTAATAACAACATGGAATCTATTTATTATTCCCCAAAAGGATACTGGAGAGGTAAATCAGTAATCGATAAATTCTCTAACGCCGCAAAGGTGAAAATTACCACCGCGGCGGATTGGTTATCTATATAGGCGATATGGCATATTTATCTACCACTGCCTGAACAAATTAACTTCTCACATTTTGATATCAGCGTCCCTAATGAAGTTCATCAGGCTGATATATTATTTCTGCCGCATGATACTGTTAATAAACGGACATACAAGTATGCACTAACCGTAGTTGATGTTGCGAGTGATACAAACAAGCAGAGCCGCTGGCGACGAAGTTATCAACTGAAGTAGCTTTAGATTTATCGACGAGGTCCTCTACAGTGGCCAAATCTACTTCAGGTTGATCCTGGCAAGCAATTTCAGGGTGCAGTGTTATCAACAATGAAGCAGCATAATGTCACCATCAGACGAGGACATACTGCACTACATCGCGATCAGCCAAGTGTTGAACGATTTAATCGGACACTTGCTGTGTGGTTATTAGGATATCAATACGCGAAGGAATTTATTCAGGATAAACGATTTCGTGAATGGGTCAAGAGATTACCAGGCATAATTACCGCGCTAAATAATGAAATTGCTCGAATAATCAATATAAAACCTATTAACGCCATCAAAAAGAAGTATATAACTGTACAAAAACCACAAAATGATTTTTCAAAACATCGAATACTCGGCAATATCACTGTGATATATTTATATGAACCAGGAGAGCTTGATGGTGGTACAAAAAGAGCTACTGATCCTATTTGGAGTGTCACCGCACATAAAATATCTAGCATAACGAGATCCACGAGTAGACCAGCAATATACAGATTAGATTCAACTGCTCCTCAGCGCGGATTTCCACGCGAGCAATTACAAGTGATACCCGAGGATACTCAGTTGCCGCCGCGTGGTCTTAACTAGCACCTCTTACCTCTGTTACACTCAAGACAAGACAACATCACATTATCTCTGGTATGACCAACACTGCTGTCTTTTCTGTCTGCGGTAAACTGGCGAGGATCTTTATCCGACCAACACGAACGCAGTGATTATTATGTTGTTGTTTCAGTGTAATTATAAATTCAGCATCAACATCAAATTTTCTGTTATTTTTTTATCCTGTTGTTTATAACCAGCGAGCTTTTTTCTGATTATATCGTCGCTGACCATATCACTTATTGTGGTGTCATTAGCATCTAAAACAACTCTTCGAAGTTGATTTATTCTTCGTACTCTGGATACTGCCAAGTAAACTGAATTTGACCACTCGATGCGATCATTTACAATCCGAACAATCGTATATGATATAGTCAATCCCTGCAAAGAATGTATCGTCGCTGCGTATCCTAGCGTCCATGGGGATTTATCAGCACGCTATGCATTTTCGGCGACGTTGATATCAGCCAACACTATATCATTTAACACGAGAATCTGCTTCTCTGTCTGGCCAGGAATATCAATTTCAATATTCTGTCTTCGTGTATCTGTAGGCCTATAACACAATGACGCTGGAAGCGTTGCGAATTTTTCTTTATGCGCGCTAAACAACTTCATCTGAAGTGTATCTCTGACTATCTTTCTACTTGCCACTATCAAATCGTTTTGTCTCCACGCTTCCCAAAACTCGTTTAATAGGGATTCTGAAATTATTTCACGCGCTATTTCACACTGGATTTTGTGCTGTTGTAATCTGATTAATTTCTTAAATTCACTTAATTCTTTATGAAGTGATCGATGATCAGTATTAATTTCTTCATAATAATCTACAAAATTCTTCAGCCAATTATGTGGAGATAAATCGACAAATGGTGGTGGTTGGCCATAATCGCTACACATTATCACAGTGGAATTCGCTAACAATAGCCATTCAAGAAACATTTTTAATATATCTAACGACACTGTGCATATCTCATCCCAAATAATAATTTCAGGAATATATTTCTCGCCCATTCGATCTGGAATTCATTTGTCACCTTTCCATTGAAAGCAACTGTGATAAGTGCAAGAAGTAACAACTCGCTGTTTCATCTCTCTTGTAAGACTGTTTGTTGGTGTTAGCACAATCATGTTTGATTTCCCTCGAAATAATTCGATCACACTCGTCGTCTTCCCTGACCCACCACATCCGTTTAAGTAACTAGTTTTATATCTACATATTCGATCGGAACACGAAGGCGCACTAGATAGTTCTGATATTTGATTATTTTTCAAGTAATTGATTTCAATTGTAACATCTGCTGATTTAGAATAATCACGCACTATCTCTTTTTTAATTCTCCATGTTCCCCAGCACTCGTCGGAATTTCTAAATTTAGCCACTGCTTCACTGTGTTTTACATCTGTGTAAAATGAATCAGTGGGGACTCTAATCGCGGATTCAGAGAATCTATTTATCATCTAAAGTAAATTGATAGGAGCATAAGCCAGCAAAGACGCCCTTAAATATGTGTATTGAGGATTATCTCCATTGATGTAAGTAACAATTGTACCAAATTTTGTTCCATCAGACAAGAAGGCGTCTTTACGATTGACATATATACCTCTAGATGTTGCATCTGCAATTATAAAATCGTATTCAGCATCATGTATAATTAATCGTGAAGAATATCGCTTGTGATCATATTTTCCACCTTGGATGAATTTACCAATTATTCTTCTACCGAGATCTTTTGCGTGTTTATTTCTAACCTAACGATATATTCTTTGTCGAGCGAAGGAAATTTTTCTTTGTTTTCGCTAATTATACTATCTAAACTATCGGGTTGTGGTAATCAAAACTCAGTTTGTTTCCGATATGATATAATTGCTTCACTGACAATCAGCGATATCAGTTTTTTAGAATCAATCATATACCGTAACAATACTATTGGCATCCAGTGTTTTTCAGATATGTGTCTACCAAACCAAACATAACAGCACGGATGATGTCCTTTAGCGAATTCAAATGATACCACAAGAGCGAATCCGGTTAGATCAAAATCGGGTAGCGGCCCATTAATCACAACACGGATCATCTCGTGTGTAGGGTTCCCAAATCGTTTAAAATACTCAAAGCATTCTCCGTACCCGAGAAAACTCTCTGGATAAAACGCAACCATATCAACCGAAATAACACTTTCGGTGTCATATTTGGTATTCCATAATCCACCATGGCCCACCTCCATACAGCTTGCTTCGATATCTGAAATTCAGCGCGTGTTCGTTTCCATAGATTTTTCATTCTCGTGAAATGAGCTGCAACTGACGGGATTGTAAAACAGTTTGTTAGTAATTGTTCGTCGTTATCCATTGAAAAATCACGAGCTAGTTTTCTCATGTCGTCTTGAAGAGATTCAGTACGATATATTTCGCCGTTAGGTCTTACAAATTGATCGAATTTACACTCTTCGTCTTCAACTCTGAAATAACCATACTGACACAGGATCGTTTTTACTTAACTGATAAATAAAATCAAACAAATTTCCTCCAGAGTTCTCTACGGGTAGATATTTTATGGTTCTATCCCGAGGAAATATTGTTACCGCGGACGTCCATGCGTGTGCATTATGGTAAATAATTTTGATTGGAGATCCTCTCGATTTATTTTACGATTCATGTAATTCTTCTCCTGTTATCGTGTTACGGTTATTGGAAATTTTAGTATCTTTTCTAGCTCGGCTACATTTTAAATTGTTGCAGCGCTCTTCCGGACTGCTATTCGTTTATTTTTTTTACGTCATTTACCGTGTATCATATATACTTTAATTAAGAAATATATGCTAATTGACGTCATACACTAAGCACACCCTCTGGGGTTCTAGACCGTTATTTGGCGGGTTATATCCTCCCACGTGGACTGTGCTTCGTGGTGCCCCTAGGTCTGCTCAGATGTAAATACACCTGAGGGGCCCGCATGGGGTTGTGTTGTCTTATACATGTGACCTCTGGACCTCTAAAATGTGAAGGCAATTTAAGGGTTCAACATGGGGTCTTTCATGTATATCTCTAGGCGTGATAATATGTCGAAGATACTTTAGAGTGAATAGAGATTGTACCGTCATGTATCATATGTGCCTTCAACCTGCTAGAACACTTGAGTAGAGGTTAAAAGGTTGTATTGTCGATATCATATATGAAAACGAGTTAAAATTGACCCCATTTTTTATTGATATATTTTTTATATTAGATATATAAATATATTAAAGATATATATATATATCTTATAATGAATTTCGAAAATATATAAATGGCATAATAAATAAAATTTTAAATTCAAAAAATCAAAAAATACAATTATCAAATAAATTAGATTGTAATCAAATTCTCTCTGATTTTCAAGATCTCGATGATAGCGCTCAGAATAATAAATATGTCTTGCCTTCTCAATATGCCCTGATAAAATGGATTCAGCATGCTGTAAATGAATCCCTGATATATTGAAATGATCTAAATAAATTCATTCTGTTATTTACAGCAGTCGAAAAGGTCAGAGTTGAACTCGGCCAACACTACCAGGTCAGGCGTACAATAAATTCCAGAATTAAGATGAAGAAAGATATCATTAAGCAGAATAATACACCGAGTTTTGAAACTTCATAAGAACGCAGTGTGCACATCATTTCCCCTCTCTCGACTGTTCCAACATATCCAAACACAAACAAGTACGGGATCTAACTACTCTGTTGTACTACATGTACACTGACTATGTGTTTTGAAACTAGACAGGTATGTAAGATTACTCACACGGAACGAAATTCTTTTGACAATTTGTATGGGTTTGAAATTCTATATCCAGTGATATAATCACCAGTGATAAATCACTAGTTGGGCAAACAGGTATGAGCATTGTTAATATGTTTTGCACCGGTAATTTTGTCACCGGTGATTTATCACTGACAAGTCTTCATGATCAAGTCAATGAACACGGAAGTAATGTCGGGGGAGGGGGTAACTGTTTACCATATTAGAAATTGCTAGCAATTTAACAATAATGGTCGGGGAATTGTTAACAACTAGAATGGTTTGCGAGCGACTAAAAGCAATAAAAAAGTTTTTACCCGTAAGAGTCTCTGTCAAACAAACATTACAAGCGCGTCAGGTATTTCAAACTAATGTGCAACAGGCACTGAACAATTATTCAAACCGGTAACCACAGCTACTGTGAGAGTTTTTTCTGCTACTGAGAAAGGTGTTACTGCAACTGAAAAAGCTATATTACCAGTACTCGGAAAAAAAGCAAAGGAAACTGAACAAACATCAAAACTTACAAAAACCTCAAACCGGTCCGAAGAAAACCGGTGAAAAAATAAGAGGAATTACCTGATAGATTTACTGAGGAGGGTTTAACAGCAATCGATAAGAGTCATCCAAGAAAACTTCCTGCGCTTGTTGTTACGACTTATGAAAATAAGAGAAAAATATTGAAACCATAACACATCAGATATATTTAAAAAATAGAACAATGGGCTAATGTATTTTACAAAATCGAAACTAACACAAGTCGAATTGATACAACAAAAACATCATATACTGGATATCTCAAAGCGGTGGGTGAAGTATATAATCAATATGAAGAACTGAAACAAAAGCAAAAACCGCAAAGATTGCAAAGAAAAAGACAACAGCCTTCAAAGAAACTGTCTTTCTCACCTCAAAGACAACCACCGCCTGATGATGATTTAGCAGGTTTGAGATTATTGGAGCCTGATAATGCACAATCATTTTCTATGCCATCTAATCGAGAAGAATATGATGATTTGCAAGGTGCAACTGGAAGTGGTTTTTCTCAGAGTGGAGCTCAAGGCGGAGCTTCAGGTAGTGGCATTGTTCGTTGTCCTAATAATATTCTCGGCGACATAGCACGATTAGAAATTCTCATTGGGGGAAAACGAGCTGGAAATAACTCACCGGAAATAATGAAGCCGCTGATATCTTCAGACGACTATTTGAAGGTGGTGTCATGGATATTAGTGTATATCGAGAGTTTATTGTTGAACTCGCGGACGGTTACCATAGTGACTAATTTTCATTGATGACTTTGTCCGTGACATTTTGTCATGCAATTAGATAAATAGCATTTAAATAAGATGATAATACACTATAACCACAACAAACCAACCATGGTCTACGTAGTAAATTCACGATTGCCTGTTTATAGGGCGCATTACGGAGATGGTCTCGGTAATGTTATTCAAGGGTTATTTACAAGGATGGTTCCAAAAATAGCACCAATCGCAAAACAATTATCAATGAAAGCTATTGATGTTATTCGTGACAAGGGTATTAGCGCTGTTGGTGATGTTGCCGGTAAAGCATTTTCCGCGGACAAAGAAAAACTACTAACAATAGTTCGAAGACGAAAGAAACCAAAATCACTAGGACAACTACCATCTACGGCGATTATGCCTGTGAGTATTAGCAAAATAAAAAACAAAGCAGTGAATCAAAAAATAGCATCACTGAACAATGACGGATATGACACTCAGGGAAATATTACTGCAAATATGATAGCGGCAAGTGGCCTGCGATCGCGATTTAGATCAAGAAATATATAACACAATATGCCCCAGTGCGCAAAGATGATTCTGTACGCGATTATCAATTTTATTCCTATTACGCAATACAACCAAATAGTCGATCAAGAATCGAACTTTAGGTCCAAGATACCAGCAAATACTTTCTAGCCGCAGAAGCATTTATTGAAGTAGAAGGAGAGCTTGTAACAAATGTTGCCGCTAATAGTCGGCTTTGTCAATAATGGTATTATAGCGTTATTTGGTAGTGCTAGAGATATGATTGATGGAAGAGAGATTGAATCTATAGAGCATGATGTTGATGTTGCCAAAACAATAGTGGGGTTAGCAAGGTATTCGGATGATTATACAAGATCAGCAGGTCCATCTATTATGTTCGCTAAAGATATTACTGATCACGCTGAAACCAATAAGTATATGAAATTACTGACACCAGTAACTACTGGAGTTGCTAATCAACCAGACGACGATGAACATGAAGCTAGACCAGCTAATCCCTTTGATGTTATAAAAGGTGATAGTTCTCGTTACAACCTAGGGTTTACAACACGCGTACCAATGCTACAAGGACCGCGTAGATTATTCTCATGCGCGATTCCACTATCTCATATATTTGGATTTTTCAGAAATGTGAGAAAAGGTATCTTTGGAGCGAAACATACAGTAGTCCTCGTGCGAAAAGGCGACGATAATGATGCAGTCTGGCGTGATGATGGTGTTGACATACATTTCCGAGCTCGTGTAACCGCTCCTCTTGCTTTTGGTTACAGAGCAGTTGCTGTCATTCTTAGTGACAAATCAATGCTACTCGACGGTGTTGGTGGACGAATGAGAGTAGCTGATGCGCCAGTGGAAAGCATGTAAACATGTAAACAATTAGATCAATCTCATATTAAATAAAATGATATATAGTCATGTTAATGTCACTCTGACTCCTGGTCAGATTAAAAAATTGCCATCGGATTCAGGTAAAAAATGTGGAACTACGATATCCCTAAACCATAATCAGATGTATGGTGATCAGAATAAACTATCACTGACAACTCGTCAGATTAGGCATTTCAATGATGCTATCAAAGATAAAAAAGGGGTTCAGGTCACTCTCTCTGCGTCCGCGATCAAAGACATGATAAAATCAGGTGGTATATTTCCATCACTTGACAACAATTATATATCCTCGGCAAATCTATTAAAAACACTCAATGATAAATATCACTCCCACGTAAATCAATTTGCGGGTTTACAAAAAATGTTACCGAGGTTCAACTCCCCGTTGCTAATTTTTTTGGATTACCACCAGTGACCACGCCAAAGCTCACAGAGATAAAAACCGCTATTGATAACACAGCTACGTTGCGAGTTAAGTATGATACTCACATAGAAGCGTTTACTCGTCTTCGTAATGATTTTGGAAAAGTTGATGATGCCCTTGATAACTTTTTTGGCAGACCTGCAAAAGTTCCTATAAAACTCATAGATGTAAAAACATCCATTGAAGAGATCAAAAAGACTCACGAGGCCATCAAGGATGATTTTCCTCCGATGATAACCCGATTAGATAAAATCAAAATTCCTCATGAGAAAAATGTCAAGTCGGTATATACGATTCAACACGGATCATTTGCGTGGACTTCTACAAATAACATATTCAGTATCATCGCAGTCGTCAAAGGTATTTATCGACTAACACTGGTGTCACCGACTCAGTTTAATATTTCATCGACGAGTTCAACCGGGGTCAACAATACACTATCAACGATCATCGATAAGGATACAACTGAACGATCCACGATAACAGCCACTGATGATAAACTAGCTTGGACATCAGTAACATGGTACGTGGAATTTTTGTAGCAGTAAACGCTATAACAGTTCATGAACCAACACTATCATCCGCGATTGAGATAAACTCACCCGGATATGCCGTAGACATCTATCAGAGTTCTAAAAGAACCGTGCTAGGATGGCCTCGGACATATTATCAGAACATACCGGAACCTAAAAAGTCTGATTTTACTTCTGATAAGGGGGATATATCACGATGCTAGGGTAAAAAATGCAATAAAAATGTAAGTGTGGCTGATAAAGAAAAATTAAAATTGATACATTATTAAACGAAGTTAATTGGGTTTTTATAAAAAAAAAACTCATGGTGAAAGAATTTACATTCTTTTTGAAGATACTATAGATCAAATTACTAGTACATTTGGTCTTATAGATTATTTTATAAAAGAAAATCTATTACTGTTACGGCAATCTTTTCAAAATTATATTTCCAAGGTAACAATTTCACATGATGAAATTATCAAACACGTAGAAATATTAAATCAGATTATAACTGATACAAAACGTTTTCATGAACGAATAATAAGAGCGATTATAGTACAGGAAAAGAACGACGACGAGTTTTAAAAGATTTATCATTAATAGAAGATAATATATCTCAATATAAAGCTCCTAGATACCCCAAAATAGCAGCGTTCAAAAAATCTGTCAATGATGTCATAGATGAATATTTCCCACAAATACTCCCCGAATGGAAAAAAATAACACAACCACAAACAACCATCCGCAAACATAATAATGACCCAGACGGTGGTGGTAGGCATATTGTTCCTCAAAATGTCACTTTATCCTCGGTGATTGCAATAAGTCTAGTATGTGATGCTATCGATGGAAGTTACCAAATAAATCTCGAAAGATCAAATCAAGCCCAGCAGGGATATATTTTTATATTCATTTGCACCAACGGCTCCACCCGTATTTTTAATAATTGAAGATCCAACAAATCCGGACTATATGCGATGTCATAATGATTCATTAACGAGAATTAATTTTTAAACTCACTGACCAGTCCAATAATTTGATTGATTAACGAGGAGAGATTTTACAAATTAGTCTGTATGTGAAATCCTAAAAACTTTAATCATAATACTGAAATAGTTTGTTTCCGTTAGGTTTGAAACCTCTCTCTCTCTCTCTCTCTCTCTCTCTCTCTCTCTCTCTCTCTCTCTCTCTCTCTCTCTCTCTCTCTGGAGACTCTGTCTCTGTAGCAATGTGAAATAGTTTCGGTCTCCGTAGAGGCTTTAGTTTTGTTTGAAAACTTGGTCTGTCCACCCACTATGCTGAAATGGTTTCGGTTTGAATTTGTTTCGGTTTGTCTGAAATAGTTTCGGTTATTTCTGATTTTGTCTGAAATAATTTCGATCTTACCACCCTCTTTGCTGAAATGGTTTCGGTTTGAAACAGTTTTTGTTTGTCTGAAATAGTTTCGGTTTATTTCTGATTTTGTCTGAAATAGTTTCGGTCTGTCCACCCTCTTTGATGCTGCTTGATCTCCTGGGCACAGACACCTCCTTTCAAATGCTGTTCAGAATGCTGTGCAGTGCCTCAAGTAATTAGGCTAGATGCATTGAAGTGTTTAACAAGATTTCCATCCGCGCCTTGTGATTGACATTTTGATTGATTCGTTCGTGGCAAGGTTTAGGTCCAAGTCCGAAATTATTGGCTTCGTGACAATTGCTTATGAATCTGCAGAGTCAAAAATAATAATAATAATAATAATAATAATAATAATAATAATAATAATAATAATAATAATAATGACAATAACAATAACAATAACATTAATAATACTGAGAACCATTCACAGCGCCTAATTTTTAGAAGCTACAAGTGTTTAACAACATCTATAATGATATGACTACAAAGAACCAAAAAGAACCCAAAGCACCAAGAAATAGGAAAACATAAAAAATGCTGAACATATTTAAGGTAGGAAACTTTATCAGAACTTTTAGTTGTCCTTGCAGTCGAAATAGGTGAGTTGTAAGAGCACTCTTAAAATGGATCCCATTGTTCATCGTGTCAAATTTCAATGGGCAGTTCACTCCACGTTACAGTAACTTGCATTCCAAAAGAACTTTGTCCATATTAATTAGTTTTCATGGTGGGAATAATGAGTATACCAGTGTGAGAAGAAGAGCAGCAGTGTTTTGAACTTTTGGAAGTTTCTGGAGTAGATATTGAGATTAATCAGATATAATTTAGTTACAGTAGTCAAGTCTTGAAAGTATACTTGAACACACAAGTGTTTTAGTGGCATCAACTGAAAGATATTTGCGAATGGAGCTGATGCTTCTAAGCTCAAGATATGCAGCCTTGCATATGTTCATGACATGTAAGTGGAATTTGAGAGTATTGTCCAAAGTGACACATAGGGTTCGTGCTGAATGTCTGAATTTAACCCTGGTGCTTCTGACATGTATTGTTTGAGGTAAAGGTCGTGGATGAGAAAGTCGTTTTGTTGTGATCAGAATGACCTCAGTTGCATCATCATTCATTTGCAGCTTGTTATATGGCATCCACGATTTCACATAAGAAATGCACCTCTCTACGCCTTCGATGGTAGGTGGCTAGGTTTGTATATTTGGGTGTTATCAGCGTACGCCTTGTACCTATTCCAAGCAATTAAATTACAAATAGTGATATTATACCCATCCTCCACCCCGAACAAAACTAACAGCAAAATTGAAACTAAGCAGATTAGTAACTCCCATAGCTTGATGAACGAGAGCCAAAATACGAAAGGAAACAATGTATAAAATCCCTAAAATATTAGGAATAAATAACAAACATGCTGAAACAATATGAATGGAACAAATATAACGTGCTTCGAGGGCAGCAGTTTCGCATATTGAATAAAATCTATACCCACCTAACTATCCATCACTCAAAGTCCTTTGACTGATACTCTCTCATACTCACTAATTATGAAATAAAATCAGTTGCTAGCAAAGACTAATTTTGAACTAGCGTAGATTTAATTCGCATTGGCGTCAAATGTTTATGTTTACACGATTTCTTTATATAAGACTGAATAAACTTAAGATTTTGTTTCAAGTTAGGTTCTGATACTACTACTACTACTACTACTAATGATGATGACTTTGTATAGCACCTCATCTTTAGAAGCTCTGTGTGCTTTACAACATCTATAGTGATCTGACTACAATACAGATAAACAAAAAACTAAAACATGAAATTGGAAAATATAAAAACATGATGAAAACATATAAGATACAAAACAATATTAGGTCTCTAAATTTGTTCTTGCTGTCAAAGAAGGTGTGTTTTAAGTGCACTCTTAAAAGGGACGACTGTGTCTTTGTGTCTAATTTCAATGGGCAATTCGTTCCACATAGCCGGGTCCTGGTATAAAAAATCGTTATCTATATGACGTCGTTTTCATAGTGGGAACAATGAGTATACGATTGTCAGAAGATTAGTGTATACACATGGGTGAGGCCGGATAGGTATGTTGGACTGGAGTCTGTCAGTGAATCATAGCACAGAGAAGAAATTTTGTGTTTTATTCTGTATTAAATTGATAGCCAGTGTAGGGTAGAGAGCAGTGGTGAGGTGTGTTCTGATCGAGGTTCTCTAAAGATGATCCGAGCAGCTGTGCTTTGAACTTTTGGAAGTTTCTGGAGTAGATATTGTGACAAACCAGACATAATTGAGTTACAATAGTCCAGTCTTGAAATACTAATGAACACACAAGTGTTTTAGTGGCATCAATTGAACGATATTTGCGAATGGAACTGATTCGTCACAGTTCAAGGTATGCAGCCTTGCATAAGTTCATGACATGTTGATGCAATGTTTAGAGTACTATCTAGAGTAACACCTAGGTTTCCAACTGATTGTGTGAATTTAATGTTGGTGTTGCGGATATTTATTGTCTGTGGTGTGAATGAGAAAGTCTTTGAGTTGTAATCAGAATAACCTCAGTTTTATCGTCATTCATCTGCAGCTTGTTACATGTCATCCATGATTTCACATCTGAAATGCACTTCGCTACTACCTAGATGGTAGCGTCAACTTCAGTTGGGTGTCTAGACATGTCTTTTTGGGTGTCGCCAGCGTACAATTGATGATACACTGGGTGATCTATGACACTTGGGAGCGGCTGCGTGTATAGAATGAAGAGCTCAGGACCAAGAGCAAGCCCTTGTGGAACACCAAAACATAGATCAGCTGGGCTAGAGCTTATTCCATATGCAGGTACAATTTGTGTCCTGCTGATTAAGCAGGACTTGACCCACTGAATGCCAAATACATGATGGAGACGGTGAAGAAACATATCATGGTTTATTCTGTCACATGCTGCAGAGAAATCAAGGTGGGTGAGGACTGTAATCTTTCCACTATCTCAAAGCAGAGAGATTGTCATTTAATACTTTCAGAAGTGTAGTTTTAGTAGTGTGACAAGGGCGATAAGCAGAATGTACATTGCTGAAGAAACTGTTTGAATTCAAATGAGATACATGTAGGTTAGAACAAATGTTTCTAAGGTATTTTATATGAACGGGAGATTAGAAACTGAGCGGTTCTTCTTTAAATCGTTATGGTCAAATGTTGGTTTCTTCAGCATAGGTTTTACGATGGCAGTTTCGAAGAATGATGGGAATTCCCCCGATGAGAGAGATATATTAATAACATCAGTTAGCGAAGGCAATATTGGGTCTAAGCACTCAAGCAACAGTGATGTTGAAATTGAATCAAGTTCACGTGACGTTGGTGCACTCTTCATCACGATTGTCCGTACTAAATCCATAGAGACAAGTTCAAATGCTTCTTACGGTTGTCACTGGAATTCTGTATCATAACTGTATGGTGACCAGCCAGTTGAACTTGTGTTGTCAAGCGAATCTTTAATGGTTTCTACTTTGTCACTGAAGAAATTTGCAAATAGGTCCGGAAAGTCTACTTGTGAGAAGGTTGCTGGAAGTGGTGTACATGTGTTCCTTGACATTAGTTTGTTAGTTATCTCGATGAGCTCTTAGCAGCTGGAACTCTCCGTGATCTTAGTAACATAGTGGGATAATTTGGCTAAATGGAATATGTTTGTGATATTCTCCTTAGCGGCTTCATATATTTGTTTATGAATAGCGAGTTTGGTGGAAAGCTGAAGCCTCTGTGCTTTGCAGTGCGAAGCTGGTCCCTAACACTGATTTACAATGGATATCACTTTTGTAATTGGTACGCTGCATTTGGTGGCTGGGGCATGTTTTCAAGCAATGAACGCGGGCAGTTATCGAGTTGTTCTGCTGTATGAGGTAGGTGTTTAGTTATGTTTTCTTGGATGTCATGCATTAATTTGGTTATATTTATCTTATGGAAGGTTGTCTAAGTAGCAAATGAAGGTGGAGGGTTAGGGACTGATACGTGGAGATGGCATATAATGCAGAGGCGATCTGACGCATGTTTGTTGGATACAAGGGTGGATTGCATAATATTATCATCAAGTCTGTAAAGAAACCAGTCTAAAATGTGACAAAGTTTATGGGTGGGTTGGTTAACTAACTGTTTAATGTTGAAAACATTAATGGAATCTGAGTTTTGAAGTGTATGGGTTTCTTGGACAGTCAAAGTAAAAGTTGAAATCTCGAAGTAAATGCTGCTATGTATAGCATCTAGTGTGCTGAAAAATAGCGTTGAACCAGCAACAACATCATGAACACAATATAATGAAACATCTATATAGGATGATTTAAGAGAAAAAAGCTGTTATTTCGGTTGGTTTATTCTTTATATGTTTGTATGCTGTATCTAATTATGAACAACAATGACACTGCCTTGAAAACATATATGTAACAAATATTTTCTATTGTTTAATTACAGGTATATAACAGTCACAAAACCTTTAATCTACTTTGCCAATAACCGCTAATGTGGATAAATTATTTTACATGTATTGTTTCAAGACAAGTTGTTACCCAAGTATTAACAACGTGTGTTAGTATGTGCTGGATGAATTATACATATCGTTATTTTGTTAATAAATATCTATAATCTTGGTGAAACTCACCCGAATTCAAAGGAAATCCCGAAATCGACATACCTAACTTCCAAATTGTCCTGTTTCAGTAAGTTGTCTGGAAATGTTCGATGGATATTCATCTTATACGGATTAAATTGGAAAGATTTCAAAATTTTGTTAAATATGCACATCTATAGGAAAAAATTAGTTACGAAATATTGAGGATTACAATATGAGCAATTAATTAGCAATAAGTTGAAATAAGTATGGCAACAATTAAAAACCTAGATAACTACTTAACAAGATAACCGGTTGGGATTTTTCAGCTTCACAACATAATACGTTTGACGATGATATAAATACAATGTTTAATAATGAATGACTTGAATGAGCAAATACATGATGAATACGTGCTTGTGTATTTAATCCAAATTATATATTATTAACATAATAACGCACAAATGTAATAAAGAAAAATACAAACAATTTATTCTACAAAAGACAAACACAAGGCGTGAATGATTCACCGTGACTAAACAATGGATAGATGCATATCGTTTACTCAGCTAGCGAACAATGTAGATTGTTAAATTGTACAAATGAAAAAAGGACGGATATGTAACTTATCTTTACAGTTCCTAAAGATACAATAGATTTTACTAAATTGAAAATTACAGCTTTACAGCTGAGACTATGCATGTGGTTGGCTTTACAGCTTTCATCACGTATACCCCGATTCCTCTGATACTTGGAACGATTGGGTCGCTTTAGTCACTCCGTACATCACCGGACAACACTAGACACTCAGATACTGGACAGCTCTACAGCTGTGACATTCCAGACACTGGACATCACCGGACGCTCTGGAAGCGGGAAATTTCCAGACACTGGACAGCTCAAAAGCTTGGACACTCCAGATACTGGATATTACAGACAATCGACAACACCTGACATTTCCAGACACTGGGCAGCTGAAGTCATATTCAATTCCGTGTACTATTTATATGATACGGGTATAAAAACGTAATAATGTTATACACGGTTAGTTATACAAATAATATTAACGGCATACTGATTTCGAAACAACAAGTTCAGAAATAAACCTAACCATGCTTGCAAAGAATCCTACTGCACTAAACATTTCTTACAAATGTAGCCTTATATTACTATCACAAAATCCTTTGCTAGGTCGTAAAGAAGAATATGCAAATGTGCATTATTCTGTGTAAACCAAAGCTAAAAACCATGCATACATTGACGTGGTATTTCAATAGTGTTATCGTGTATACGAGAAATTATTTACAATTACCTACCTCTATAGCTGAAGATGTGCGAATCCTTATAGTAGATCGCCGACTGACAATACTTTCCTTAATGTGAACAGCATTACATGTGGTCAGGTATTTATACACAGGTATTGTTTGTGCATCTAAGACATTCAGTTCCTCCCATCAAAATCACGTCGTACGTGTGGCATATGATGAACCAAACTCACTATTTTGATATACGACACAATTTACATTATTCACCCTCGGATATAGTTGTACGGCAGAAATGAAATTCTAGTACACGAATTTAATAAATAAATAAAAATGGTTTATAAAATTACGTAACAACTACAAAAAATGTTTTGAGTGTGTGTGTGGCTTTGCTTTGGATACTTGATCTGTTGTAATTTCTACTTATTTCTTCGGTTGTTCTTGTTTGGTTTGTTTGGTATGACCGGAAATCTGATTCCATTTAGGCAGTACATAACTTCGCAATATATACAATCACTAAATATAAATATCCAAACTTTTAAACCACCAACATTTTAAATCCATGAAAATAACTATTTATATGTTATTAATAAAAGTCACATACATTAAACAAACCATAATGACAAAAAAATGAAAACTGTATACGTAATGTAATATGTTCTTCATTTCCCAAAATGTATAACAATACGGTAGCCTAAAAATAGAATGTACTTCACATTAATAATGCATCGAGAGAGGGTAAAAGCAAGGTAATGCCTGTGGTTGTAACGGTAGTCATCGTAGCAGTGCTAACTCTGATACCAATGATAAAGAATGGTGCTATCTGAGGAGTTAATATATTGAAATGTAATAGTAATATAAACTGTAGTGCTAGCTGTAGTAGTATTAGATATTATTGATTTCATTATTATAGTATTGGGAATCTTGATTGTGACAGCAACAATGGAAGCTCTTGAAACCGAATAAAAAATAGTACTGGCCGTATACGAGATAGTAAAGCTTAGTGTTGAAACTTTAAAGATCATATTATCCATGTAGCTTCAACCATTATTGCAATAAAACTAGTCAACACAAGGGCATTTTGTCATTGTAATTATTTTAAATCGGAGACACGTGAAAATTTCAGTGTGCACGTCTCTTCCGCTTCGACGTATTAGCTAATTGTTCGGTTAATTGAAAACAAATTATCCACATTTACAATCAATATTTAGAACAGGAAATATTTTGTAACACGATATACTTAACCAACGTATACGACGTCGCCGGTTTCATTACAACTGTTTTGAGCAAACGAGAGATATTATATGACACAGAAGGGAAGCCAGTAATGAAATTAATCAAGCCTAGTGAATCTACCAGTCTCATTTTTAATGGAATTTCACGAACAAGAACGTTTAACAGAAAAGCTTGTATGTATTCCTCTATCACTGTATTCTCGATAGCCCTAGGTACACTGCTTCTAATACTTGCAGCTAAAAGTAAGCGAGAAAGTAGCGCAAGGGACGACATCACCAATCAACGATTTAAAACTTTGTCTTTTTATTGCATTATCCAGCTGGGCTTAAATGCCACACGAACGTACAGTAAATACCGCGACACGTGCAATGGAAGAGAATGGAAAGTTGAAATGCAAAATGAAGATATTTTCTTTTGTGAAAACGCAGGACAACTGCTTACTGTTCATCAAAATAACATGAAGGCTGAAGTTATACACTGGACCTCACTGGCGACAGAACAATTAAAGTTCCGTACAGTTCCGACAAATGCACCTTTAAGAGCATTGATCTATCAGCTTTGCTAGGTAAGAAGAATGTTCCGCCGATTTTCAAAACTGCTTCTAGAAAGCCTAGGAATCAGATAAAATATTGTCTTTTCGGCCATGGTTCTGGAGAAACTCCTGAAACAGAACCACGAACGGGGTATGAAAATATTTCTGAATTTAAATCTTATTGAGGGGGATATTTCTTACTATACACCACAGTGTAAGACCCGACAATTCATTCGAATGAATACTATTGTCTACGGTTGGGATAACTCCACACTACACGACCAGTTATGTGAATTCGCCGCTGGAAAAGAGAAGATAGTATCAGACAAGATCATATTTCGCCATTCAATGGGAAATCTAATCATAGCAGCAGCTCTTTTCAGAAAAGTCTGTTCATTCAATACAAACTCGATAGAGTGTGGTACTCCATTGGTGGACCTTGGAAAGGTTCAAGGGCAGCGGATCATTTAGAAAAGTTATGTCTAATTGTTCACAAATTTCCTCACAAATTGCTCGTCAAATTGAGACTCAATACCTACTGCATGGGCGATGGCAAGATACCAAACATTGCATACACTAGCATGAGAACCGATTATATGTCCCTTACAGGGATCACATACCCAGATTTGATCGATGTTCGAAGGGGCTAGTTAAAGGTGTAATGTCTGGAGACTCTCCATGTGGTTTAGGGAAGAAATGAATAGTCAGTTATGCTTGAATTAGAACTGACAACTGAAGCTGGTAAATTAAGTGATGGTCTTGTCGTGTTGGACGATTGTTCTACAGTAGGCGGGACCTTTCAAGACACATTTGAAAGCCAATTCTACAGGGGAAGTTTTAACCACTTGGAGGGAATATGTAAATATGGGGATGCCAGTATGACAGTATTTAGAGATTTTAACAAATTACAGCGTTGCAAATGGATTTCACTTCGCTTAGAATACAGAAAACAACTCTTGCAGAACCCTAATTTTATACATCGTTCGAATGCTGTTAGACTTTAATATCTGGATTTAGCTATCTAATGTTAAATGCTAAATGATTCTACGGCATTTTGTCGGCGCACATAATTTATGTCTTGCCAATTCGTGTCTGAAAATTGCTTTATTTCATATGTACATCTAGCGATTGCGTACAATCCCTTTTGATATCTTCTTTTGATGTATGTAAAAAATAGATTATTTCTAGATTTTCTTGCCAACAAGAGATGCCAGGAAATCAATGCAAATGTACTAAAATACATTTACATTTCAAACACATTTTATATTCGCCATTTGCATTCCCTATCGAAAATAATTGTTAATGAATTTGGGAATTAAACTTCAGATTTTACAGAATTGTTTGAATATTAGATAAATGGCCATATCGACACAGATCTAATTCGCGCGTGACTTGTAATACATGTTTAAGTCATACAGTTTGAAACGCGAATATACACTGCAGAAATGGCAGTAGCAAAGCGAAGACCAATGGTGCGTAACTTGTAATTGACCTTCAAGCGACATGATTTCATATGGTTTTAACAAGAAATTAAGTTTAGTTCTTTCAATTATTAAAGGTTAAATAATTATATAACGAATCTAAAAATGTAAATATAATTAATATTGTGCCCTTTCTTTACGGCTTTTGTCAATGCACTGAGAAAAGGTGCATCCACAAATCAGTAGTTTCATTATCCATTTAACAAGTAATAGCGTCGATTGTTCTGTGTCAAATATTTTGTACCTTTACCTATTTTACTTGTTCGTTATAAAGGAATGGTCAAAGTTTGATCTTACAATACTTTAAAAATCTATAATAACTCACATCCATTATCTGCTGACCTTTCAGAAAAGAACTTTATTTCATACACACTTCAAGATTCAATCAACATATATTGTAAATTGGTATCATGTTCTGCTCAAACAAAAATCATTTTGTAGGTCTATCCAGTCAGAATATATTATTGTTTATTGTATAGGAAATCAACGCTGGAAATACTACTTTACAATAATGCATCGAACAGCAACGAAAACGTCAGAAATGATGATCACAATCAGGTGCTGTAAGATAAATAATAAATGCAGTATTTATGCCCACAAATGTATGATATGTTGGAGAATGTTTGTACAAATATTACGTGAAGATAAATTAATAATCAACTGGCAAAAGAAGCTAATTGTCCTAAATAATAAATATCTTTATTGACGTTATTATAGTATTTCTGAAGTTTAACAGTTTAACACCTTATCTCAGCGCCATAACGATGAATGTACTGACCACTCATCTTTGTTTGTTTGATTAGGATGTTTAACGTAATTATAACGGTTTTTCAGTCGTATCGCTACGATGTCTGCAGTGAGACAGTTTATAGTGATGTCTGTCACTGGGACATCATGACGCAAACATGTAGCAAGATGCTCCACCCAGTCACGATATCATAACACCAGGCCGATCAGTCCTAACACTAACCTCTTAATGGTGAGCGCCAAGCGAGGCAGCTGTTTGTGCCATTTTTTTTAAGTATTTGGTTTGACTCTGCCGGGGATCGAAACCATACCCTCCCGCTTTCGTGGCTGACTCTCTAACCACTAGGCCACATAAGTGGTTCTGACCAATATAGTGCTGGAATGGAAAGTTATCATCCCTCAGAATCCGAACTAAACAAAACAAAACTTTAGTTTATATATTTAACCGTGAGGGTGTTTCCCACATAAGGAATATTGAATAGGTAAGATTACCTATATTTGCTGTGGATATTTATAATGATACAATTATAGTTTTGGAACCTAAATAATAAATATATAACAAGACAAATCTGGTATGATTGGGTTTATTTCATACACAATGTAATTGATACGATCGATACAAAAAGAGCAATGTATACAAAAATAAATTAAATTAATATGTTAAAATTACCACAACAAATATAAGAATCGTTAGAAGGGCAACAGTCTCAAACAAAAAGTGATGAAGAAGCTAAACTAGAGAGAAAGAAAGAAATACCCGAGATTAAGTAATATTAGACAAATGTGTGAAATACGTTTTACATCAAGTAATAAGGAAGAGAAGGAGCAACATGAAGTGGTGTTACAAAGTTTCCTCTCCACGATCTACTCTAAATGGTTTAATTAATTCTGTTCTTAATTTGTGTCGTTATTTATTATTATTATTATTATTATTATTATTATTATTATTATTATTATGCGCGCAATGTTTACCTCATGGACACTTGTTTCAGGTCGCACCCTCTACGCTGCTGTGGTTGTATCCAAATATGTTATCAAGACCTTACGATATTTTGATCTAGGGTCTCATAAATGTATTATAAATCTGTGAGGTTTTTTTAAGCATGACTAAATAAATTTCTAAAAGGATCATAATCCATATCGCGGCTACACCATGTCTGATGAATATTTCTAAGCATATGGGTATCATCTCTATTAAACACGGCAAGAATATTACAGTTGTCTCTGATCATTCGGAATTTGTGTATACCGCTGAGCTGTGTTTTTATATCTGCCTCTGGAGAATATTCTAGCTGGATTGGACTGTTTATTCAAGATTAAACCATCATACACTACTAAATTATAAATATTTCCATCAATATCATCTACATATGGCGCTTCATTAATGTCAGTAATACATTCAATAACATTATTACAGCTTTCATCCAACGACTTTGCATTTACATTACAATCTTTAAGTATATCATAGCATCTCTTATCATCTACAGATGGTGCTACAAAATACAATTTGTCTCAGATTAACCACGTCGTTATTCTATTAAGTAAGAACTGTATCTGTACACATCCAGATGGACCTATACTAATCATTCTGATATAATTTGGTAGAGCTGAATGATGATTTTACTGGTTCTCGTTTTCTTCGTGCCGAAAAATCAGTTACATCTATGATATATAATAATTAAAATGAATCTATCTTGTGTTAAGTACAATACGCGAATCCCACAAACGAATTATCAACTATTACAACAACAACAAATAATAAACCATCACTGACAGGTTAATGTGACTGATGCTGTACACAATAATTCAGATTTATCTCAACAAAGTCAGTTGACAAATCAACTTTAAAGGTCAAATGAAACGATTTTATATGAGTTATACGATTTATATAAAATGTTGTACAGTTTTGTGTTTAAAATCATTATCAACGTTTCCCCGATTGAAAAATATGATCACACCCCATTTAAATCGATCACAATGATTGGGTACATATTTCACGCCATAATATTTACATCGCTTACTTCCCTTAGCTGATGACGTCACTTGTGCCACAACAAGCTTTGTTTACAAGCAAGTTTACCTGTGTGAATCGATAAGCAGTGAAATGGTGTATTGCGTCGCTTTTAACTGTAAAACGGAGCCAGGTCAAGGGGTAGGATTATTTGAATTTCCGAAAGACGAAAAGCGGAGAAAAGTTTGGATTTCCCGAATAAAAAGGAAAGATTTTAGTCCATCGAAAACTTCGAGGCTTTGTGCAAAGCACTTTACCAACGACCAGTTTGTTCTTGATCCTTCATTAGCAATGATAATCGGCTACAAATTGAAAAACAACTACAGCTAAAACGAGATGCAATGCCATCAATTTTCGATTTTGAATCGAAAAAACAATGATGTGAAAACGCGGATTCACTCAAAAGAAAACAACGACAATCGGGGGCAGTAGCAAAAAGAAAAAGAATTGAAGTAAGTAATTTTTTTCCTTTCTTAAACTTATAATTGAATTGTTTTACTAATCATTATTTTTTGAAATTAAACTGTATTTTCAACATTAATATGAATCTATAAATAAACTAGATCTCTCAAATTTCACCCAAGAACAAAGGGTTTGTATGTATGAGATAAGCACAGCAGGAGAGTCTGGACTATGTCTAAAGATATAATCACTAATTAATACAGTAAACAACTGCTCATTCATTATGATTAGCATGAATAATTGCTATCCACACAATTAAAAATTTCAGTAATACAAAGATTTTTTTAGTAAATTCCTTTATAATTTATTTATTTTGTTGCTAAATAAAGATGTTAAATTATTTTATTTTATTTTTTAAAAATATTTGCAGACACTTGCACAAGTATTGAAGGATTAATCCGATAGTGATCTAATGAAAACATTTGTTGGAACAGCTTTAATTGTAGACATGTGCTGTACATGTGAAGGGCGTTACAGATGGTATAGTCAGCCTATGTCAGGAATTATGCCTTTAGGCAATTTGATTTTATCTGGAGCAATCATGTTTACAGGAGCAAGTCCAACAACTGTACTGAATGTGTTTATGCATTCAAAAATTATGTGCTTTTCACAGAGAACATATATGTCGATACAAAATGCATATATTGTTCCCATTGTATCATCAGTTTGGCAATTAAGTCAGTCCTACATGTTGGATGAAATTAAAAACAGAGGGAGTGAAATTAAACTTGGCGGAGATGCACGCTGATGTTCTCCAGGACACACAGCAAAATATGGGTCTTACAGCATCATGAACCTTGAAAATGGGAAAATATTGGATCTTCAACTTGTTCAGGTAAATTTCCTTTCAATATATATATATATATATATATATATATATATATATATATATGTACCTTTTGTGCCTGGAATATAGTTTATTGCTTGCCGCATTGCATTTCAATGAGAATGTAAATAGAGGTCAGGCGGTGACATTAGATGGCAATCACCAGTATCGAGTGTCCTTCCCAAAATGGCGAAAGGGAGTAGGAGTTGCAAAAGAAATTAAAACCAGACAAACATACAATAAGTTATTTGTTTAATTTTTTACAAAAATTGTAGCATTCACATCTAACAATCTATTCTTCTTGTTTCAAGTAATAAACAGTTTGATTTGATTGTTTGCAGGATATATTGATGACTTGTTTGATGAACTTCTGATCAGACGGGAAATGTACACCAGCTATTCAGAAGCCTTTGATGCCAGACAAAGAGAAGACAAAGTTAGACCAGCCCCTCTGGCACAGGCATTGCCATGACAGTCAAAAATTGAAATAGTCGATAGACATATTTCAAGATTCAATTTAAACTAGAATTAAAATTATTTGTGTTCAGTTTTGTCTCTTTAAGAAGTTAGTTAGGATAGTTAAATCCACAATATTGTTGTGATGGAAATTTATCTCTTATCGCTTTCACAACACATGATGGCAAGATCTTTCTTTGATTTTTACCCAGTCTTTGGTAAATCCATCGCACAAATCTTCTATAAGCTATATATCTGTACAGTCTGTAAAAAAAAATATTTTTAAAATCATTGAAGAGGTATTAAAACTGAATGTGACACATAGATGTACAAATGAATAATCATTTATACATGTATATATATTTGTTTTAAATTGATTTGATTTCATTTTTATTGTTGCTGTCATGTTCATCATCTACTACTACATTTATTTTGCATTACTATTAACACTTCTGTAACAGCTGTTGTTTTGTGTTTTATTTCTACAAATTAAGAAAACTATACATAAAAGGGTAAAACTTGATTTGGGGGGAAAAAGAGACCGGGTGTTTAGTGTTTACTAGAAGGTGCAAACGAACTATTTAACTTGAAGAGTTATTCCTTAATAAAACAAATGTAAAAACACTTGCTCATGTATATTTTGATCATTTATTCCATGTTCCTCCAAATACTCATAATAAGATGTTTCCAAAACATGTTCATTCAAACAGTTTGCTTGGAAACCATCATGCTCTGTTATGCAGGAAATGCCAGCTTCTTCCATTTTTCCATCCACTATATTTGTGTGTTTGCAACACTTTGACTCACTTCTTGTCTGCCTTGTCATGCAGTGTTGACAAGAACACCTGCAACAATTAAAAGAATATACTAAAGTAGTGTGCCGAATCAGTTTATTCTCATTAAAAAATCTACCTCTTCCAAGATCTACATATAAACTGTAAAATGTACTAACAAATTGATCAACATTATATTTGCGGTGACAATACGAATGAACTTTTTAAGTTAAATTTTTTCAAGCAGATGTGAATAAAAATATGCACGTTATATACAATGTAAGGTCCTTAGACACATGCAGGGAAATAGTCTGAAAACAAAACATCATCCCCCCCACCTTTTAAACTCTTTTTGAAACGAGGAAAACAGTAACCGAATACTTTAAAAAAAACGATTGCATTTTGTTCCTAATATAAGTATTTGTTAGAAATCTTACCAAAGATTCACTTCATCAACCTCTTCGTCAAGTAAGGAGTCTTCATTCTCTTCGGTCGAAAGGTGACTGTCGTCCGAGTCAGACTCAGAGCTTGTGTCTCTGTTTGAAACATTTTGTACCGAAGATAATCTTGGTTCAAACATATATGGTGTTATTGACGGTTTCGTCGAAGTCAAGTCTGGCATTTTTTCACAATCTGTCGAACTTTCATCAGAAACATAATCCATTTTGTTATCTTGCTACCCACGCCGTATATTGTTTACAATTGTATGGCACGTATGACGTCAGCAGAAGAGGTAATTCAGGGGAAGTAAGCCAGGTCACATTTGCGCACAGTTCGACTTTTGATGACCGGGTACGTGCACCGACATTGATTTAATTAATTTCATTAGGTTTTTTTTACTTCCAAAATAATAATCAATTATTTTACTTATTAAATTTGAAGATAAAAAAATCGTTTCATTTGACCTTTAAAAGGAGGTGCTATTGCTGCACAATTAAAAAAACAAAATTGCCAGTAACTCCATGCTCTAAATACCCAGGAAGGAAAAAACTTTCAGGATATAATTATTGTGGTCCTGGTAATCGACTTGATATCCAACTTGATAATCAAACCCCACCAAAATCCGGCTAGTATCCAATAAACGATTTGATAAAGCATGTCATATTCATGATGCAGCGTATAAAAGTAAAAAATCTACACCATAGGTATACTACAGATGTGAAATTGATTCACGCCTTAAACTCCATAAAAAAAAACTAATCTCACAAAGCATCATTAGCAAACTGAATAGTAAGATCTGCTGATAATTAATATTGTGGAATCCATTTAGCATAATCCAAGAGGATATTGGCGGGTAGAGAAGCGATTAGTAAACTCGCTCTTAGGATAAATTAATTATACTGACATCATTAGCAGCGTGTACGGCTAGAACGTTGAGTACCAAACCATCACTTTGTGAGAAATTTTTAATCGATTAATGCATAAATTCCTTGGGTGGTACTAACCCGTATGAATCAAAATAAATGATTCCGCGTGGATCAATCGCGTAAGGAGTCTAGTAAGTTCCAGGTCCGTTGGAATTATCGAGATTAATAATACCTGTTTCAATGACAAAATTTGACATCGCTGTAAAATCATTTCCTACGAATATATACTCTCTGGTAGTCTCAGGCCGCTTAAATTGCGATTGAAACGAATGCCTGATAACCTTAGACGCCTTCCTTTTTTGTATCCTTGTCCTGTTCCTTTCTTTAGTGCCATTCATGCCGCTGTCCCAACTGCCCGGTCTGCGGCTTTAGCGACTTCGTGGGAGACCGCAGCAATCAATGCTGGTATAGCCGCGAGAAGTGGAAATATACCACCTGATTTAATTGTATATTTGTTCGCGCCCGCATGGAGACTAAGCTGAACACACGTTTTTTTTTTTTTTTTCTTTTTTCTTACTTCATCATTGAAATGCTTAATCTGACGAGTTGTCAGTGATAGTTTATTCTGACCACCAGTGATCTGATCGTGTTACAGTGTTATTGTAGTTCCACCTTTTTTTAACTGAATCCGACTGCAACTCTTTAATCTGACCAGGACTCAGAGTAACACTAACGTGACTATATTACATTTATAATAATACGAGTGATCTAATTGTATTACATATTTTCTACAGGGGCATCAATGAGTCTCATTCGTCCACCAACACCCTCCAGTAACATCGATTTGTAACTGAGTATAACAGCTATGGTTCTGTAATTAGGTATATCAGTAGCCACACGAGCTCTCTCGGAAGTGTATAACAACGACACTCTGTTTAAAGCAAAATGTTCCAACGAAAAGTAATAAATTGGATATAAATTTTTAAAATCTAATTGAGGAATTTGCAGACCAGTATCTACATTCAGATCACGTCCCATAAATGTGAGCAAACGATGATATGCGCGTGCTATTTGGTTTTGTCCGTAATTAAGTAGAATATCCTCACATGGTTCTTGTTGACAGTTTATATTTAATGAGTCCTCGGTAACAACGAATGCGTCAAATATCACATGGGTGCTTGTTTGCGAACCTAATCACGTAACATCCTGTACCGCAACAAATAGATATCGAGGCGCAGAAACACCCTGTTGCAATGTCATATTCTATGAAAATATATGAAAATTAATATCATTAAGAATACTATCGGTCGTCACTGTCAGCCAAGAAAGCAATCATTTACCACCTGTATCCATAAATGATAGGAATTGTTTCCTTCTCGGAGATCGATGGAGTCATTACTGGAATCCACAATGAAATATCAGCTGCGACTGGAGCTGAAGAAGGGCCTGCTTCTCGCCAGATTGCGTCATTATCATCATCGTTTCTTACGATGACTGCTTTGTGTTTAGCTCCAAAGATAACCTTTCTTACATTTCTACAAAATCTGAAAATATGGAACAGTGGAATTGCACATGAAAAAAATCTACAACATCCTTTCAATATTGATTTACGTGTTGCAAATCCTAAGTTGAAAGTAGCACTAGCATTCACTAATACTATCAGAAACAACATCTGGTCTAGATTCATGTTCAAAATCAAATGGTTGTAGATCAACTGCAGTATCTTGTGGTGTTCTTACTTTAACATACTGAATATGATATTAGTAATATCCTTAGCGAACTTCATAGATGGACCTGCTGGTCTTGTATAATCATCATAATATGAATATCTCACTAAACCCACTATTGTTGTAGCAATATCGACATCGTGCTCAAAAGATTCAGTCTCTCTTCCATCAATTATATATATATATATATATATATATATATATATATATATATATATATATATATATATATATATATATATATATATATAGCTTTACTAAAAACAATGCCATAATACCGTTATTGACAAAACCAACTCGCACATTACGTGATATTATGATATTAAGTATTATCCGTCTTTACAAGTTCTCCTTCTACTTCAATAAACGCTTCGGCGGGTAAGAAATATTTACTTGTATCCTGAACTTGAAGTTCAATTCTTCATCGACTTTTTGTTAGTAGCGCGTTATAAGAATATAACTGATACAAATATCAGCGGCTTCTTTAATTAGTATCTGTCATATCATACTGCACAGCAATATTGATTAATTTACCCCGGTCAGTAAAAACATCAGGAGCTTCAAAGGTAAACATTTGCAGGACGTAGTGGTAATCCGGAAGACTCAGGTTGAGGTCCGGGGTGAGAATTTTGTTGCGGAAGCGTAGAATGTTCTTACTATCGCGGTGGAGAAGGTTGCGAACTGTTTTGTTGCTCAATCTGAATATATATGCCGAAGTCTTTTATTTATCTCATGTATTCGGTATATAAAGGATCATTTTTTGAAATTCGATATTTTTCAAATTTTACGCGATATATCCAATAAAACCATTTCTCTGTATCCGCAGATTTATATTCGCGCTTTACATATCTGTCTTTGTGACTAAAACCTCCAAACGCATCTTGATCCTTCAAGATCGCTCTTTTTTCAATCGAATTAATCGCCATATCGGTAATTTTTCCAGTTATTGCAACTTTTCCCGTTTTTTCTTTAGGTGTCTTTTTTCAGGTAGAGTAAGCAACAGCTGCTTGTGGTTGTGTGGCAGCTATATCAATTGGAAGGTTTCGTACAAGTCAAGATGTTTCTTCGGTTCTCTCCGTGATTTTGTCAAGTTCGGGAAGAACACCCTTTTTATTACCGATTTTACTTCTTTTCCATATATAACCTCCTTGGTAGTTGCATTAATAGGTTTACATAATTGTTCAGCACCTGTTGTAAAATCAACTTGAGACTCCTGACTGTTGTAATTTGTGTCTGAAAGAATCACGGACGGGTATAAATTTCTTAATCGCTGCTAATCGCTCTCGAGCTAAACTAGTTGATAATGATTATACTACCATTATTGTTATATGATATGATTTAATTCGCAGCAACATAGAGGGTTGGACAACGAATGGGTGTCTAAATCGATTTTCGTTTTTGTACGAACCCTTGGTTTGACAAATAGATACCTCTATAACGATTCACCCTCTCAGCTGCTGAAGATTGTGAAGGTTATATTTCTTACACACACACACACACACACACACACACACACAAAGAGATAAGAAAAAAATCACACTAACAAATATATTCAAACAAAATCTTAAAAGAAACCAATTCAGGCAGACAAAGAAAGAGAAATAGTTTCGGTTTGTCACGCTATTGAGACTCTGTCTCAAGACAGACCCGGCGCTGATGGCGTTTTGGAGACGAATTGTTATGGTAAAACTCTTTAGGATTTCACAAACAGACTAATTTGTAAAATGTCTCCTCGTAAATCAATCAGATTATTGGACTGGTCAGTGAGTTTAAAATTAATTCTTGTTAATGAGTTATTATGACATAGCATATAGAACGGATTAGTTGGATCTTCAATTATTAAAAATCCTGGAGGAGCCGTTGGTGCAAATGAATATAAAATATATCCCTGTTGGGCTTGATTTGATCTTTCGAGATTTATTTGGTAACTTCCTTCGATAACATCACATACTAAATTCACTATAATCACCGAGGATATATTCACGTTAGCAGGAGCAATATGCCTACCACCACCATCTGGGTCATTATTATACTTGAGGATGGTTGAACCCTTGTGTTGTTGTCTCCATGCGGTGAATATCGTAGTAAACGTTTCATTGATAAGATCATTAACGAATTTTTTTAGTTCGTTTGCGTTATACCCAGGAAACTTGAAATTCGGTAGATCAGATTCTGTTATATTGTATACAGTTAGGAAATTTCGTTTAGAGTAATTAATGTTGTTATCGCTACTCGCTGGTTGATATATTCCATGTCGGATACAAGTTGATATAGTATTATGCCAGCTCCGGTAATTACACCTGATACCGAGTACACGGTAACATCAACTGCGGTTATTCTTCGTCGGTATTTTTTTTTTATTTTTACTTGATACTCCTCAGTGATTGTTTTGAGTTTAGTTTGAAATTCTCTGTCCTGATCATAGCGATATTGCTGTGACGTTGCCAATGATGACATTTAATTTATTACAAAAGATTTCAAATTGCTAGCAATAAAAACGCTGACGTTTTTAATTAAGTTGTTTACTTAAATCCGATACGAATTCGACATACCATGTTATTGAAACCCTAGCCAACTTAGTATCGGTGGATATTACTGTGAATCGTTCAGTTGTTTCCTTGGTTGCCTCAACGCAGTGAAAAATCAACCGCAATCAACGATGGTAACGCAGCGAAAAGTGGAAATATACCACCTGCTTTTATCATATTTTTGATCGCGGCCGCAGAGAGAGTGACTTGAACACCTTTTTTATCTTTGATGGCATCAATGAAGTGTTGTATCTGACGAGCTGGCAATGACAATTTATTCTGACCACCAAACATCTGATTGTGTTTCAGCGATATCGTAGTTCCACATTTTTTAGCTGATTCCGATTGCAATTTTTTAATTTGACCAGGAGTTAACGTAACACTAACATGACAGTACGACATTTTATTTAATAACAGATTGATCTAATGGTCTACAACATATTTTCTACTGGCGCATCAATTACCCTCATTCTTCCACCAACACCTTCGAGTAGCTTTGATTTGTCGCTGAGAATGACAGCAACTGCTCTTTAATTCGGGATAGTGACAACACCACCTACAACAGGACGAGTTACACGAGCTCTGAAGTGTATGTCAACTACTGGTTGTCTGGTTAAATCAAAATGTTCCAGCGAGAGGTAATAGATGGGATATCGATTTGTAAAATCAAATTGTGATATTTGCAGACCAGTATCTACGTTATTATCGCGTCCCATAAATGTCAACAAACAATGATACGCGCGTGCTATTTGGTTGGTTCCGTAATCAAGTAGTATATCCTCGGATGGTTCCTGTTAACCGTTTATTCTCAACGATACTTCATTAACACCTATTTGATCAAATATCATATGACTCCATTCCTGAGAGTTTAATCGCGTTTTATCCTGTAACGCAATAAATACCTTGTTTTGATACCAGGTGCCATGTAAGTGTACCATCAATATTAGAATCCATGGTATCTGTTGTTGTTGTTAGCCAACTTAGCAGTGATTTTCCTCCATGATCCATAAATGATAGTAATTTTTCTTCCATGGTGATTGATGGAGTCATTAGTGGCATCCACAATGATAGTTTTGATATAATGACTTTACCATCAGCAACAGCAGCATCACGCCAGATTGCATCATTATCACTACCCTTTCGCACGAGTACTACTGTATACTTCGCTCCATAGATAACTTTTCTAACATTTTTGCAAAATCCGAAAATATGATGTAGTGGAATCGCGCATGAAAACTTGTCGATGCTGTCCTTACAACATTGCTACGCGTGTTGCAAACCCCATGTTGTGATTAGGATTAGTAATGTTTATAACATCAAAGTTGCCAGCTGGTCTATCCTCGTGTTCATGAGAATTTGGTTGTGGATCAACTGCAGTAGCATTTGGTGTTAGCAATTTAACATATGGAATGTGTTCAGCGTGATCAGTGAGATCCTTAGAGAACATCATAGACGGTCCCGCCGATCTTGAATAATCATCCGCATATCTTGCCAACCCTACTACTGTTGTTGCAACATCAAGATTCAATTTCGCTTCCATCAATCATATATTTAGCACTCTCGAATAGCGCCATGATACCATTATTGACAAAATCAACTCGGATATTTGGGTTATATGCATATGGTGGATCATTATCAGCGGGATTATTTGTTATGAGTTCTCCTTCTACTTCAATAAATACTTCAGCGGATAGAAAGTATTTGCTGGTATCATGGACTTGAAGTTCGATTCTTGATTGTAGATCCGGTTGTACTGCATGATAGGAATGATACTGGTAATCGCGTACAGAATCATTCTTGAGTACTGGGGCGTCCATATCAAATGCTGGGTCAGGAGCCGATTTGAACATATCATTAAATATTTCTTGATCTAAATCGCGATCTCGCTCGCGATTTCAAACCACTTCCAGCTATCATATTTGCAGTAATATTCCCCTGAGTGTCATATCCATCATGTGATGCTATATTCTGCTTCACCACGTTGTTTATTATTTTGCTAATACTTGCAGGCATAATTTCCGTAGATGGTAGTGGCCCCGCCAGTGATTTTATCGCCAGTGGTTTCTTTCGTAGCTGAACTAATGCTAGTAGTTTTTCTTTAGCCGCGGAAATGCTTTCACGGCAACATCAGCAACAGCGCTAATACCCTTATGATGAATAACATCAATAGCTTTCATTGATAACTGTTTTGCGATTGGTGCTATTTTTGGAGCCATTCGTGTAAATAACCCTGCAATGGTATTGCCGAGACCATCTCCATAGACGCTCTATAAACCAGCAATCGTGAGTTTTCTACGTAAGTCATGGTTGGTTTATTGAGGTTGTAGTGTATGATCATCTTATCTAAATGACTTTTATCTAATCGCAAAATCGTAAACGATTTCCAATCCTACGGATTTTCATTGCTAGCAATTTCATCGATTAATCACTGTGGTAACCGTCCGCTAGCTCATCAATAAACTCTCGGTATACACCAATATCCATGATACCACCCTTAAATAGTCGTCTGCAGATATCAGCGGCCTCATTAATTATTTCCGGTGAGTTATTTCCAGCTCGTTTCCCTCCTACGAGAATTTCTAATCGTGATATATCCCGGAGAATACTACTAGGACAACGAACAAGACCACTACCTGAAACCTTCTTGGGGATCCACTTTGAGAAAAACCCTTACCGCTAGTACCAGTTGCACCCTGACTATCATCATCACGTGGTTGTGAATCATCAGGTGGTGGTTGTTGTTGACAGAAAAATATTTTGTTTGAAGATTTTCGTTGTTTTTCAAGTAGTTTTCGTTGTTTTTTTTCCTCTTTTCATTATTTGTCTTCCTCTTTTCGTTGTTTTTCAAGTAGTTTTCGTTGTTTTTCTTCCTTTTTCCGTTGTTCTTCCCTTTTTAGTTTTTCTTCCTCATCTTCTTGTAGTTCTCGCAACCTTTATTCTCGTATAAGCCGCAATTTCTCTTCCATTGCTGTATTCCAATTAGATATTTCAAGTACATTATTAATATATCTAGCGTATGATGAATCCTTTTTTTTTATTAATTTTATTTGTTTTCTCTCTAACTTTATAAAGTATATCCTTCCAAGATCCTAGATTTTTAATAAATCCTCGTTGTTCGGGTTTCAAAAAATCATTATTTATCTTCGTACCGTGAAGCAACAAAATTATGGAACTTTCTCTCTCTCTCTGTAATCTTATTGATGTGCGCTAAGAATTCAGGAGAAAATCTATCGCGTAAAGTCTTGACTTTTTTCTGATCAAGGGAGGGTTTTTGTAGCAGTTTTTATGTTTGTTCGGTTTCCCTTGCTATTTTATCAAGTACAAGAAGAAGGGCTGTTTTTCCTATCTGTTCTTCAGTAATATCCCCTAATATAACTTTTTTAGTGGTCGATGCGACTTCCTTAGTAGCAGTGGTTACTGTTTAAATAATTGTTCAGTGTCTGGTCCAAAGTCGGTTTGAATTCCTGTCTTGCTCTTAGCTTATTTCGAACGGAATCACGAACCGGCATAAATCTCTTAATCGCAACTAATCTATCGCGTGCCAATCTAGTTGTAAAGGCTTCATTTACTATTATAAATATAATATACGATCTAAATTGTAAACGCAAATCCACAGATAGCTACGCGTTTCATTTTTTCATGTGAAAATCGAGGTCAAAAACCCCAGGAATTCATTTAAAGAAAATCGATTTTCATGAAATCTTGTCGACGGATTAGCCAAAAGCAGTAAAAAAATCAATGAAAAAAAGATCGAAGATACGACGATCACGATGAAAAACACCATAAAATTTGCCTCACAAGGATAGAAATCTCATCAATTACGATTTTCATGAAATCTTGTCGACGGATTGCATAAAAACACCACAAAAATGACCAAAAAACAATAAAAACAAATAAAATATTTCAGCAATTAACAAATAAAAAACAATCCGTGAATTCCCACCCACTCCAAAATTCTTTTGAATTTCACTACAGTGTTTCATTACTTCCGCGTTGGTGATAAATCACCACGCAAAAAAATACAAAACATGGAAAGGTATTATAGAGTTTCTGTTCTGCGTGAGTAAGCATATCTGTCTATATAATTGTTGATTACTCATACTTGCAAACAGGTACGGGCATTGCACTTGTTTGTGTTTAGAGTGTCAATTAATCCATGTAGAGATTTGTCAATGTGTTGAGGCAACCAAAACGGGGAAGAGATTTTAATTTTGTCTGATGATTTCTCTTTTTGTTTTGATTTTCAAGTTTATTGTGCGTCTTATTTCATGTTGTTTGCCCAATTCGCCTCTGACCTTTTCAACCGCAGTAAACAGCGGGATAAATTTGTTGATGTCGTTACAAAATGCAAGTGAGTCATTTGCCGCGTGCTGAATTCGTTTGATCAACCCATACTGCCTTGGAAGGACATATCTATTATTCATGGCGATATCATCAAGATCATGAAATTCAGAGAGAATCTGATTACAATCTAATTTATCTGACAATTGTGTTCCTTTATTTTTCAAATTTCAATTATAATGCCATTCATATTTTTGAAAATCATTATATGAAATATTATATATCTAATAAAAAAATTAGTTGTCAATTTTGACTAGTTTTCATATTTGATATATAGCACATACACAGCCTTTACCTCTGTTTTGGAGAAGGTATGTAGGCACATAGACAAAACAATAGCCTTTGACCTCTGTTTTAGAGAAGGTATGTAAAACACACACATTCCTAATTAGGACATACACAGCCTTTGACCTCTGTTTTAGAGAAGGTATGTAAGGCACACACATACATGATGATATATCAGATTACCTAACCTGTATGATAACAGTTCTAATAAGGCTTGGTTTGATATACAAATAGGACAATACACAAGGGGCTGTTCTACTTTCAACTGAAACCTCCATACCTCCAACACAATCACTCCGGGTTGAATGCAAAAACACATTCACACCGTGTGACGGTGTGTGACCTATGGTGGTTTCACGGTTTGAATTTCGAATGGCTTAAAGGCCCGATGCTATAGGAGATAGCATCGTATATAAGCTAACCAATACATGAAAACCAATAATGTAGTGTGCGATTTTTATTATTTCGTGTACTTAATAATAATTATTGAAAGTATCTAAACGAAAGCAAATACTTGAAGAAAAAAACAACATCGAAAAAAAAAATAATACCACTGTTGTAAATAACCACCTATTTGATTCATTTTCTCACAAAACAAATACTCGATTATTTCCATTGAGATCCGGTGACAGTTATCTGTTTCAAAAATCGTATACACAAACCCACACGAGTTATCCCTTGAGATCCGTAACTCTGTTATCTCCGTTTCAAAAACTTTATACACAAGCCCACACGAGTTATTCCCCTTAATGCTAAATATAATAAATCAGGTATATACGAATTGAATTCTGTTCTTAAAATTTTTAGAAAAAGCGGATTTAGTGCTATTCTTTGCTACTTTTCGTACCGAAGGTTCGCAAATATCAAAATACCTACCGGCTTCATTCATTGATTTAAATACTCTTTCTTTGTTAGTTGCTGTATTAAATGATTTCATAGGTTTCGCATTTTTCGAGTGTTTACCAGTCCCTCCTCCTTTGGTGTTTTCAATCTGTGTTATAGCTCGTAGATTATCTATTGTGTTATTTTGGAGACATCCATCAATATGATTAACTATAAAACCATCTTTGATCAATCCATTGTAACATTCATATATTATCCGGTGGTTGAGATATCTTTTCTTACAAGCACCGAATATAAGATATCCAAGATTATTAACAACACCAACTGGTTTCTTCAGCCTGCCGTGTCTGACAATATCTTCACGAGATGCTTCATAATTGGTAATCACGGGATGTGGTTGAAATTCTTAGTTCATTTATATACTATATAGTATTTGTCTAATTCATTTTTTGTTTTATTTATTACTTGATAATCTATCAATGTAGTTTTGAGGTGTTCTTATGATTTTGTCTCTGACAGAGTCATTGACGGAATCTTTGATGGAGTTTTTAACTCTATTATCATAATAGCGCTTTAGCTCTCTGTATTGCTTACCACCGCAATTGAGACAACTGCGACTTACCACGCACACCTACCCCACATCGTATGCAGGGTTAAGGCCCAAAACTTCCACGACGTACGCTTTGTAAATGATATCCACATAATTCATTTCTGCATGATTTTTTACAAACGTTTACTGATCCTATCATAAGCCATTTGCAATGATTCATTATTGAATAAATTCTTTATTTAAATACTTGTTTTAATTATAATATGGAGGAGATTATCGAAATTTACGCCTTGGAAAAATGTTAAATTCAATATCGATAGAGTCTCCACAGATGTACCAAAGAATCTAATAAATGATAGAAGCATGATAGGTAGAATCCGTGATGGTTTAAATGAATTCAAGTGCGAAGGAGTATCTCGCTATTGGTCAACATTTCGAATTGATGGTAGTGTTGATGCTACCATGAAAGACGAAAGAACAGCAGTGATAATCTCGTATCTTGACCAGAGAAAGTATTTTTTTAGAGTAAAATTCATTTTCCGCTCAGAAACGGGAAATTGGATTATATGCGACAAATTTGAACCAATCCAGAAAAAAAGAGAACTGTCACTGTGAGTCAGGATTCCAAACCAGGAATTCTGACTGGAATTGACAAACCGTATTACGAGAGATCCTATCCTGCTACCGCGGTTGTTTATGGGATCTATCCGATAAATGATAAACCAAGTATTGAGAAACTAAAACCCATGAAATATTCGTCGCTGAATTGTGTAGCAGAATGAATAATAGAGCATTTTTACAAATGCGTTTCGTGGAAACAAATTGACGGATCTAAGACGCAAAAAAATAAACGAATGGGGACTAACAGTAAAGGAGAGCGGTGCAACAATTCAAAGTATGGCCGCGTTAGAAAGGATACTAAAATTTCCAATAACTGTGGCGACAGTAACAGGCGAGATATTATATGAACCGAAATATAAATCGAGAGGATCTCCAATCAAAATTATTGACCATAATGCACACGCGTGGACATCCGCGGTAACAATATTTCCGCGTGATAGAACAATAAAATATTATACGGGAATTTTATTTGATTTTATTTCTCAGTCAAGTAAAAACGATCGTGTTTCAGTGTGGTTATTACAGAGTTTTAAAGACGAAGAGGGTAAATTCGATCAATTTGTAAAACCTAATGGCGAATTATACCGTAAAGGAAGCCTTCCATGAGGAGATGAAAAAACTAGCTATTGGTTTTCAACGGAACACGACGAACAATTACTGACAAACTGTTTTACAATACCGTCGGTTGCAGCTCATTTCACGAGAAAGAGAAATCTATGTAAACCAACACGTGCAGAATTTCTCTCAGATATCGAATCAAGCTGCGTGGCATATGGCCATGGTGGATTATGGAATACAAAAAACGACCCTAAGCACATCATTTCGGTTGATATAATTGCGTGTTATCCGGGGAGTTTTCTTGGGTATGGAGAATGCTCTGAGTACTTCAATATATTGGACATCTCACACACGAGATGACCCGTGTTGCGATTAATGGGCCACTGTCATATTTTGATTTAACCGGCTTCACTCGTGTTATGTCATTTGAATTGGCTAAAGGATTTCATCCGTGCTGTTATGCTTGGTTTGGTAGACACATCTCTGAAAAACACTGGATGACAATAGTGTTATTACGGTATATGATTGATTCTAAAATGCTGATTGTCAGTGAAGCAATTATATCATATCGAAAACAAACTGAAGTCTGGTTACCACAACCCGATAGTCTAGATAGTATAATCACCGAAAACAGAAAACAATTCCCCGATCTCGACAAAGAATATATCGTGAAACGGTCCAAAGAAATCTTTGAAGTTAGAAATACACACGCAAAAGATTTCGGTAGAAGAATAATTGGTAAAATCACACAGGGTGGCAAATACGACCATAAACGACATTCTTCACGGTGGATTATAGATGATGCTGAATACGATTTTATAATCGCAGATGTAACATCTAGGGGTATATATGTAAATCATAAAGACGCTTTCTTGTCAGATGGAAACAAATTCGGTACAATTGTTACTTATAACGATGGAGTAAATCCTCAGTATACTTACTTAAGGGCGTTTATGCTGGCTTATGCTTCTATTAATTTACTTTCAATGATAAATAGATTTCCTGACACCGCGGTTAGAGTCGCCACTGATTCATTTTATATAGACATAAAACATAAAGAAGCAGTGGCTGAATTCACCAATTCAGACGAGAGTTGGGGATCATGGATAATTAAAAAGGAAATACTGCGTGATTACACCAAATCAGCAGATGTTACAATTGAAAAAAATTACTTGAAAAATAATCAGATATCAGAGCTATCTAATGCACCTTCGATATCCGATCCAGTATGCAGATATAGAATCAGTTACTTAAACGGCTGTGGTGGGTCAGTGAAGACGACTCGTGCGATTGAATTTTTTCGTGGGAAATCAAAAATGACTGTGCTAACACCAACACACAGATTTGCAAGAGAGATGAAACAGCGAGGAATTATTGATTGTACTTATCAGAGTTCTTTTCGACGGAAAGGTGACGAATGGACTCCTGATCGAATGGGCGAGAAATATATTCATGAAATCCTCATTTGGGATGAGATATGCACAGTGTCGTTAGATGTATTACAAAAAAAGTTTCTCAATCGGTTATTGGTAGCGAATACAAAAATTGATAATGTATCGCGATAATGGTCAACCACAACCATTTGTCGGTTTAACTGGCCAGGGAATTGTGTAGGCTATTATGAAGATATTAGTCTTGATCATAGATCACCTGATAATGAATTACGCGAGTTCAAGAAATTAATCAGATTACATCCGGATAGAATCCAGTGTGAAATAGCGCGTGAGATCATTTCAGAAACATCATTAAATGATTTTTGGGAAGCTTCTAGACCAAACGATTTGATAGTGGCAAGTAAAAAGATAGTCAGAGATACACTTCAGATGAAGTTATTTAACACACACAAAGAAAAATTTGCAACACTTCCAGTGACATTGTGTTATACACCCAAGGATACGCGAAGACAAAATATTGAAATTGATAGTCCAGGCCAGACAGAAAAGCAGATTCTCGTATCAAATGATATTGTGTTAGTTGATATCAGTGTTGTCGAAGATGCATTGCGTGCTGATAAATTCCCATGGAAGCTTGGATACGCACCGACGATACATTCTTCGCAGGGATTGACTATAGCAGATACAATTGTTTGGATCGTAGATAATCTAGTCGTCGAACTTAGGATATCTTGCAGTGTCCAGAGTACGAAGAATAAATCAACTTCGAAGAGTTGTTTAAGATTATAATGACATCAGCAACAATGATATTGTCAGCGATGACATAATCAGAAAAAAACTCACTGGTTATAAATAGCAGGATAAAAAAATAATAGAAAATTTGACATTGATGCTGAATTTATCATTACACTGAAACAACAACAGAATAATCACTGCGCAAGTTGTAATTGTATAATGAGTTGGTGTTGGTCGGATCAAGACCCCCACCAATTTACCGTTGACAGAAAGAATAGCATTGTTGGTCATACCAGAGATAATGTGATCCTGACTTGTTTTGAGTGCAACAGACGAAGAGGTGCTAGTTAAGACCACGCGGCGGTAATTTAGTATCCTCGGGTGTCACTTGTAATCGTTCACGAGTAAATCCTCGCTGAGAAGCAGTTGAATCCAATCTATAGACTGGCGGTCTACCCTTAGATGGTGTTATGCTTGATATTTTATGTGAGGTGACACTCCAAATAGGATCAGTAGCTCTTTTTGTACCACCTTCAAGCTCTCCTGGTTCATATAAATACCTAACAGTGACATTACCGAGTATTGGTTGTTTTGAAAAATCATTTTGTGGTTTATGGGTATATATTTCTTTTTTTAATCGCGTTGTTAGGTTTCATATTAATTGTTTGAATAATCTGATTATTTAGAGCGGTAATTACACCTGATAATCTCTTGACCCATCATGAAATCGTTTATCCTGAAGAAATTCCTTCGCGTATTGATATCCAAATAACCGCTCATCAAGTGTCCGATTAAATCGTTCAACAATTGCCTGATCGCAATGTAGTGCAGTATTTCCTCGTCTGATGGTGACATAATGATGCTTCATTGTTGATAACACTGCACTCTTAAATTCCTTGCCAGGATCAACTTGTAATAGATTTGGCCAATGCAGAGGTCCCCTACGATAAATCCTTTCAAACTTCAGTTGATGACTTTGTTTTTAGCGGCTCTGCTTGTTTGTATCAACTCGCAACATTAACTACAATTAGTGCGTATTTGTAAACACCATCATGCGGCAGAAATAATATATCAGCTTGATGAACCTCATTAGGGACGCTGACATGAAAATGCGAGAAATTAATTTGTTTAGGCGGTGGTAGATAAATTTGCCATATCGCCTGTTTGGATAACAAATCCCTTGCTGTAGTATTTGTCACCTTCCCGGCGCTAGCGAGTTTACTGATTGATGATTTACCCCTCCAATATCCTCTTGAGGAAGAATAAATAGATTCCATGTTGTTATTAATTACCAGCACCCAACATCAACTTACGTTTCATCGCCCATTTTATCAACCATGAAGCCAACTTTTCTTTGGAGGATTTATCAGTGATAGAATTCAACGCATGAATTAATTTCACATCTGCGATATGTCTGTGTTGCAGATTGCTGATTTTATAAGCAACATCAAGAGCATGGCACGTCTTATCAATAGCGTTTATTGGATATTCACCGGGTTTGGGTTGGTTTTGATCATCGAGTCGGGTATCGAGTCTGGTCAAGGGTCCACAATAACTATACCCTGGAAGGTGTTTTTCTCCCGGATATTTTGCCCATGGTGTTCCTGGTAATTTTACTAACTTGGCTACAATAACACCTCCTCGTTGTTTTTTAAATCCTTGATTTTATCAAGGGAAACAAATCTAAATTTTTTTGTACGACATTGTAAACACTTACCAGCATGCGCTGATCTGTTATGTTTAGTTGTAATCGTCTTCAAGTCATTTTTGCTAGTACGCTTCTTACATTTCACACAATATAGATCCATAATTTATTTATAATAACATCAATGTAATTGATTTTTCAGCGACAACACACGATAACCTGTTAAATATCATGCAGCGCTACCAAATTATATTCGCATGATTATAAACAGACCATCTGGAAGTGGCAAGACGCAGTTGTTACTTAATTTAATAACGAGATGAATGAAATGGGATAAGTTGTATTAAGTAGCCCCTAGTGTTGAAGATCAGCGATGTTACGAGGTGTTAAAGAATTTTAACGAGAAACCAAAATCGGAAATTGATGAGGATATTATTGAGTTTATAACCGATATCGAGGATGCACCAAGTATTGATGAAAATTGATGGAAGTAAGAACAATTTGGTTGTATATGATGATGTCATGTTAGACAATCAAAAGAATCCCGCTATGATATTTTCCAGACGTAGGCATAACAATACCGATGTGATATGTGACTCAACGATACACACAAATACCAAAAGTGATCAGAAATAAATGCAATATTCTTTCTGTTGTTACGTCTATTGTATTTAAATTATCTATTTTTAATTGTCTGATGCAAATTTGTCATTTTGGGTTTTAAATATCATTAATTGGGAGATTATTCTAGAAAAATCTCTATGACCATACTTTATCTGTAAACATGTTTTTGACCTAGAGTTGTTGACCTAATTTCTGACCCTGCTTCAGACAGTGTCAACAAGCTTCTAAAACGATTGGTTAAAATCCAGGGACATCTTTTTTTTAGTTTTTGGGGTAAGAAGTGACTGATTTTCTTATCTAGATCATTCCATTCGTACATGACTTAGTGGAGGTAGCCTCTTTCTTTGACCTTCTATGAACTTCCAGAAAATCACGTTATCCTTGCTTACGTAAAAAAAGACAGGTATTTAAATTATTGTTTGGGATAGAACAATTCAGTAGATATTGGGCTTATATATTATTAAGTTGTGTTTTCTGTTTGAGTTATAATTTTAATTACCTTGTACTGGAAATTGTGTCATTTCGTTGTAGCAAGAGAAATTATTCAATTTATCTGGAAAAGGACATGTGTTCATGATTTTCGTTTGGATTATTTTAAAAACAAGAACTGCATCACGTGACATTGTCAGCCATTTTGGATTACATCGTCAAGATTCGAACCTGGAACTATTAGAACATTTATTTATCAGGACTCTTGCAATTCCATTAGTGGATTATTTTTGTGAATTCTATATTGGACTAATGTTGGATTTAATTCTCTAAAACCGTAAGTTTATTTATTTATTGAAAATAATTGTTCTTAATAAATCATTGTTAACGTTTTACAAGCTTGTTAGTTTTCACTCTTTCTGTATTGCTGCTTATTCGAGCCTAAGCACGTTACACTGTATTTAATGGATTTGACACACATACGCTACGAAACAGTTAGCAAACTACTTGCGGTGATGATATGGATTATAATCTCTTTAGAAATGTCTTTAGTCACGCTCAGTCAATTCCACATGGATTTGTAACGATAAATTTGCACGACCCGAGATCAAGATATCGTATCGGACTTGATCAAATATTCGGTTGAAATCCTAAAGGATTTTCAATTCGTCTCCAAAACGCCATCAGCGCCGGGTCTGTCTGGAGACAGTCTTAATAGCGTGACAAACCGAAACTAGTTATCTTCCTTTTTTGTCTGCCTGAATTGGTTTCGGTTTGAAATCATTTATGATTTTGTTTCAAATAGTTTCGGTTTGTCTGAAATAGTTTTGGTCTGTCCACCATCTTTGCTGCTCAATGCCTGTGTCTCTGCAAAGCTTTTCCTGGTCCATTCTGTGATGTTGTCACTTAACGTTTTTTTATCTGTCTACTTCTCCTTCTACCAACCTGGACGCTACCCTGTAGTACTGTTGTGGATAGACTGTTGGCTCTAATGACATGGCATACCATTTCAGCTTTCTCTTTTTGACAGTGTTGAGGAGGTCTTCATAACGGGGTACTTTGTGCCTGATGGTGTTACGCACTTCTTGCTTTGTGATGTGGTCCATGTAAAAGATGCCAAGGATGATTCTGTAACAACTCATTTAAAGTGCCTGGATTCTTCGTTGCAATTCTTAGGGTCCAGGCCTCACATGAATACAGAAAGATTGAGATGACTAGTGCTCTTAATAGTCTGATTTTAGTTTTCAGACCGACATTCTTGTCTCTCCAGATGGGCCTTAGCTTTGACATAGCTGCCATTGTTTGTGATGCTCGTGACAAAATTTCTGTTCTTGATCTCTCTTCCGTGATTATGGAACCAAGATATTTGAATTAGCCCACTGTTTCCAGTTCCTGTCCTCTGAAGTTAATCGTGGTTGAGATCTGTTTGAAACTATTTGTCATCAGCTTTGTCTTCTCGACACTTATCTCCATGTCAAATCTGGAAGATGTTTCATCAAGGTTCTTCACTAAGGTGGCAAGCTCATCTTCACTGCCTGCCAGCCCATAAATCTCATCTGCAAAGCGGAGGTTCGTGATGTTACGCCCTCCAATGGTGATTGTCTCACAGTGGTTTTCCAGGGCTTCGCTGATGATGCGCATGATGTAAATGTTGAAAAGCGTGTGTGACAGGAGACAGCCTTGCCGTACTCCAACTGTTGTCTTGAACCAGTCCCCCACAGAACCTTGAGCAATTACTTCACTGGTATCATTGGCGTAAAGCTGCATGATGGTGTTGGTCGACTAGTAGACTACTCCTTCATACACATTACTTGCCATTGATGATATTAACCTTGAAACCGAAATTGCACCAGCAGCAGAGAGAGTGAACAGACCAACTTTTATTGGCGTCGATTTAGCAAACTGAGGCTTCCTCGAAAATGCTTAATATAAGCCTCCATTCAGCAAACTGAGGCTTCCTCGAAAATGCTTAATATAAGCCTCCATTCAGCAAAAACAAGCAACGCCATTTTTGTTGTCTTACCTCCGTTGCTGCTTGGAACTTTCAGTTCTGGGTTAACCGAATTAGCTATAGATACGATCTAATCCAATTCGATATCGTGTCCGAGGATCGTGTATACTTATTGTTATAAATCCGTGTTGGGTAGCTCTTGCACCACTAAAGAAATTTTGAAATCGATTATAATCCATATCGGAGCACCACGTTTGCCAAATATTTCGTAACGTATAAGTATCAATGCCGTTAAACACGCATAATAGATTACAGTTATCTCTGATTACTTTTGGTATTTGTGTATAACGTTGGGTTACATATATCACGTCAGAGTTTTTATGACGTCCTCGAGAGAATATCCTAGCGGGTTGTTTTTGTTGGTCTAACATTACATCGTCATACACAACGAGATTATTAACGGATCCATTTAAGTCCTCCACGGATGGCGCATTTTGATATCTGTGATAAATTCAATTACGCTTCCACCGTAAGCTTCTGAAACGGTTTCGTTGTAATCTTTTAACACCTGATAACAATGTTGATCGTCTACGCTCGGAGCGATTAAATATAACTTATCCCAAGTTAGATATTTCATTATCATTGTAAGCAACAATTGAGTTTTACCACTTCCGAAAGGTCCAATGATGATCATTCTGATAGAGTCTGGTAATATTGGATGATGTTTTACCGGTTGTTTTTTCTTTAGCGCTGAGAAATCAATCACTTCCATTAGATATAACATAAATATATTATGGATCTATATTGTGTGAAATGTAAGGCGCGTACTAATACAAATAATCAAGCTGTAATTACTATGAAAAATAATCGAAGTGCACTTTCTGGGAATTGTGTACAATGTGGTACAAAAAATTTAGATTTCAAAAAAAAAAACTCGGAGGAGATATCGCCACTAAGTTAGCTAAACTTCCGGGAACACCGTGGGCAAAGTATCCAGGGGAAAAACATCTTCCCGGGTATAGTTATTGTGGACCGGGAACGCGATTAGATATAAGACTTAATAGTCAAAATCTTCCAAATCCTGGAGAATCGCCGATAAACGCTATCGATGAAGCATGTCGTGTACACGATATAGCGTACCTGAGCGGTGATTTACAATAGCGTCATCTCGCAGATGTAAAAATTGATTCATGTGTTGAATGCTATTCCTGATAAATCATTCAAAGAAAAATTGGCTTCGTGGTTGATAAAATCCGCTATGAAAGGCAAATTGATGTTAGGTGCTGGTAATTAATAATATGGAATCTATTTATTATTCTCCGAGAGGATACTGGAGAGGCAAGGCAGCAATCAATAAACTCGCTAGCGCCGCAAAAGCGAAAAGTACCACTGCGGCTAATTGGTTATCTAAACAGGCTATATGGCAAATTTATCTACCAGCGCCTAAACGAATTAACTACTCGCATTTTGATGTGACCGTTCCTAATGAGGTTCATCAAGCTGATATACTATTTTTACCACATGACAACGGTTACAAATACGCGTTAACGCTAGTTGATGTTGCGAGTCGATACAAACAAGCAGAACCGCTGAAGACAAAATCAGCAACTGAAGTTGCATCTGCGTTTGAAAGGATTTATCGTAGGGGTCCTCTGCGTTGGCCAAATCTATTACAAGTTGATCCTGGCAAGGAATTTCAGGGTGTAGTGTTATCAACAATGAAACATCATAATGTCACCATACGACGAGAGCATACTGCGCTACATCGTGATCAGGCAATTGTTGAACGATTTAATCGGACACTTGCTGAGCGGTTATTTGGATATCAATACGCGAAAGAATTCATCGAGGATAAAAGATCCCGTGAATGGGTTATGAGATTACCAGCTGTGATTACCGCGATCAATAACGAGATTACTCGAACAATTAACATGAAACCTATCAACGCGATTAAGAAAGCGTCTATACCAAAAATGGAAATCCAAGGGATTTCACAAAAAGATTTCAAAGAACCAATTCTTGGTAGTAATGTAACTGTAAGGTACTTATACGAACCAGGAGAGCTTGAAGGTGGTAAAGAAAGGGCTACTGATCCTATTTGGAGTGTCACCGCGCATAAAGTATCCGGTATAACACGATCTACGGGTGGAAACGCAGGCGTTTCTAGACCAGCAATCTATAAACTGGATTCAACTGCTCCTCAGCGAGGATTTACTTGACAACAACTACAGGTAATCCCCGAGGATACTCAATTACCACCGTGTGGTCGTAACTAGCACCTAAGGTGCTGGCACCTCTGCGTCTGTTACACTCAAGACATGTCAGTATCACGTTTTCGTTGATATGACCAATGCTATTATTTTTTCTATCTACGGTAAATTGCCGAGGGTCTTTATCCGACCAACTCCAACTCATTATACTATTGCAACTAGCGCAGTGATTATTCTGTTGTTGTTTCAATGTCATTATTAATTCAGCATCAATGTCAAATTTTCGTTTATTTTTTTTATCCTGTTGTTTATAACCATAAAGTTTTTCTGATTATATCCTTGACTTTGTCGGCGCTGATAATATCACTTATTGCATTGTCCGTAGGATTTTCAAGGACAACTCTTCGAAGTTGATGTATTCGCCGTACTCTGGACACCGCAAGATAGACTAAATTCGACCATTCGATGCGATTGTCTATTATCCAAATAATTGTATCTGTGATAGTTAATCCCTGTGAAGAGTGTATTGTTGCTGCATAACCTAACGTCATGGTGATTTATCAGCGCGTAATGCATCTTCAACGACACTGATATCAACCAACACAATATCATTTAATACTAAATTCTGTCTTTGAAATCCTCCTGGAATATCAACTTCAATATTCTGTTTTCGTGTATCCGAGGGTCTATAACATAATGGCACTGGAAGTGTTGCAAATTTACACTAATGCAATTCAAATAACTTCATCTGAAGTGTGTCTCTGACTATTTTTCTACTTGCTACTATCAAATCATTTGGTCTCCACGTTTCCCAAAAATCATTCATGGGAGTTTCTGAAATTATTTCACGCGCTATTTCACATTGGATTTTATCCGGTTGTAATCTAATTAGCGCTTTGAACTCTCGTAATTGTTCATCAAGTGATCTATGGTCGGTATTAATTTCTTCATAATAGTCTACAAAACCCTTTATCCACTAATGTGGAGATCCACCAACAAATGGCGGTTGTTGACCGTGATCACCGCATATGACGACCTTTGTGTTTTTGTTTAACAACCATTCAAGAAATGTCTGTAATACTCTCAACGATACAGTGCATATTTCATCCCAGATTTTGATTTCATGAATGAATTTATCGCCCATTCTATCAGGAGTCCATGTATCGCCTTTCCATCGAAAGAAGCTGTGATAAATACAGGCTTTTACTCCCCGCGCTATCATCTCTCTGGCGAGTCTGTGAGTTGGTGTTAACACAATCATGGTTGACCGACGAAATAATTCAATTGCACGAGTTGTCTTTCCTGACCCACCACAGCCGTTTAAATAAACTGTCTTGTATCTGCATATCGGATCAGATACGGGTGGTGCATTAGAAAAATCTGATTGAATTTCAATGGGGTTACATGAAAGATATTTATCATCCATGGTAACGTCTGCGGATTCACAATACTCATGTAGTGTTTCCTTTTTAAATCGCCAACGTCCCCAATTTTCCACGGGATCTGTGAATGCCGCTACAGCTGATTTGTATTTATTGTGTATATACATCGAATCAGTAGCTACTCTAACCGCGGTATTATGAAATATATTTATCATCGAAAATAGATTAATAGAAGCATAGGCTAGCATAGAACTTCTCAAATGTGTGTAATGGGAATTATATCCATCACAGTAGTTAACAACCGTGCACAATTTCTCACCATTGGATAGAAAAGCATCCTTACGGGATACAAGTTTTCCCTGTTTCGTTAAATCCGCTACAATAAAATCGTATTCTGCGTTGTCTATGATCAACCTCGAAGAGTATTTTGCATTGTCATATCTTCCACCTTGAGTGAATTTACCAATTATTCTTCGTCCGAACTCTTTGGTTTCTTTGTTTTTAATTTCAAATAACTCCTTAGACAATTTCATGATTTCTTCTTCATTGAAATCTGGAAAATACTCTCGGTTATCGTTAATTATACGATCTATATTGGGCTGTGGTAACCAAACATCCTTCTGCGCGCGATAGCATATAATAGCTTCACTAACAATCAACGATATCAGCATACCACAATCAATCATATACCGCAATAACACAATTGGCATGCAATGTTTTTCAGATAGGTGTCTACAATCCAAAGATAACTACAGGGATGTAACCCTTTAGCGAGTTCAAATGATATCACACGAGTGAATCCGGTTAAATCAAAATCGGGTAATGGCCCATTAATCGCAACACGAGTCATCTCATATGTTGGGTGTCCACTGACACAGGATCATCCTTACATAGCGTGTGAATAGCATCAAATAATTTCTCATTATAAAAAACACCCCCGACGAACTCCCCGGAAAATTCCTGGGGGATATATTTCACGATTCGTTCTCGTGGAAATATTGTTACTGCAGCCGTCCACGCGTGTTTGTTATGATCAATAATTTCAATTGGAGCTCCTCGCGATTGATATTTCGGTTCGTATAATACTTCTCCGGTTATTGTCGTTACTGATATTGGGAATTTTAATGATGCTTCTAATTTAGCTATATCAGAAATCGTTGCACTGTGCTGTTTTACTGTCATTTCCCATTCGGTTATTTTCCTACGTCGCAGATCAGTTAGTTTATTTCCTCGGTATGCATTTGTGAAGTGTTCCATTACCAGTGTTGCTACACAATTCAGTGAACTAGAATATTTCATAGGAGCTAGTTTTGCAATATCGGGTTTATCATTTAACGGATATATCCCATAAACAATTGCTGTTACAGGATAAGATCTCTCGTAGTATGGTTTGTCAATTCCAGTTAGAATTCCTGATTTGGAATCTCTACTCACAATGACAGTTTTTTTTATCCTTGATGATTGGTTCAAATTATCCCTGATAATCCATTCACCTTCGACTTCGATAATGAATTTTATTCTGAAAAAATACTTCTGTTGGGAATTGCTTTGCAATTTACCCTTGGATTTCCAGCCAAGATGTGAAATTATCTCAGCTGCTCTTTCATCGTTCATAGTAGCATCGATGTTGGGTACATTGACATCTTCATGAATAATTCGAAATGTCGACCAACAGTGTGCTGCACCGTCTCGGTAGAATTCATTAAAACACTCCCTGATTTTACCCAGTATAGTTCTATCACTGATTAGACGTTTTGGTGTATCAGAGACTCTATCGAGATTGAATTTAGTATTTTTCCAAGGCTTAATTTTCGATAATCTCTTGAACTCCTTATCGAGATTGAATTTAGTATTTTTCCAAGGCTTAATTTTTGATAATCTTTGGAATTCTTTCATGGTATAATCAATGAATTTAGTATTTTTCCAAGGCTTAATTTTCGATAATCTCTTAAACTCCTTCAGTATAGTTCTATCACCGATTAGACGTTTTGGTGTATTAGAGACTCTATCGAGATTGAATTTAGCATTTTTCCAGGGCTTAATTTTCGATAATCTCTTGAACTCCTTCATATTATAATTAAAACAAGTATTTAAATAGAAAAATATATTATATAATGAATCATTGCAAATGGCTTATGATTGGATCAACGACCCCGTGTAACAAATCATGCAGAAATGAATTCTGTGGGTATCATATGAAAAGCGTGAGAAACGGTTCGAAAGATCCTCTCCCATGCCTCCATTGTGGGGTAGGAGTTAGAGGCAAATCACAGTTATGTATCAGTTGTGGTGGTAAGCGTTATAGAGAGTTGAAGCGTTATTATGACAAAAAAAGAATAACAAATCCTGACTCTGTCAACGACGTTGCCAACGGCAAAATCATAAAAACTGCCCTGGGCTACATAGAAAGATTTCCCAATGTTATAATTCAGCCAATTAACGAATTAGACAAATAAAAGTATGATGTATACAAATGAGCCAAGAATTTCAACGAGATCCTGTTATTGCAAACTATGAAGCCTCTCGTGATGGTGTTGTTAGACACTGTAGACTCAAGAAGCCGGTTGGTGCTCTGAGTAATCAAGGATATTTGATGTTTGGTGCTGGAGGGAAAATGCATCTTAATCACCGTTTCGTTTATGAAGTATTTAACGGATTGATCATATTGATTCCGATCGTAGGAGTAACAAATTGAACAACCTTCAAGCTATTTCACAACGTGAAAACACAAAACGGGAGGGGGGTACTGGTAATTATAAATCAATTGGGAAGAGAGCTGTAAAATCAATTAATACTGACAACGAGGAAATAATATTTCAGTCTATGGCTGCAGCCGGTAGGTATTTTGATATGTGTCCCCCCTCGGTACAAAAAGTAGCAGAGGGAATTTATAAGACCGCTTTTTCAAAATGCTTCAATAATAGTGTTCGATTTGTCTATGTGGATTAGCGGAGATAACTCGCTGGTATATGGCGTGTGACAAATCACCAATGACAGAGTTACCCTTGGTGAAACCAAGGAGGTAGGTTTTGATTGGCTGTTATAATTGTCATAAATATCAACGGGATCTGTTTGTGAAATCATAAATGATTTTCATCATAAATGATTTTCATAGGAAACAAAATTGATCAAGAAGCGTTTACAAACAATCGTATTCTTTTTTTTTTAGTGTTTTTTAAGTAGTAACTGTTAATTCAGCGCTGTCAATAGTCAGAATTATACACAACAAGGAATAAAATCACACAACTCTTTGTTTGACACTTCCTTGTATTTAACAGTTTATATACTACCTCGTCTGTTATATGTTTGAGCTTTAGCTCGAAATTCAAGTGCAAACTCAAATCACACCGTCACACGTGGTGTGAATGTTATTATTGACATTCAAACCGGGTTAATTTTGAGGTTTGTGTTTGCACCTGAATGTAGAATAGCCCACGCGCACGCGTCATCCATTGTCATTTCATTCATTGTCATTTCATTCATTGTACATACCATTTGTCATATATCCATTGCATTGTAAATACCATAATCTATTGTTGTACCGTCGTCATCCATTGCATTGTATATATACCATAATCACCCTATAATCTATTGTTGTACCGTCCTATATTTATACAACCGCCATATACACTAGATCCTTGGGGTTGATGTGCCGTCCTTAATTAAGTATTCATCCATTGCATTGTATATATACCATCATCATCCTATAATCTATCGTTGTGTGCCGTCCGTGTGTCGTCGTTTCGCCAAACGTATCCTCTTGTAGGTCAAACCCGTTATTTGACGAGTTAGACTCTACTCCTAAGGGAATACGCTTCGTGATTATATGTGTAACCTATGGGCGCTTTATACGACCAACGTTTAAAGCGTTGCCAATGGGTGATGTGTAATGTGATGTCCGATATGTATACAACCGCCATATACACTAGATCCTTGGGGTTGAATGTGCCGTCGTCATTCATTGCATTTGTAAACCCTGGACGCCGCTTGATGTATAAATACACCAAGGGGGTTCCAACGGGTTTGCATTCATCGTAAACCTATCACCTATAATCGCATAAAGCTTCTGGAAATGCTAAGATGACCAACACGTTAGCACTCCAGAAATCATTTTGTTAAATTTGAAATCCTTTGGATTTTCACTCGCGAAGATGGAATTGAATTAAACATATACACTTTTTATATAATATGAATTCCGAAAATAACAGGTGTATTATTTCTGAAATTAGTAAATTAAAAAATCAAAATATTCAACTATCATCGGGGTTAAATTGCGATCAAATAATGACCGATTTTGAGGATATAGAATATTTACAAAACAATGGTAAGTACATCCTCTCGAAGCAGTATTATCTAATCAAGCGCATTAAAAACTTTATCCGTGAGAGTTTAGTTTATCATGAAGACGTTAGTGTATTTGTACCATTATGTACGGTCGTAGAAGCTGTTAGAAAACAATTAGGTGCCGAGCATGAACAAAAGAAACTTATTAATTCCAAGGCGAAACAGATAAAGGCTCTAATCGAGCAAGCTGAGTCCTACCCTTAGAGAGCCTCTTGTATAATTTCCGTGTACACAGGTAACGATGAATGGCCCATTCACGTGAGTTTAGTCAAACAAAACACAATGAGAAATCTATACTTGCAATGACAGTAATCACTTCCGTGATGACACAGTTCACACGGTTGTAAAAATAACGTAGTAATTTTTTTTTAACTTTGAAATTGCTTTTGAAATTCTAATAGATTTCTAATATTTTTTTAAGATCTGAAAATCTCTTTGAGATTTTCCACGGATAAACATGAATGAGTATATTGCATTATTTGATCGCGGGTTAATCGTACCACGGTTATAACGTTTTGTTGAAGTTGTAACAGTTGATAATCCGTCAATAAAAACTTCTCCGTGCCTAGGTTATCTATGACTATATCCACGTAAAAATCCCCTTGCGTTTTCATGCTAAATATCTCTCTGATAGCTTGTTCAAGAAGATCTTTGTCGTGAACTGATACTAAAACATGTTGATACATTTATATAAAATGGAAAATCTTTAAAAAGATTTTCAAAGACTTTCATTTCCATTTACGATTTCACATCCAGCGTTATTTGTAATGTCTCCCCGCGAAGATCAATTAAGGAGAATTCCTGATCAGTTATTCTAAAATTCATTCTGGTCATGAACTGATTAGCGGTTTCCAAGTAGGTTAAATGAGGTGGATTCATCACAATGAGACTCCCCGGGGAAACATTCGGACAGAACGTATATAAGATGTATCCAAGATCGGCATTGTCTGATTTTGAAACGTCAACTGAGAAACTCCCTAAGATTGCAACACAAATAACGTGTATTGCAATAACTGACGATATATCAACGTTACCGGGAGATCAATGTTTGTTATTTTTAAATGGTGAATTCGTTGATTTTAAAATTGCTTCTGGAAGAATCAATTTAAACCATAAAGCGTGAATCTGTGGAAAGAATTCATCGATGAGTTTATTCGTTGACGTTTTCATTGCTGGTATATCATACCCTGGAGATTTCCAATCGGATAGAGTTTTATCTGTCAGCAAAAACAATCTTAGAAAATCTTGTTTTGAAGTGCTAGCACTTTCATTATCGTTGATTATCACATCAAGTAATGTCTTATTTAACAAATTCATATCAGCGATAATTTGATTTAGTTTTTGTTGATGTTGCTTGATTAAATCACGTGTAATTGTTACACTTGTAAAATTTAAATAATATCCGAGAGATCCTTGAATAAGATTTCGAAGTTGTTGTTGATGAGTTTGATATAATTTTTTCATATTGTTGAATCTCGCAGATAAACTATTATACGTTATAGTGAAACTTTTTCATGTAGACTGTGATGTAAATGTCCAGGTTACAGGACCTTGTGTGATATACTCGGAACTTTGTTCGTTCGTTATTACACGATAGTGTTTTGTTGTATCTGCCGCCGTTACCGTACGAAAAAATCCATCATCGGAGTAATTTAGTTGTGAATCAACAGCTGGTAATTTATCATCGATAAAGTCAACGCGTTTAGGTTCTGGTAATCTCGGATGAAACGCAGGAAGACTATCCAACCACGTTTTATGAATCCGTGGGAAGAATTCATCAATGGTATCACTGAGTTTTCCTCGCATCCATGGTACGTTATATCCTGGAAACTTAAACGTGGAGATGTCTTTGACGAGGATTTTATATTTTGTTTCAAAATCTGTTATTATTTTAGGATCAACAGTGGGAATAAGTCTAATCAATTCACTATGATAAAGTTCCATCTCGGCGATAATACAGTTACATACTTGCATGTAATTGATGACGTCGTCGCGGTTAGGTGGAATTGTACTTATTGCTGTTACTATATAACCTCGAAATCTCTCGAATTCGCTATTCATGGCTGTAAACTGATTAGTAATATATATTTGATCTATTGTATTAATTTTATTATTACGTATTGGATTGAAAGTAATAACGATCGAATTCTTAATATTCGTACTAAATAAATCATATGATAACTTAGGTTCAGTAACAAGACCCCTCTCCATAATCATAACCGTGATAATCTTTTTATCGGACATATAATCGGATTTCAATGGCTCACGAGGTAGATCCTTTATGTCGACGGTGCCTGGAATAAATTCAGGATACCCCAGTAGAGTTCTAATTGAGCTGTTATATATGTCTACGGAGTAATCTGGTGAATTTACTTCGATGACCGTTGATAACAAAGGCTCATGTCCCCGAATCTCAATGGGAGATTTATCAGGTTCATCTTTGACTTCGATGATATTTGGTCCCGTTATCGCCTCGATGGATTCTATGATCGCTTCATTGATATCTTCGATGTCATATGCACCCGTTGGTAGATGTATTGTATGTGTTTCTGGTTTGGTTTTAGTACCATCTGGTTTGGTTTTTCTATACGAAAATGTAAAACTGTTATTGGGGAGTTTATCATTGAATGGTGCTGATCTTACATTGGGCCAACTGTAATAACATCTTAATTGCGGTAACGCTATCTCAGATGCTGCCAACGGAGGGTTAAATTCAATGCTGAACTCTGGTGTTTTCGTTACCAGCGAGATTAATTTTGTTTTTGTCGTGGTAGTATTTTTTGCTATTTGTTGAAGCAGTTCTAGTGACATTATTATTATTATTATTGTTATTTTCCAATTTCGATATCGTTGAATCATACAACCGAACCATCTTTGAAAATTCACTATCAGTTATTGTTTCGTCGTGAATCGATGATGAAATCAACGATGTCAGTTCTGAATATGCATTTGACGCGGTGATAAATTTAACCGCGTACTCATGTAATTTACGTTGAGAGCATGATGATATTTTTTTGTTATCCCGGTGAATACTCCTGAGATTGCTGCGGCTGCAGATATACAAATTGGAACAGCAACCGGAGCTATCATTGTCACCGATGATAATATTATTCCAGCGCCGGCAATTATACCAGACACCGAGTAAACAGCTATGTCAATAGCGGAAATTCTTCATTGATATTTTTTCTTTTTTACAGTATATTCTTCAATCAACGTTTGTAATTTATGTTGAAATTCTTTGACGGTATCATATCGATATTGAGATGTGGTCATCATATTTACTTAAATTCACTTTAATTAAGTTGTTTACTTAAATCAGCTACGAATTCCACATACCATGACATTGAAACCCTAGCTAGAGTATTATCAGTGGATGTAATCGTGAATTGTTCAATCGTATCCTTGTCGTTGATCGTTGATATCGTATTATTGGCTCCAGATGAACTCGATGATGATATCGTGAACAACGTTGGTGTTACTAACGTTAATCGATAAATTCCCTTTACGGTTGCAGTAATATCTAATATATTATTTAATGGAGTCCACGTATATGATCCATATTGAATCGTGTATACTCCATTGATAGTTCTATCATGAGGAATTTTTGTTTTTTCAACTATTGCTATCATTCTTGTTGCATCCGCTATGATGGCATTATTGGTCGTTTTAAGATCATCGATGGATTTTTTAATATCAGGAAGTTTCATATCGAGTTTATCAAATGGAGATCCGAGAAATTTATCAACGATGTTTCTACGAAAAGTTGAAAACTGTTTTACATGTTCTTCATATTTGGATTGAATTGTTGCTAGTTCCAACATAGAAGTTTTTATCTCTCTAAGCTTCGGTGTAGTCACACGCGGAACACCGAAAAATTCTGTCACGGGTTTATCAATGTTGTCCACGAGGGAATTTTGTAAACTAGTAAAAGTATTAATGTCTTTATGTGATTATCATATTGTTCACGTAGTTTTTTCATATCATTGGCGGAGTCACCAGCATTGACTTTAACGTCATCGATGGTTTTTTGTAATCCGTTATATCATTTATTTCATCATATAATTTTTTTAATTCATCTAAGTTTGCTATGGATGAGATAGCTTTGTTGATTATTTTTTTTTACTTGTCCGATAGTAACTGTTTCGGAAGGACGTGATACTGATCTTCCAAAAAGATCTGCCATGTTATATTGCAGGTTTCTCTTTGTTAAAATCATTCATAGAATTTTCACTACGAATTTTTCATCATCGTATACTCGTGGATGACCTTGTGAGGTAATTTAGAACTCGTCGAGATAGCTGTTAGCGCGTCAAGAACCTCTCGTCCACAAATAGGAGGATCTGTTAATGTCTGCGTGGGTAACGTTGAATACCAAATTGGGATTTTAGTTTGAGTTGCAAACAACTGGGACACATATTTGACAAATTCGTTCGGAGGTTGTAATCCATATGAGTCAAAATAAATAATCGATGTTGGATATATCGCGTAACAAACCCAATGAGTTCCAGGTCCAGTGTTATCATCGAGATTAATTATACCAGTTTCTGGTATTTGTGGTTGTGCTGGTAATTGATCTTTCATGAATACATCTCTGAAATGTTTCACTGGGAGTTTTTTTACAGCGTCGAGTAAATCAAAATTTGACATTGGTGTAAATGGAAATTGCTTTTGCAATTTCACGGTTTTCACCTTCGAATTTTTCAGTAACGTCTTGTGAATTGACTTCCTGGTAGTCGAAATCTCTTTCCCTTTTTTTTCTCGAAATTTTACCACCGGATTTTAGGCCCTTACCAAACGCTTTATTAACAACGTTAGAAGCAAGTGCTCCACCTGCTCCGGTTCCTAGCGCTCCAAGAATTGCTGGGTCCGCTGATGCAATCAGTCCTGGAATTGCTGCTAGTAGCGGTAATATACCATCGGTTTTAATCATATCTTTGATTGCTGCTTGTGAAAAAGTCAATCTGACTCCTGTGTTACCCGTTGACGCTTTATTGAAATGATCAAGTTGAGTTTTAGTCAACGATAACTTATTTGATCCACCTGTAATCTGTTGTTTTTTAGTGTTATTGTTGCGCCACATAACGTAGAATTTTTCGATTGAAGTTTCTTTACCTGACCAGGTGTCAGGGTGACATTAACATGATTGTACGACATTTTATTTAGATAGCGATCATCTAATTAACCTAGAAAACTCGAAGAATTTCAATTACATATTTTCCACTGGTGCATCAATGACTCGCATTTTTCCACCACCACCTTCAAATATCATAGATTTATCACTGAGAATAACAGCAATTGCTCTAAATCCTCCAGGGACATCACCAACACGAGGTTGAAATTTTACATCAACGGTTGAATGTTTAGATAGATCAAGATGTTGCAGTGAAAAGTAATTAATCGGGTATAGTGTTTTAAAATCCCACTGTGATATTTGGAGTCCAGTATCAACATTTTGATCACGACCCATAAACGACCACAATTGATGATAAACTCGTTCTATTTGATTATTATCGAAATTAATAATAAGTTGTTCTGCGGGTTCTTGCTGATTACTTATTCGCAATGATACCTCACTGACACCACATTGATCAAATATCATATGAGACCGCAATTGTAAACTATCATCTGCAACTCCAGCTCGCTTTTGAGTTCTATTAATATTTTGTAACGCAACAAAGATATTTCTTGGCGCGGAAATATTTTTGTTAACGTAAGTTGCCAAGTAAAATTTCCAGCAACGGTACTAGTTGTTGTAGCTGTTGTAACATCACACCAACTCAGTAATGATCTTCCTCCTTGATCCATAAAGGATAGCAGCCGTGTCTCAACAGTCAACGATGGGGTCATAATTGGCATCTATAGTGCTAATTTTGTCAACTCTACATTACCATCTCTGACAGGAGCAGCAGCATGATGGAGAGCATAATCATCAGTTGATCTCCGTGTGAGAACTACAGTATGACTTGCACCATAGATAACTTTTCTAACGTCTCGACAAAAACCAAATATATACGATAGTGGAATCACACATGAAAATCTACCAAGCGGGTCTAAGTTCTTTTTTCGTGCTGCAAATCCTGCATTGTACTCATTATTAGTATTTACAACAACAGCTTCAACATCAGCATCATCAGCAGCAGCTGAATGTTTTTTTGGTCGTCTTAACACAAATGGATTATTATCCGCGTGATCGGTAGTATCTTTCGCAAACATCATTGAATGACCCGCAGATTTAATAAAATCATCAGAGTATCTAGCTAAACCTATTATTGTGGTTGCAACATCTATATCATTATCGATGGATTCAGTTCTAGTAGAATTAATCATATACTGTGCGCTGTTAAATAATACCATTATACCATTGTTGACAAACCCAATCGGAGTAGTTCCAAGATTATCAGCAGCAACAAATGGAGTATTATCATGTTTTGTTAATCGTCTCTCTACTTCAATGTACGCTTCACACGGCAAGAAGTATTTAGATGTATCATCATATCCAAGTTCAATTCGTGATCGTACATTTGCATTTTGAGCTTGATATGAAAAATACTGAAAATCCCGTATAGAAATTTTCTTCCTACAGGAGCATCTATATCAAAGGCATCATCAATTTCATCTTTAAACATTTATACTATAACATAGATGATCTAAATGTTTAACTGCTTCAAACCGGAGCCAATAATTGTTCTCAATCTTGCTCTTGCTATTTTATTATATGCGCTGCCTATTTTAGGTGGCATTTGTTCCGTAGACTGTAATTGAAAATTCTTTTGTTTTCTACCTCTTGCCAACGATGTAAGTTTTTCCTTTTCATCACCCAACACATCAAATGCTTTATTACCAATCGTTGTACCAACTTTATCACCGAAAACCCCTATAGCTTTTGACGCTATTTCTTTACCGATCGGTAGTATTTTTGGGGCAACTCGAGTAAATAATCCAGTGACAATATCACCGAGTCCATTTCCATATCTGGGTTTGTAAACCGGTAGTCGCGAGTTTACAACATAAACAGGTCTTGCTCTGTTCATACTACGATGTACTATCATTTTATTTAAATGCTATATATCTAATCAGTGATCGAAAAATCCAAAGGATTTTCAATCGCTATAATAATCATCGGTTAGTTCATCTATGAAACTACGATATAATCCGATATCCATTACACCACCTTGAAATAACCGTTGACAGATTTCAGTCGCTTCATTAATTATCTCATGAGAATTATTTCCAGCTCGCGCTCCTCCAATGAGAACTTCTAACCGTGATATATCATCGATAACACTTCGTGAACAAGGCATTAAATTACCCCCACGATAACCACTACCAGATTTTTCAGGTATATCAGCTTCAAGTTCTTCTTCTCGTTGAGGATCTTCAACAAGAGGATCCTTTTGTCTTCGTGTTTCTCGCCCTCGTCCTCGTCCTCGTGGACTTGGTTGTATATGTTTTCGTTCTTCTGCTCGTTTTTGTTTTAATCGTTCTCGTTCCTTTTTCTCTCGTTGTTTTTGTTTGGTTTGTAGTCGTTGTTGTTCAGATACTAATAAACCTCTCTTTTCCTGATTTTCGAGATATTCTCGTTCAACAGCAGTCAAATATGCCTGATATATGGGATAATCATTATCAATTTGTGGTAGTTGATTTTTAATTTTGTAAACTGCTTTAGCCAAATCACCTACGTTTTTAATATAACCTTTTTGTCCAGGTTTTAAATAATTTTCTTTAGTGTAATATCCCAGCGCAGCAAACTTTACTAAATCAGTTATATCATCTTCATCAATCTTCGCTAAAGTTTCCTCAGTAAATTTATCTCGTAACTCTTGAACTCTATTATCTGTTTTTTTAGGAGGTTTATCTCTAGTTGTACAACCGCAGGTTGTGATTGTTTTATCGCGGTTACAACCTCTCCAGTTGCCGCAGTTATAGGCTTAAATAATTGTTCAGTATCGGCAGTAAAATCTAACTTTGCTTCTTGCCGTGCTTGCAAATTATCTCTGAAAAAATCTCTCACCGGGAGATATTTCTTAATTGCAGCTAATCGTTCTCGAGTTAATCTAGTTATTTGTGCTTCTCCGATATTTGTCATTTATATAAATAAAAATCGACGATTTTCAATTGCTAATTCATCATCGTATCTATAGTTAATTCGGTTAACCCAGAACTGAAAGTTCCAAGCAGCAGCGGAGGTGGTGACAACAAAAATGGCGTCGTTTGTTTTTGCTGAATGGAGGCTTATATTAAGCATTTTCGAGAAAGCCTCAGTTTGCTGAATGGAGGCTTATATTAAGCATTTTCGAGAAAGCCTCAGTTTGCTAAATCGACGCCTATAAAAGTTGGTCTGTTCACCCTCTCTGCTGCTGCACCAGTTAACCTACATTATCGTTCTTCATAATAATGTGTTTACCCTTTCCTTGGAACCTATCTCAAGAGTTGTTATAATCAATGATACAAAATGGCCGGGTTTCTTTTAGTAAGGTAAATATCTTGTTTACAGATGTATAATGTATTTAAGGCGTGGTTTGTATTGTTGTTTCTTAAATGTATTGTACGGCTCTAAAAATCAATTATTGTTAAGAATAAAACATATCAAAAGGAGTAGTAGAGGGGGTGATCCGTACAACTTTTAGAGACGTCTGTTTGTCAAACCAAGGCTTCCTACAAAATAAAAAAATACTCACATACACACACACATGTATGTAGTGGGGGTGAACAGACCGAAACTACTTTTGACAAACTAGAACAAGACGGTTTTGGTTTCATACGAGGCGTCTGTTCGTCAAGCCAAAGCCTCCTACGAAACCAAAAAAAAAAACAGAACTTTCGAGACACATAATTGTTGTTGTGCCCTCTCTGCTGCTGCGAATTTAATCATATCATATAACAATAATGGTAGAAGAATCATTAACAACTAGATTAGCCCGAGAGAGAAAGTAGCGATTTAAACAAATTATACTCGTCCGTGATTCTGTCAGACAAAAATTACAACCGCGACAAGAATCTCAAGTTGATTTTTCAACAGGTGCTGAACAATTATTCAAATCCGTTACTACCACCACTAAAGAGGTTATATATGGAAAAATTGAAAAGAAGGAGGGTGTTCTTCGTGAACTTGGAAAAATAGTAAAAGACACTAAACAAATGAAATAACCTGCATTTAGGGATTGAGGTATGCATGCGTGTAAACGGTAAACATTATTCATCCAAGCCGTCCACTTCGGGTATTGATTTTTAAAAAAAAATTATAAATCTGTGCATTAGCAGTGAATTTCTTAAATGAGTTGACATTACTATTTTCTAGGATCCTGTGTTTTGTTTCCTTGTCGATTAAATGTTAGCTGGTATAGTCTACGTGTTTGTGATAGCGAAAATAGGGAGTATCATGTCGGCGGCTGGCACCCTTAATAATTCGATTAATGCTTATTTCTAATTAACAGCTTAAGACTGTACACTACATACTCAATGTGTTTATAGTATCTGGGGTTTCATTTGTATACGTCATTGCATTTAAGTTTATTTTTCCTCTTCTTTGTTTCTTTGGTAATTACAACTGTTGACTACCCTTTCATGCGGTCCACCTCGGTAATATTGTAAGAGTGCATAACACGGTTTCCGAACCATTGCTATAACGACAGACTAACACGGTATGTGCCGCGAAATACGAAACTGACTTTTTTCTTTATCTATTTTTACTTATGGCGATTCATTCACAATGTAACAATGTGTAACATATCCAGTTGGTAATTTCCATAAATAATCACTGTGAAAATCAACTAAATATGCACATGCAATACTAGCGCATGCTAGTTTGAATATTCCAACAAGAATTGTGAGTTTTGTGGGCATTGTGGGTTTTATTAGTATTGTGTGTTTTGTGGGCGTTGTGGGTATTGTGGGTTTTGTGGGTATTTTGGGTTTTGTCAGGAGTATATAAAGCTTTGTGGGCTGCTTGAAGGGAGTTCAGTCAGCTAGCAGCCATCAAACTAGGTACATCACAGTTATTGTGAGTTTTATTTTAATATTTTTTTGTTTTGTTTAGTTTATTAGAGAATTATGTAACTTTAGGCACTATTTTGGACAGTAACTATTTTATAAAGATTATTTAAGTACAAATCAATTTTTTGTCATTTAAGTTATATTTTTAATTATTTTTAATTCCTTATTACGCGAAAGTTGAAGCGTAAAGTCAAGCAAGTGTTTTCCTTGCAGATTTTTACATTTCACAATTACAATTAAGTCAAAGTTTCTCTTCTGTAGTAAACTCTATTGCAACTAAATCCAAATATGGTAACTCTAATAGTATAGTGCTAATGTGTATCCTGACCTTGCATTAAATTATCATATACCATACTATACCTTCACACAATGATAATATTTTGGCTATTGACAAAAACAACACAACTGTCATGGACATGAACTGACTTTATTCGCTGTTTCTTAATAAGTGAATCATCTTGTGTTATCGTTGAAAAGAAATCAAGAGTTCGAGTTTACTCCCTTCTCCCCCTCTTTAGTCAGCTGATAAGAAGTTAACTCATCCCTGGTGCCATACTCCAATGTAATATTACGTTGGACCTGGCTTGGCCGTTACACAAACATCAGAACTTTTACAAAATCTTCCTAGTCCGGGCAAAATTTAAATCTGGTCCGAAAAAAAACCAATGAAGAAATAGTCAAAGAATTACTGAGGATACTTTAACAACAATCGATAAAAGTAATTCAGATGATTTTATCAATATTGTTGCTACGCGTTACGAAGATAGAGAAACATCTATTTGAAATATGCAACACTGGGCTGATGTACCTTGTATAATTAAAACTTAAAAAGCCGAGTCGAGTAAAAACGTGCACCGTATATAGGATATCTCGGTGCAGTAGATAAAGTACATGGTCAATATGAAGAATTAAAAAAGCAAGAAATAGAAACACTACAACAGCGAAAAGAAGAACAAACAGCGAGAAGAAGAAGTAAAACAGCCAAGACAACAAAGGAAGAGCCAAAAATCTTCAAAGCAATAGCTTTCCTCACCTCAGCACGAATGAATAACATATGATGATGGTGATGTTTAGATAGTTTGGGATTACTGGAATATCCTCGCCGTGTGCAAGTTCCTACCACAGGAAAAGGTATTTCTCCGAGTGGAACTCACTGGATGGTCTGGTTGTCAGTCCTAATAATATTCTCTCCGATATAGCACAATTAGAAATTATCATAAGGGTAAACTAGCTGGAAATAACTCTCCCTAAATAATTAATGAAGCCGCTAATATCATTCATATATTATTTAAAAGTGGTATCATTGATATCGGTGTATATTGCGAATTTATTGATGAACTCGTTGATGGTTATCACAGTGATTGATCGTCACCACATTCGATAAATAACAATTAGATAAGATGTTCATACACTATCACCATTATAAACCAACTATGACCTACGTAGTAAATTAAATTACGATTGCCCGTTTATTGAACGATTTATGGAGATGGTACTAGTAATGATTTTTCATGGGTATTTACAATGATGGCTCAAAAAATAGCACCAATCGCAAAACAATTATCGATGAAAGCAAATGTTAGTAAAATAATAAACCAAACCGCGGATAAAAAAAACTAGCAGCACTGATAAATCAAGGATCTGATGCGCATATACATATTACTCCAAATTTAATAGCAGGAAGTGGCCTGACAAAGTCAGAGAGATCGTGATTTAGATCGCGAAATATGTAATATAATGTTCAAATCTTCACCCGACCAAGCATTTGATATAGATACACCGGTGCTCAAAGATGAATCTGTATGCGATTATCAGTTTTATTACTATAACGCATTACAAACAGATAGTCGATCAAGAATCGAGCTTCACGTTCAAGATACAAATAAATAGTTCCTACCTGTTGTAGCATTTATTGAAGTAAAGAGGAATATGCAGGTGGTGCGCGAGTTGGTTTTTTAATAATGGTATTATGGCGTTGTTTAGTAGCGCTAGATATATGATTGATGGAAGACAGATTGAATCTATTGAGCATGATGATGATGTTGCCACAACAATAGTTGGTTTATCTAGATATTCTGATGATTATACAAGATCGGCTGGACCATCAATGATGCCTGCTAAGGATATTACTAATCCCGCTGATAATGTTCAGCATATTATAAGACAACCATAAAACAATGCTGGTACTGCTAATGCTGATGTCGAGGATATATTTATTAATGTTAATCCTAATTACAATTTTGGGTTTTTAACACGTTCAGCAATGTTGCAAGGACCGTGTAGATTTTTTTCATGCGCAATTCCATTATCTCATATTTTCGGATTTTGCAGTAATGTTAAAATGGTTTTCTTTGCAGTGAAACATACAGTAGTACTCGTGCAAAAAAGTGATGATGATGCATTCTGGCATGATGCTGATGTTGATAATGGTAAAGTAACGCTAACAAAACCCTCATTGCGGATGCCAGTAATGACTCCATCAATCAATGCAGAGGAAAAATTATTTTCACTTATGGATACTGGTGGTAAATCATTAATATCATGGCTATCAGTTACGGCGGATACAATGACGAGTTCTGTTAATGGTGTATCTACATTGCATATGACATAAAAATAGCGTGTTTCTGCGTCACGGCATATATTTGTCGCGTTACAGGATAAAGCACGATTAGGTAAACAAACACACAGTCAAATAATATTTGATCAACTAGGTGTTAATGAAGTTTTGTTATGGATAAACGGTCAACAAGAACCATCCGAATATATTCTACTTAAATATTCTACTAAAATCAAAGAGCACGCGCGTATCACCGTTTGTTGACATTTATTGGACGTGATCTGAATGTAGATACTGGTTTGCAAATATCGCAATTCGATTTTAAAAACGTATATCCGATACTTTTCGTTGGAACATCTCGATTTAACCAGACAGAGTGTTGTTGACATACACTCCCGAGCTCGTGTAATCAACGTCCTGTTAAAAATTCAGGTCCACCGATCAAATATGGTGATTACAGAGCAATAGATCTTATACTCAGTGACACATTGATGTTGCTTTAAGGTGTCGGTAGACAAATGAGGGTAGTTGATGAATTAGTTGAAAATAAGGAACAAAATTAGATCACTCGTATTATTATAAATGTCACGTTGGTGTTACTCTGTGACCTAGTCAGATTAAAAAGTTGCAACCGGATTCAGCTAAATATGTGGAACTACGATATCGTTAAAACACAATCAGATCACTGGTGGTCAGAATAAACTATCACTGACATCGCGTCAGATCAGGCATTTTAATGATGCTAAAAAAGATAAAATTGGTGTTCACATTATTCTCTCTGCGGGCAAAAATAAGGCAATTAAACCAGGTGGTATATGTCTACTTCTCTCTGCGTTACCGGCATTGATTGCCGCTGCCTTCCCCGCAGTCGCGAAAGCTCAGGAGTTAGGAGCAGTTGGAACAGGGGCAGGAATGACACTAAAAAAAAGCAACGGGAAAAGGATATAAGAAATGGAAGAGGTCTAGATTACAAGGGACTCTATACTCATGGTACAGCGAAATGGTCTGAGGTTGACAGGGACGGTTTATTAAAATCGTTGTCAAATTTTGATATACTTGATGCTGCTAAACAATCAAGAATAAAAACTTCAGAGCTGTTTTTTATGCAAGATCAATTACCACAACAAACAAGCAATATTGAAACCGGTAGTATTAATCTCGATAACAGCACCGGACCTGAAACTCACTGGGTTGCATAAGCGATTGATCCACGTGGAATTGTTTGTTTCGATTCGTATGGGTTAGCGCCACCTAAAGAATGTATGCGCTATATACTCCAATTAAAAATTCCTCGCTGGTACTGGACACTACCAACACAGACAATAACCGACCCACCAATATGCTGCCAAGAATTAAATAATGTACTTAAAGCTATATCATCATCAACAACAAAAAAAACCAACTATAAAACCGTACACGAATACACGAGTAATCGCTTTTTATAGAGATCTAAAAGAATTATTATGTAAATGTACGGGAGATCTCTCTCTCTCTCGAGCCTGAAAAAACACACCGGGGAAATATTGGCAACCAAAGACGTAAAAAAAGTAACGAGGATGAAATATCCCAAATGTGAAATCTTTCCAGTGTGGAGCCAGATCAAAAAGTCGTATTTGAAGATAGACAGGAAAATTAAATACGAGTAATGTTTCCCTGAATGATATTCTAGTTAAACTTAATGGAGTAACCGAAAAATCTCTAGCAGTGTTTGATTCTACTGGTAGGATTAAACCAGGGGTTCTCTTTTCAACTGTGTTAGATGATATTAACTGTCGAGTTAAAAAAATCTGGTAATACAATGACGGACGAGATCAACATGAGCTCGAATAAAATAACCGCACTTGGTAATCCAACACTGGACAGTGACGCTGTGACAAAAAAACTATGTAGACAATAAACTAACAACACTGCGAGACGAATATAAAACCACAGACAATAATCTAACAAAGCTGCGAGAAGAATATAAAACTACAGACAATACTATATCATGGCTTTTGGCTGAGTATGATGTTCATGTAGGCGCGTTTGCAAACCTCCATATAAATTTTAGAAAAACAGATGAAACCGCGGATAATTTCTTTGGTACTCCGCCGGCGATCCCCATGAATCTTTCTGATATTTAAAAAAACTATTGATACGATTAAACAAACACAGGATATTATCGTTAATGATTTTCCTGTTCTCGCTGCACGACTTGATAAAATTAAAATACCGCATCAACACAATATTAATACCGTGTACCCTGTACAATATGGATCTTCCACCTGGACACCTCAAAATAATACTATTAAAGTTACTACAGATGTCCGGGGTATTTATAGCTTAACCCTACTTTCACCGTTACAATTTAACGTATCATCAAGTATGTCCACGGGAATTAATACTGCAAGTGATATTATAGATAAGGGGGCCACCGAAATATTAATTTTGCTGTATAATACAACAACACGTACAAATATATTAAACTGTTTAATTACCTGTTGTTGGTTCATCATTTTATTTTACTTTGTTTCTATTTCCAGCTAATGTCCATCGCCCGTACGGGAATGCCTTAGTGTTCAGTGTACATAAAGCTAATAATGTTTGTATTGGTCTACTTTCTTCATAGAAACCATCTTTTATGTTTAAATTGAGGTGTGTCTGATATAGATTTAATGAATACGAATACAAACAGAAACTTATAAAGAAAACAATAACCTTATCAATTTATACATATGATTGTGAAAAATAAGAAACGGCATATAACTACATTTTGTAGCTTGTCATGAAGATCTCTCTCTCTCTCTCTCTCTCTCTCTCTCTCTCTCTCTCTCATAATCAAGTTTTACATCAATGACTCATGGTACCTATCCATATAAATGATATTACAATTAGGGACACTATTTCCCTCCCAAAATATTAAATAGCAAAATCGAAACGAATCAGACTAGTAACTTAATATATAACTTAATATGCTTGACCTACTAAGTATTGAAACTAAAATCCTTCAAGGTTAAGAATAAAAACAAACATTTTGGGACACTATAAATTAGACGGTGATAAGTTGCCTATAAAGCAACGATTTCTAAATCTGAATATAATCTTAATCCTCCAACTCGTAATCACGACTGTCCATTGATGAAAACAGATCATTTGCTAACAAACATTAATTGTTTTTGCATTCGCATATATTTAATTCGCTTTGGTGTAAAATCTAAATATGTACATGTTTTATATACTCAAATATTCCTCATAATATCTACTATCACTAAATATAAATATCCAAGCTTATAAACCACTAAAATTCACATCCATGAAAATAACCATCTATCCGGTATTTTTAAAAGTCGCATAACACAAAACACAATTTAATAACAAGAGTTCGTAAATGTTTGCAACTTTACAGGTAATATAAAATGTTCTCACATACGGTAGTCATCATAGCAGTGCTAACTATGATACAGTTGACAAAGACTGGTGCAATGTGAGGAGTTAATATATGGAGATATAATAGTATTATTAGTAGCAGTGCTAGCTGTATTATTATTAGATTTTGTTGTTTTTGTTTTTATATTATTACAAGAAGAAGAATATTGATTGTGAAAGACAACATTAACAGCAGTCGAAATCGAATGCATATTAATACTGATGGTATTCTGCACTCCTATCCAGCCTTCGGATCCCGGGCTGATTTTAGCTGTCACAACAGAGCTCGATCAATTTTTGTGCATTTATGTAAAGCAATTTCCATTGCCTACCTTCGTACTATATCTTAATAGCTAAGTAAACAAATAAGACTATTTGTATTGAGTTGTGATTACGTTTGATTGCTGCAGCTCTCGCTTTCAAAAAATATTTTCAGTCGATCATGTTGTCTAAAAGGTTGGATAGCACGGGTATATGTTATAGTAAAAATTAGTCTTGAAGCGTTTAAGATTAACTTATCGAAGTAGCTTCAAACAATATTGCAATAAGACTCAAACAGTGAAGTAAATTATGTTTGTATACTTGCAATTTGATAATCACAAACACGTGATAATTTCAGTATGCAGTTTTCTTCCGCTTGGAATTCTTATTCAGTCGCAGTAAATTATCCACATTTGGAATCAATATTTTGAACAGAAAGTATTTTGTAACACGAAATGTTCGTTAGGGTACATGTTTAAATATCCGATGTACTGAACTAAACTCTTCGACATGATCAGTTAAATTAAAATTGTTTGGACCAGCAATTGAATATTATCTGACATAAAAGGAAGTCCATTGATGAATAACATGGAACCTAGTGAATTGAGCAGTCTGACTGTTGAAGGAATTTCAAAAATAAGAACGTTCAACAGGAAAGCGTGTGGGTATTCTTGTGTCATTGTATTCACGATAGCTCCGTGTAAACTGCTACTAATAATTGCAGATAAGGGGAATAATAATGTAGTTGAAGACAACACCGGTCAACTTTTAAAGGATTTCCACCTGGAGACAATGAGGGAAAACCATTCCAAGCTTCAATACCTGGTTGACATCATTCCAGCATCATTTGCAATGACTCTCCGTATCTGCCAGAAAGATGCGGAAAACTGGATTCCTGAGGAAAATCAGGAGATACTAGTTGAGTTTATTAGAAACGGACGTAAATTACGATTTCGATAGTGCCATATGATTGATAACAATAAAAGCTCTGCTGAAACGTATTACTTAGGTGATTGTGTGCTGGTCGCTGATGGTCAGTCAATGTTTCACATTTCTGGGGAAAGAGATTGGAAGTGTTTTCCCCACGTGGGATCCTTGTCTTTTTATTACATTATCCAGCTGGGCTTAAATGCCACACGAACGTACAGTACATCCCGCTACACGTGCCATGGAAGAGAATGGAAAGTTGAAATGCAAAATGAAGATATTTTCTTTTGTGAAAACGCAGGACAACTGCTTACTGTTCATCAAAATAACATGAAGGCTGAAGTTATATACTGGACCTCACCGGCGACAGAAGATATCAAAGTTCCGTACAGTTCCGAAACATGCACCTTTAAGAGCATTGATCTATCATCTTTGCTAGATAAGAAGAATATCCGCCGATTTTCAAAACTGCTTCTAGAAAGTCGAGGAATCAGGTAAAAGATAGTCTTTTCGTCCATGGCTCTGGTCAAACTCCTGAAACAGAACCACGAACGGGCTATGAAATTCTTTCTGAATTTAAATCTTATTGGGGAGATATTTCTTACTATACACCACAGTGCAAGACCGGACAATTCATTCGAATGAATACTATTGTCTACGGTTGGGATAACTCCACTGTGTTGTCAATGGCAAAGTCTTCATCAACCAAATGAAATCTGGTAGGTTTATCCTTGAGATAAGAACGGATCTCTCTGAAGTATTTCTCACATACCTCATGACGATACGTCTGTAACAGATGGAAGATTAGAACAAAGTGAGTGTAGGAAAACCCACCAGCAGCTGAGACAGAAAATAAATCACAGAAAGATTATTCGTTTTATAATTGTTAGTGTTGGCAGCAATATCTGTTGGTGATGGCACACCATGTTTATTTACCTTATAGTTCTTCATGCCTGGATGCTCTCTTTCGACTTAAATACAATTTTATTGAGCAGGTTTAGAGCAGAAATCACTAAGAGCTTTCCTACATTTAGTAACAGTGACTCTGATCAGAGGGAAGATCAGGAGTTTTTGTATAAATTAAAATAGTTTTTATGCCAAGATGCTTCTCTCTAATATGATCACATTCTGGTCAACAGTCATGGAGAAAAAGTTAATTTGTTTTGGTTTTCAGTAAGAGCAGCAATATTTGATAAAACTGCAAGTCCTCCATGTCAAATTACTGTCTTATATCGTCAGCAGTTTTTCAAGTTGTTTATAAATTATTTTCAGTTTCTAATAGCAACCATAATTAAAGGTGAATTGGCATATCATATTTTGTATACATTTAAAACTGTTCTTCAAGCCAGGATGTCTTGCCAAATATGAGATTCTGTTCGGCAGTTTCTATGAAATGAGTTGTTATTAGCTTTAAATTCTATTTTGAGTAATTGTGGCTATAAATCAGAATGGTAATCAATGGAATAATGAAACAGTTTTTGGATCTGAAAAATTTTATCCTTGACTCTAGCCATTACAACTTTTATGAAGGAAAATTAAAATACATCGCTTCTATAACAGTTATTTATACTGCCTTAGCACCACTAAGTAATCATTAAGTTTGGATTAGCCCATTCTATTGAGATGAGTCTGTCAATATATAAAGCCTGCCCAGAATGGAATTGTCATTGACGATACTACCTAGGAAAGCCCCATAGTGCTACGTATATATTTGATCCTCAGTTATATTTTTGACATAATGAAAAGCGACAAATGAGCATGCCCTTTTCATCTAGTGTGTTCTTCCATCAATGACATGAATTCACTCACTATACGTTTCAGCTCAAAATTATCAGTCAGTAATGAGGGCATGATCCAGTGCTTTCCATACATAATTGTCATTTCCTGAAACTGGACCTGCAAAAAAAACACCAGCCATAAGCCAAGTCAGACTCTTCCATTTATTTAGATTATTTATTTAGATGTGACATCATATGATAAACCAGTACTGCTTGTTCATGTGTGTAATGCTTAAATCATTACTGGGGTAATATTATCATTTACAATGCACAATAGTCTCAAGAATCAGTGAATCAGGACCATAAGAACTGCTGCCACATTACTCCGAACCTGAAGGTAATATAAGTCTGAGACTGAATGCAAATCTTTGAGAAGATTAAAGATACTGATGAGATGATCTTCAATGCACACTTTTGAGGAATACACGCTGTTCACAAGCCTTTTTAGCTTGATGTCTTTGATATGGAGATAATCATGAAGTGAGACACTACTCTGTCCATAATTTTTGTGAAGACCCGGGGACTGATGTTGAGACCAAATCAATGTGTCATGAACTCCTATAAGATTATCCACTGTTCTTCTAATCATCCCGGACCCTTGAGAACAGTTTCTGAATGCCTATCCAGCTAGAATAATGTTTCCTCACCAGGCATACCTTGATGTGGGAGAGCTGCCATATGTCTCTGTTCTGGAAAGAACAGTTAGGTTTCTGATACTAGGTGGGGCTGAGCAAGATTTGTCCTCTTGGAGGCATGTTTACAGATTTGCAGTCCATTGAAGAGAATGTCTAACAATGGATATATCTAAAGTGTGATACTCTCAGCCATAGGCAAAGGGGGAGCCTTGAGCTCTAGATTTATGTCATGGCATTGGAAAGTGCTTGTTGTGTTGCCCTTTTGAGCATGAACCATTTGCAGAACTGATTCCCAAGCATGGCAAGTGAGCATGATGGAAAGTGGAATGAGAAATTGTTGATCTTGCTAGAAGATTGGCATTTATTCCAGATCAAGTAGATAACCTACTGCAAGGTTGTGTGTCACTGGAATATTTCGGGTTTGTTAAATGACTGTCTTCTAGCTGCCTATCTAGACCATGTGATTGACCACACTGTGGTTAAGTGTTTGAATGTGTACTAATCCATCTTTGAGTATAAAGCAAATTTTTTAGTAAATTATGTATCTCCAAGAATACTTATCTGATCATATGAACATTAGAAAAACATGCCTGTTAGGTCTTAAAATAGTCATACTAAAAGTACATAAATTCAATCTTATTGTCCATAGCATATTGACAGTAACCCTTGTCCATTATCTACTCCTTGTCACTACTATGTTTCTCCAGTTGCATGCTGAGTGAACTAGAGAATGGTTTGGGCAGTTTTCAAGTAATGCTATTATTCTCAAAAAGACACAATTTATTACGGAATTTGCTTTAATCTTTAAATACATTCCCTGATCACTTAAACATCAGATATAGATGTAATAAGTCGAGGATTGCTGAGTATCCTGCCTACACCTTAAGTATCCTGCTAGGGAGGAAAGACTGGGTTCCTCTGTGAAAAATAATATGTTATCCTGCTGAAAATAACATGGCCTAATGTCACATGATTGTGACTACTCTATCATGTTAAGAAGATGATTACTAAATCACTGATGAATTCAGGGAAGGCAAGATGATGTGCTGGTTTAATAAGGTCTGGTGGTCATCTATGCCACAGCTGCAGGACAAAATGGATTCAGATTTTGTCTCTATACAGCAAAATGCCTAAAACAAAAACTTAAGGATGACTGCATGCCATCCATTGATGTCTAGGATCCAAACAATGCCATCCAATGATGCCTTAGGAACCAAACATTGCCAGCCAATGATACCTAGGATCCATACATTGCCAGCCAATGATGCATTGGATCCATACATTTCCAGCCAATGATGCCTAGGATCAAACCATTGTGCTCTAATGCAATGCTCACAGATATCGCACCAATGTCTTGAGCTTAAATCCTCATAAAGCAACTTTAAAAATTAAGCAAATAATTTATTTCCCTAAAATAAAAGTGAAAACTGAAAAGACACATATAGTATTGTGAATAAAATCTCAATTTGTGATGTCCTATCATAATGTCCAGGAATATAGATTGTTCTGAATTTCTATAGTCTGTAATGTCCTGATGTATTACAATAGTGTAATCAAGAACATAATTGAAGGAATTCTAAATAATCTCAAATTAATGTTTTAATCCAAAAAGTAAATAAGCAACTTTGAAATTATAATGTACAATTTAAATACTTTTTTCAAGTTATATATGAACACAATTATAAATGATTTCAGATACTGATCGTAAAACAGGAATTAAAAACCATGTCGATCAACTGAGTATATTTTCAAATTTTCATTTGTCTTGAAGTTTCATCCAGTGGGAATTCCAATTTAATTGTCAAGAATACTGGAGCTTGGCCTCAACTACTAGAATACAAATTATTTATGACAAACAAGCACAACTGACTTGTGATCCAATGAGAATTTCAATTTACTCGTCAAGAAGACTACACCCAGTCATCAAATACCTGAATACAACGTATTTACAACAAACAAGCATAAGTAAAGTCAGGTAGGATGGCAAAGTTCAGGTACAATATATACATTTAATACATATATCAAATATGAGGAAGTATCTGTTGTGGTTGCCATGACTCGTATTTATGCACTTTAATTAGTGCTTGTGGGTACAGTCAGGATCATTCATGGCCACTGCTATTGTCTTTCTGATAATTAAGAGGGAGTGCATGATGACTCAGATTGGTCAATGATGGTAACCAGTTTTTATCTACAAAGCCTGGTTGTGTCATGAGGATCACCGAACTATTCTATCCGAATTTAAGATAACTCTGATTGACTCAAAGGGCATGTAACTCACCTGCAAGTCAAAGTCAAGGCTGTCGGAAAAAGATTCGTATGATAATTGCTTCAACGAGATCCTGTGTAATTATCTTGATTTGCAGTGATTGAATCATGTTAGGATCAAGGGCAGATTCTTTCTTTGAAACATCATGATGGATCTGGATGTATTAAAACTAACTAGTAGGTCTACACAGGTATTTATCATGACATATATCATTTTTGCCATGGTGCCTGAATGTCATGGAGCTGTAGCATGTGATGGTAGTTGGTGACAACTTTTTCTCCTTATTGAGCACCATAAGACAGTCGGCTAGTCAAGGCATTCAAATGGACTATGGCACTGCCTTTACAACAGTACCTGGAAAGATCCTCCATAAGACTTCATAATTAAAGGCAGTCTTCCTCTCAAGAATACATCCCCACTTTAGGGTCTGAATTCGTTTTTCACAAGATTGTTGATTACAAAGGCGAAGAGTGAAGGAGAAGATGGTATGGAAAAGATTTAAACAGCTGTGAACCTGGTTGTTTGACAAGATTCGGCTTGGCCTTAAATGTAAGTAGCAGATTGTTGATGCAGGACTTTTCCCATCAAGGAGGAGTAATCAAACGTTTATTGCAATTCTGACACAATATGTTGGGAAATATTTTCAGTGCCAAGATCATGTGTGTGCATGTTGTCAACGGATGTGTGTGTGAGTGATTATGATTTTTAATGTAGCTTTAACAATCTTTCAGTCATATCACTACAATGTCTGCAGTTAGGCAGTTTATAATGATGTCTAGCACATGTGCATCATACCGCAGACATGTAGCATGATGTCCTACCCAATAACATTATTCTGACACCAAGATAATGTGTGTGTGTGTGTGTGTGTGTGTGTGTGTGTGTTGTCAATGGATGAAGGTACTATTCTGTTTGACAATACTAGAATATCAGCCAGAACAATGAATTTGTTGGAAATTTGTTTGACGTTCATGTCGATCTGAAGATAACAACACCAATGAAGAAGCTGATATCCAAGCATGAATAGGTCAGGTGACCAAGTGCTTCTGTTTGAGGAGCAAGTCATCAATATAGAGTTGCTAAACATAAACATGAATGATTTCCCGATGAGTCTTTTATTTCAGAGCTCAAAGGCATTTATGATTATTTTTTATTCCTAGTGGGCTGATGTGAGGAGGACGTTCCCTAAGGCATCACCTGCTCCTGAGCATATCAAAGCTCAGCAGCTAGTGTGCTCTCCATCTGTAGGTAATGGAGGCATTTGCAACACGAATGTATAACGATAACCTAGATGTGTCAGATCTGCTACCACAATGAGTAACCTAAGGAGTTGCAAGAAAACAAATGACATTGACATTGTAATGGAAATGGATTCTACAAGACAAGTGGTACATCAGATGCATATATGAAGTAGATATGCTCGATTGAGATTAATTACAAACTCGATACCCTGATAGACAAAACACTGGTAAGTCAAAATTGTCCCAGCTTCCCAAGAACCTGAAATAACAGGGAATGTCAATTGGATGAGGATGATGATGCAATCTACAACTTTGGTGAAAGATCAGGCTCTGTTATTTACACTGGACAGATGGACTTGAAATTGGTAAATGTTCTCTTGGCAAGAAAACACAAGAAACTTGTGTGGCATCAGGTGGAAATGGACATGAAAGTTGGCATCTGTGAGATCGAAGAATGACTGCCTACTCATCCATTTGAATGCTTAATACTTGGCCATCATTCATTATCTCCATCTTGAACATCAGAGGAAGAATGAATTCGTTGAGGCAACTCAAGTCTATTAATGGCAACAACTTACGATTGGCCTTCTTTATAAGAAACATACATTATTAGAACCCCTCATAGTTTTGCTTTCATAAATCTTCTCTGCCAATTTATTGATGTGTGACTGTATTATATACTGAAGAATATTTTCCTCCTGTTCTGATGGCAAATTCATAAAAAGGGATGAAGAAAAAGCTGGGCAATTGTGTAGAAATGACACAATTCCTTCCTGAAATGACTGGGGTCATCCATCTGTTATTCATGAATAGGTTCACCCAATGACCCGGGAGGATGATCAACCCAGCTGTCAGAAATGTGTAAGCTGAACAGGTCAGCTTTGGTACAGGTCTTGTCAGCAGAATGATTGGACACATTTACCACTTCTATCCCCTTCTTGATATGAATGGGTAAGTCGGCTTAGTTATACAGAAGGATCTTGCACTAATATTCCTGTCCTTAAAAATACATGAAGCCGTATGTCTGATCAATTAGTCGGCTGTAACAATAAGATCCCCTTTGGGTTAATAAGAAAAATGAGTCCAAATAAATACAACTTTCGGATGGATAGCTTGAATTGAATACCAAAACAATTGGAATAAATTTGAGTCTTATTTTATACTATGTTCCATACAGAAGTGAAACTTAAATACTGGCAACACCTAGTGGTGGAAAGCAGAGGTAATGGCAAATGTCTTTTTCTAAATGATAATTAGCCAGAAAAGACGAATTTTCATCCTTTTGAAGGACTGAATTTGGGATGTAGCAGGCATATATTCTTAAGTTTTGCTTTTTTAGGGTTTAATGCCATTTTTCAACACACAATAGGCTATGGATGGCTGCCAGTATTATTGGTGGAGGAAGAACCCGGGTATATCCCCGGAAAGAACCACCGACCCACGAGAAGCTAATGGCAAGCTTTTTCACATAACAACATTAGCCGAATCTTAGACTCGAACCTACGCAGACAGATGTGAGACGGCAGTGATCCGTACCAGATAGAGCTTTAGACCACTCAGCTACTCGGGGCCCCTACATATATTCTTAAATGTTGATAACAGAAGCCAATGTATTTAATGGTGAAATCAGTATATGCTGGCAAAACTCACATAATATCAAAATCAAAATTTTCCTCAATCACTGGTCAGAAAGCTCTGTCCAGTCATTATCTAGTCAAGTGAAACTAATGGAGCTGACTTATATATGTGGATGGTACTAAACAGTAAATATCCATAAAAATCATCTGCATCACCTATCTGGTCTGGAATTTTTTCCAGTCATTGGTTGCAAACATATTATAGGTCCAATACATATCACTAAATTAATATACATGTGACCAACGTTCCCTCTAAGCTGCGGCTGTGCGCAGCTGCTGAGGCATCCCCGCGCAGCTGAATTGTCAATTTTTTGCTCAATCCAACGTTAAACTTTGCTTGTCTCTGTAATGCTACCATTCGCTTAGAGGGAATGTTGCATGTGACATGGCAAGGATAATCAAAATGGTGATCATATGTATGCGATGTAATGTATTTGAAAAATAAATGATGTGAGTTCTAATCTGGTCCTGATTTAACCATCATTGCAATCATATCTGATTCTGATTTAACCATCAATGTAATCATATCTGGTCCTAATTTAACCATCAATGCAATCGTATCTGGTCCTGATTTAACCATCAATGTTGTCATATCTGGTCCTGATTTAACCATCAATGTTGTCATATCTGGTCTTGATTTAACCATCAATGTAATCATATCTGGTTCTGATTTAACCATCAATATAATTATATATGGTCCCAGTTTTAACCATCAATGTATCCAAAGAGTACAGTGTATCCATCATTACCAAACAAACCTTTGCTTTTCCTGGCGCTTGTTCCTACTTTGCATTTTGCTCAGTAAATTTGTATTTCAAAATGTACTTGCAGAAGCATTAAATTAATATGTTGTCATATGAATTTTCTTTTGGAAGAAACAACATTTTCATCTGTCAGAACTATACTGGTATTTCATATAGAACATCAGTATAGGGTCTCAGTTCCATTTCAGGACCATTCAGTCTTGTAGCAGCCCATGGTAATTTAACAACCAAACAGTTATGTGGATTATATGTTGTGCCATCATTTGCTATATATATCTTTATGTAACTATGCAGAAAAGAACTATGGAGTAAAGTCAGGAATAAATAAATAAAATACATCAATACATGGATACATTAATGGAGAAAAATGTTTTAATCAATTTGAAATTTCATAACTTTGCAAGAAACTAACATTATTTCTTACTTTTGTTATATTTGTCATTAAAGATAATATTAATAGAAGATATATATTAAAATGTCTTCACAGTATTAATACATATAATGGGCTGGAAAGCAACTAACATCAGGACTGGGACTGCAAGAGCAGAATAACACAGATGCAAAACAGCCTGGCATTATTTCATGAGTAGCAAAGTTGCAAAATAACCAGATGCTGTTTAAAAACTTGAAATAGGACCAAGTCATTTTTATATAAAAAAAACAAGTCATTAAATATCAACACTCATGCTGGTATATTTTAATTGTAACTAAATAGATGCACAGATTCATAATCATTTGTGATGACAGCAACCAATTTTTCAAAAGTTTCAGTTGGACAATAATCCATACCATCAAATTCAGATCTGATTCATTTTCTCATCTTCTGAAATGTCAATATTTACTCATGATTTTGAAACTCTACCTTTTCTTTTTCTGCATCTTTTTTCCTCTTTTTCATAATTCTTTGTGTGTTGGGCTGACTGTCAGCAGAGACAGGATGGGCACCTGCCAAAAAAATTATTTATTGTGCAATCTTTAGTTTATTAAATCTTAAGACCTAACTAAGAACATACATTTGTATCAACAAGGGAGATAAACAGCAATATGTATCACCAAAATGTGAGAAAAGATGGCAATATGCATCCAGCAAAACGCTGACATTGGTCTTTTTGTCAAGCATACCACATAGGTATATTGCAAAATAAAGAGGATGAGACAAAATGATACTAATATAAATGACAAGGAAAACACTTTTAAAGCTTATATAGGTTGCGAACACACATACATGTAGTTGACCGTAATAGTGACTGCACTGTAATACGCTTCCACCAAGATGAGCTCTACAAAATGAAAAGACTGGATATCAAAATTAAATTACTGGATGTCAAAATTAAAATACTGGATGTCAAAATTAAAACACTGGATGTCAAAATTAAAACACTGGATGTCAATGTGATCATTATGTTAAGTTTCCACTAAAGTGGGCTCCACACAGGATATTGTGGTTAATCTATGTTGCTGAAACAAAATACAAATTAATGGGTACAAAGGCATATTGTTATGCACATTTCAAGTGTATTGTTGTTAGTTTTTCACTCCATAATTATGTATAATTGTATTTAGGACTTGACCGTTTCAAAATAAAGTTAATGTTGTACCTGACTAGGGATTGATTTTGGGAAACAAATACTACATAGCTAATATGTTCCTATGATTCTGAATTTAGTATTCAGCTTATTATTAATCAAAACATATTTATTGTAGTCTAAGGCTGGGGCACTTGAATTTCCTCAAAGAATAACTTGTTGTACCTGATGTTGACTGCATTCTTTATTATAAATTTAGTAACATATTTTATTCTGTAAAAAACCCAGGATCTTCTAAAATAAAAAATTCTACTAAATAGACATAGTAATTTGAGAATTGTTGATTGTTACCTTAATCAGGTAGAGGGGTTTATAATTTTGTTCTTTTAAGAAATTACTCATTCCTGTGATAATATCTGAAGCAGAAATCATTTGTATTGTTATGTTCAGATTTTAATTTATTCAATTTAATGGAAATACAATGTGCTCTTAAACAGAATCAAGAACTTGAAATTATACCGAATTCAGACAATAACATAATGGATTATATTATTGTGATTCACCAAAGACTGTTGGCACATCTCCACATCACAGGCTACCAAAGGCACATCAACACATTTAGTGTTGTATCTTAATTTGAATGCCCCAGTAATGTGATTAGAACATTATTCGATCAGACTGGTGATCTAACGTTTTGGACTCTTTTTATGATTTAAGTAGTACTACTTAAAGTTCTTGTGAAATTGCCCCTTTTTTGTCCAAGGGGAAATACACTATTTTCTGAACTTTTCAAAACTTGTTGGTTTTCATTCTTTTCTATTATCTAGTTTAAGACAATACAGGTGTAATAATACATGCACATGGATGTGAAAGTGACTGAACTGCAATGAGTTTTCAAAAAGGTGAACTCCACAAAAAAATATTGTTGAAATATAAATCAAAATAAAAAATTAATATAATCCCTTAAACAATTTGTTTTGATCTCCAATATTCCAGTTTATGCATCACAAAACAAAATAACGCTCTTCTAGGTTAAACTAACTTTCCATTCCATTTCATTCTTTAAACTGCTGACTGTTGAAATCATCTCTGATATTCCTCAGCAGTACACATCTAGCAAGAGTTTCAAATTAGCTGATGTGGCAGGCATAATGCATTTCAAAATTGGCACCATTTTAATATAGGATTAACTAGACATCATCATTAGTCTATTGGTGAAACCATTATAATAATGATCATCCATTCAGGGAGGTAATAAGTTTTAGAAGATGGCCATCAAGTCAACCTTACCGTTTTGACAACTAGGCATCATAAGAAAATATGTCGGTGATAGCCACATCTTGAAATGAAATTCATTTGGGAATAGAGATATGAATATTCGCAAGATATGGACCATGTTAATCATAGTAAGTCAGTTTGATTCAAGACCAGCCAGATATCTAAAAAAAATGTACTCTTCTGATGAAAACCTACATCAAAATGACTTAATATTTAATAGGAGTATCAATAATGTGATTTTCAATATCACTAAATACTGGATGTCAGATCAGCACCATTTTGATTTAAGATCAGCAAAACATAAGTCTTTTCATGAAAATCCCATAATGACGCGATAATTCATTTAGGAAAATTAGAAATAATAATTAATTTTAAAACCAGTTCAATGGGAAACACGTTTGTTTAGGCCTGATTGCAACCAACTTCAGATATGACCATCAGACTAGGAATTATAGAAATAAACATATTTTGAACTAGTCATCCTTGTGATTATGACTGATGCCAGATTTGGCAGCCATCATTGCAATCATCACTGATGATAGATTTGACAGTCATCATTACAATCATCATTGATGCCAGATTCGACAGCCAATATTGCAACGATCATTGATGCTAGATTAGACAGTCATTATTGCAATCATCATTGATGCTAGATTAGAAAGTCATCATTGCAATCATCATTGATGACAGATTTGACAGCCATCATTACATTTGCCAATCATTATTACAATCATCATTGATGCCAGATTTGACAGCCATTATTGCAACGATCATTGATGCCAGATTAGACAGTCATCATTGCAATCATCACTGATGCCAGATTTGACAGCCATTATTGCCATCATCATTGATGCCAGATTTGACATCCATCACTGTTATCATCATTCAATTTGATCCCGTAGTTTCCATCCAATCAGCGTGGTCGCAGATGATAGGAGACTGTGGGTGCTGCTCGAAAATTGCCCGTACAGATGAAATCAATTATTTCTTTCCACCATTTTCGGTCCCGCGTGGCATTTTCTCAGGCATGTGCCGAGGTGATGCCATAATCCGCCAGGTCATTTTGCACTTGTTGGATCCAGGTTTTCTTCGGTGCATTTCTTGAGACCTTCCAGGTTTCCAGTCTGGTGCGCCACAGGGCTTGATTAGGTAGTTGCCTCTCTTCCATTCGGCAGACATGGCAGACATGGCCAAACCAGCGAAGCCTAGCACGTCAAATCAGTGATTCCACTGTCGGCACACTTGGGTACAAATGTGGATGGACTAAATTGTGTTACTTTATCTCTTGGAATGATAATGCAAAGATGTCTGAGTTATTACCTCATTCCAATTATGTGCTTTAATTGCTTTCTTTGTCCTCTCACCTGTGTGAGCAACAAGTTTTTTAAATCTCTGTTTTTAAATAAGGCGTGGAATACAGACAGATAACGATATGCATTACTTTAATATGGTTTACAATTTTTGTTGTGGAGAATAAAAAGTTACACATTGCATACCATTAAAATTATACACTCCTCAATTCAGTTATGTATTATTATAATATGGATCTACACTTTTTGTAGTGGATAATAAAAAGCTTCACGTTGCATATCATTAAAATTCTATACTTCCCAATACAGTTATTCGAATAAAATTAAAGTCATCAATGGGTCCATAACTTATCTAAATGGAGACATGTACAAAAAAAGAATCAAAACATTCCAGCAATATAAACAACCAAGGCAAAAATTTTATTCAGATCAAACAAAGGAAATTAAAATTACATGAAAAGTGAGCATTGAAAACAATTTCAGCTAATTGACAAATAAAATAATTCCACTTTATATGACTGATTTTAAAGAAATTTATTTCTGCACCATTGTAACTGTTTCCAACACCAAACTATCTGATCTGGAAATCTGTGTTCCTAAAACATATATTTCTTGCTTTCCGTTCTTACATCCACTATGAAGACAGAGTCTTTGCGTACAAACTATTTTAGGGGTATATATCAGTTGTCCACTCAGTTGTCATCCATCGTATACACATGGCTGATGTGGATAAGAATTTCAAGATGTGACGCATAGGTCTTAAAGAACTGAGAATAGATGTATTGGTCACTGTCAGCTGTATGAAGATATTTATTCATGCCCATTAAGTATGTATATGGTAATAGTGTAAGGATACCAACATATTCAAAGTTATGTCCATTGAAATGGGATAAATAAATGGTCAATATCAATTGCATGAGTCCATTTGTCTTTCCTTGTCCTGTGTGTGAGCATGTGCATTCGTTTTGGGGTTGTCTATAGTTTCAATGTTATGATGCTATGTACAAGATCCAGAGAGAGCAATGCACCTATTCGATCAACATAAAATTTGTGTAAAATTGTCTTATAATAATCATGAAGTCCATGGGGTTAAGAAAGGTGGAGTCTCAATAATGTTTTTGTTATGACCCAGGGATACATTCCCAGATGTAAAGATAGGCTCCCCGGCACTTTGACAAATATATAAACTTGGTTTATTGATCACATCACCAGTTTCTCTGACATCTGAAACAAACAACTCCAGGCTGTCCACAGACCCATCTCCACCAGGCCCCTGGAGAGTTTTCAACATGAATTTGGAACGTGTTCTTAGAATCAACAATGTCTGACATAATAAAGATATAAACAGTTTCTGGTATGGCAAGACATCATGTGATAAAATCAATATTTATTAATTAATAATGGATCAATCTTAAAACAGTAACAATCAAAAACACTAAGTAACTCATCCTTTCTAAAGTGATGCTGCTGCTGGAAAGAAACTTAGGAGGAATCCTGTAGCTGATGTCATCCAGATGAACCTCTACCACACCCTACCAGTTTGTACATACCTTTGTTATAAAACTGTCACCTATCTATTGCACTCAATTATCCTTTATCAACTATTTTTTCTTATCTTTTTCATTCACAACATCAAGCTCAGTGACCTGATCTCACTCATATTCCTGCTGATGCTTGAATGTTGTACAATACAATAGTGTTGTGTGCATTAGTGATTGATATGAACTGCCTAATAAATGGATATACATGTATCTCGGTCTTATAGTGTATTTGTAGGGAAGAAAAACATTACATGTTAAATTGATATCTTGAACTGTAGCTGATATTGTATAATGTTCATACCCTACCATCTACCTAATACATTATCAACCCAACAACCCACAGCCCCATTTGGACCATGTTACAAAATACAAAATACAAGAACGTTTAGTTGCTATATGTCCATAGTCTGCAGAAAATATTTTCTACAGAGATTCAACAGAATATTTTTATACCATCTTGTTAAATCATTGGTAAATTACAAATTAGAGACACTCTCATCAAACATGACATACAGATATATCAGATTTATACCTGGTAGATTTATATGTTAAAGAAAATAACTTCTTGAACCTACAAATGTTCAACCAGTGTGGTATCACTGTGTGAATACAATACTGTATAAATTTTGTACACTAGAAAGTTTAGACATCATCTAGGCAAAAATTATACCTGCACAAAGTTCTACAAACAGAAGTCCAATAGTGTACTAATATCACGTAGATACTCTAATTTTAATCGAATGTCATTAAAGAATAGTTGAACTTAATTCTATGGATAATTTTATAATTTTGAATACGTAATTTTATTTAATTTATTTTTAAAAATTCTTTTGTGTCTTCACTGCAGAATCACTTTTTTAAGAGAGTGATCAACTATTATATGATGATTAATAAAGTGAAAATGAAAGTAAATTATTGAATATGGGTTGGCTTTGCCAAATGAATCCCTTGCTGTAAGAAAATACCATTTGTAGAATATAGAAAGAAAAGAAAACAATGATGGGGACTCCAGTGATTATGAGCCTTATGGTGGAGGGAATACTGTACCATAACCAGATACAAAATAGGTAACACAGATATTACAAACTTGATTGGGTTATCTAAATATGACTGAAACAGTATGTTAGAATCTCATTGTCATCATTACTATTGGTGAAATATATTTTTGATATGAAACATTGATTGACAGGCCCTGTAATTCGTAACAAAATAGTGTTTTAAGATGACAAGTTAGTTAAAACATAAAAAATAAAATTTAGTTGTATACTAGCAAGTTAAAACATGTCACAACTATACATTAACACAGCAAAAAGTCTGAAATCTCTTTTTCTACTTGCTAGGAAAGAAAATAGGTCACTGTGACCTACTTCTGCCCATGATGAATATATCTATGACTGACCTTTACACATATATCCTGGTGGTATACTGCCCATGATGAATATATCTATGACTGACTTTTACCGAAATATCCTGGCAGTATACTGCCCATGATGAATATATTGTAATACATTTGGAGTATGTGTATTTGACAGCATCCTTTTTTAAGCAATTCTTAGATTTATTTGTGTGAGTGTTTAGTCTTAGGTGCCATGGAAATATTACTAGCCTGAATTAGCTAGCCAATTGGTAGAAACAAACGTCACAGAGCCGAGTGTTGGTGAATTTGAACCATGCTGGGGTCGTTAGTAGTGAATTTTGATACAAGTCGAATGACTGTCCCTGGGTAACAGTCCATATTGAAATTCAGCGGTGTATAAAAGCATTGTGATTGAAAAGCCAGTATTTATGGTTGGAAATCAGTAAATTATAGAATGGAATCAATTAGTTGGAACTTGGTAGGTACCGTTTATGTGTCCATAGTGGAAAATGGGCATATGTATATGATCGTGATACGGCGGAAATTATGAGGATTGACTGGCCTAGGGTTGCGCAGTTAAATAATTCCCAGTTAGTAAGGGAATACTAGTGTAATTTCTACGGCATGACAAGCTATCGGTACGGAAATCGGATAATAATGAAGAAAAACCATGCAAAGGTGCAGTTAATGGACTTTTGGGCAAGTTGTCTCATCTGGGTCGCCAATTGATTAGAGCAAAAGTTGTTAAATATAGCAGACTCGTCTCTCTTTCCATTATACAACTCAAGTTGTATGGAAGTCTTGGAAAATTTGGGGAAAACATATGACTTCCAGCGTGACTCGGGCCAGGGTTTGATACAGCTCGGTCAAGTGAATACCCCTGTGCGTGTAACAATATCTATTACTGACTTTTACCGTTATATCCTGGCGCTATACTGCCCATGATGAATATATCTATGACTGACTTTTACCGATAATTCCTGGGGCTATACTGCCTATGATGAATATATCTATGACTTACTGCATAGGAACACCAGAATGAAAAATGCACATTAACTACCTTTAAAGTACATATATGTGCCTCTCATTACAAGGGGAATAAACCGGTATTAGCCAGCATGAATTACCGTAGTGTGACTGTCTTAAACCCCTCGTTTTGTAAACACAAGGCAATTTGCAATCATATTAAACTATTAAAAGATGTTATTTTACCTCAAACTAAATAAATCTTGTTATTTTACCTCAACTAAATAAACATATTTTACCTCAAACTAAATAAATCTTGTTATTTTACCTCAAACTATATAAATCTTGTTATTTTACCTCAACGAAATAAATATTGTTATTTTACCTCAAACTAAATAAATCTTGTTATTTTACCTCAAACTAAATAAATCTTGTGATATTCCATATCGCTTGAAGTGAATTGAAAAGGCAGTGACAATATGAAGCGACATGGTTTCCCTCTCGAGGGTAAGTTGGGGATAAATTGTTCCCCTATTATCAATTTGAATTCACCTTCCTTTTTTTCCTTTGTCTTACTCCACAATTTAAACCTAATCCAGGCTAATTAGAGAGTGTAAATGTGTGTCTGTTCAATTGATTCAATCACATTGTTCTTGTATCTGAAAACTGGGTAGTAAATTAAAATGTACGATACTATTTAACAACACACCTTAGGTATATAAACGGGTTAATCCATGTTTAAAAGAATTTAGGTTGGCTCTAAGTCACAAAAGGTGAAGCCCATAAGTCTGTACCCCTTAACCTGGTGATCAAACCTAACAAAATTACATTCCTGGTAATAGAAAGCTTATGAAATTGTTATGTGAGGTGCTGATTTTGGTCAAAAAGTTGACAAATAGTTGCAGTGTAACATATTTTCAGGCCTTTAGAATGATGTCACAAGTTACAAATAACATAAGACATTTTGTAATGAAGTATTGTAGAATAGAACAATTTTGAAGTCTTTATTTGTACAAAACAACTGTGGGTTGGAATCATTTTAATGACAGTGTTGTGTGTATATCAACAGTGGATAGCTTCAATACCACTCTTGAACAGTTCTACCATTTCATTGGCTCCTTTTTCCTGTGCAGTTTTATGCCATAAGTGTCCTGTATTGTATATATTCAGATCCAGATGTCACTACTAATATGTACTACTTCTGCCATGTTGGTAATATATCCTTATGTTTTGGAGTACATGCTAGATTCACCTAATTCAAATAACAATTTCTGGCAAGACATATCAGTTACAATTGTTAAAGCTGTTGATGTTTTTTAAAAATGTTGATAATGATATGCTATCATCAGTCTACCAAATGAATAGCAGAATAAAATGACCAACATCATTAATTTAGAAACATATAGTCTAACCTAACATAAAAGCCATGTGCAAATTTTAAGTTTTGCATTTTTATTTCTTTCACTTTTAAAGCATTTTTATGCTTTAAGAACAAAATTAAACTTTTTTTTTGCTAATAGCTAAGTCCACTTATGACCCTGACTACACATAATTATTCACAAAATTCATACAAACCCCTGAACTACCTGTCCTGCTGGTTTTGGGTTTCTCTATTGTCCTTTTTGATTTTCGTGGCTTACGAAACTTCCGCACAGACCCATGGAAGGTTGAGGGTCTGAGCTGTTCATTAGTAGCAGTATCAGCATGCGTTGATGTGGTAGGCAAGGTAAAGTCTACTGCATCAGACATCATGGTCTGTGTCTCTGACTTAACTCTCTTTGGTGGCAATTTTCCCTGATCAAAGATATTAAAAACGGTGATAAAACTGCTCTCTCTCTCTGTCTCTCTCTGTCTCTCTCTCTCTGTCTCTCTCTCTCTGTCTCTCTCTCTCTCTCTCTCTCTCTCTCTCTCTCTCTCTCTCTATATATATATATATATATATATATATATATATATATATATATATACATACACACGAGTCTGATGGTAAATATAGCATGGAATTACCTTGTAGAAAATAAATTAAACAATCTGATTAAATGTAGGATGGTACTACATTGTAGAAAATAAATACAACAGTCTAATAATAAATATAGCACATCATTAGATTGTATAAAATATATGCAACAGTCTACTGGTAAATATAGGATGGTACAACCTTGTAGTAAAAGATCAAAAGACCATACTTTCTTTATTAGCTAATTATTTTGTGACAAAGACTTAATATCTAGGATGTTAGGCATTGAGCAAGCTTGGTAGGCAAAGGAATTTCCATGTCGACAGAATTTTCCACGAAAGTAAAGAAGCCAACAAGGTTAATATTTCCAATGCCCGATACTGAGGGAGATGAACTCTTTTTTCTGTGTATTGATGTCTATTTTTAGGTGAACAATCTGATAAGGTTGGATTTTCCCTTGATGCAAAGCCAAAGCTTGTAAGGAGGATAACTAGGGTTATCATGTCACGTTTAGATATAACTCACGTGATGTTTCTTGAGAATGTGATAGAGATCACAAGATTGTGCCACTGTACAAATGGCCTAGACATGTGTCTTTACTCAATTTCATTATACCATTAAAGACCTAGCAGCTGATGTTGAGCCCCAATGTAAATACCTTGAATTGGTATACTATGTTGCAGACACATTTCAGGAACAACCTGTAAGCTGTTTGAATAGGGGAATGAAATGATGTATCTTGTAGTTAACACTGATGTCCCTTTTCAATGGAATTAATACTAATGTCATGGTGTTTCCAATGAGAACCAGGAAGCATGAATATATAGACTGAGGGTGCTGAGTTGATGATCAGAGGAAGACTGCCTGTAGGACCAAGTCTGGGATAAAAACCCTGGTAAACACTGGAACAAACATTAGAACCATCTTGGTGCATTATACACTTTGGCTTGCAAGGACTGTGAGGTGGTCATCACTGAGTGGAGCTTTGATAAAATGATTTTCAGATATATTTGTCCTATATATGGACCTTGGGTACCTTGAATTATTTCCTGTACAATCCCTTTATTGATGCTGTGCTTGTGGGAGAGAGGAAATGGTCTCCTTGGTGGCCTGTTTGTGGACGTCTTCTCTCTGTCCATTAAAAAGATTGTTAGAGGATAAAGTCTGTGCTTTTAGATTAAACTTAAGGTGGTTCTTCAGGACATTGCAGGCAGAGAGCACCAAGTCATGATCTGCCAATCGTTAGTATTAATATGTGGTTACAGTACTGGTCACAGTGTGCTGAGGGGCTCTGTTCAGTACTCAGGCAGTTCTCATCTGTAAGACAATTGTCGCAAAATGAATAATACTGTAGCCATGCACTTGTTTTGAGAACACAGTATCGGTGCCAAGTTAAATCGTAAAACGTTGACCCAGATATTGATAGCAGATAAACAAATTAAAGCACTGGAGTGTAAAATGGTAATATACAAGTACTGTACAATACAACCTGCAAGGAGGAGAAAGATAAAACTGGGGTTCTGCACATGGATTGTTTTTACACAGAGTGGGCACAGCTATACCAAATGATAGTCAACTGGAGCATAGTGATAGCAGATGATTGCTATCACAATGCTATCAGTAGGCAAGGTCAAGGACAGCATGTCAAGGTAAAATCAATGAAGCATGAGGTTCCATGGTAAAGTAAACTTACCTGTTAAGTACCAGAAATGATGGAATTATACATATATCATATATAAGGAATTTTAAGGGCATAAAGACATATAAATACACGTACGCATATAAATATTGTAATCCAAATCTATCTTGTGAAGCTGCAAAGGCTACCCCTGCAATTGACCAAGTGCTCTTTAAATATAATGGAATGCTTATGCAGATGGACATTAATTAAGTGTCGCCAATATAAAGAGTAAACCATGTAGAAAAAGCATTACCTAAACTTGTACAACCAGAACACAATATGGAAATGTACACAATTGTATATATTACACACAGAACATGGAGACACTCTTATAGGTACATACAAATTTGGTGTGAAAATATTCATTTCAAAGCAATTACCTATAGGGAAAAAGGCCCACACACCGCCAGTACAAGTAAAATTATTGAGGGTGGTACCAGAAGCTTTGAGTAGTTTGAAATAGAAACTCATGGATATCTACCTGTTTATAATGGAATTACACTTGTACAATTGTGGTAGGGTTTAACGTCATTTTTCAGCACATGATAGGCTATACATGGCGGCCAGTATTATTGGTGGAGGAAGAACCTGGGAAAACCCACGGAAAGAACCATCGACCCACGAGAAGCTACTGGCAAACTTTCTCAGATAACTACATTAGCCAAATCTTAGAGTCGAACCCACACAAGCAGAGGTGAGATGGCAGTGATTAGGGTTTCTCAAAAACAGTACTTTTTAAAAAAACAGCTGTTTACTGTTTCTTATTTTCCAAAAAACAGCTGTTAATTCCGTGTGTCTTGAGATGGCTCTTTAGAGTTGTTGTTGAGTTTCCTCAGCATTTTATGACTTTATTGCATCGGTTGCACTGACCTTCAAGTTCTTTAGTTTTTGCATTATTTCGCTTTACATACAGACATGGCTAGATTTAAATTTAGACAATTAATATTTATGCAACAGTTACTTAAACTGCACAATTACCTAATGATTATTTGCAAATGAAACTTTTAAAGATTATTTTCACAATGACAATGCTTCAAAAATCCCAAAAGAATGATCTCTGAATGCTATATAAATTTTCGCAACAAGCAAATTAGGATCTCCATTCCCAAGAATGAAACTTACAAGTGTAAACACCTGGCAATATTGGACCGTATATATTAGCATATATTAGCATAAGTTAACACCCAATATAGGAATTCTTTCACTCCTGTATTTTGAGAAATAAATAATTATTTTTAATTATGCAAAACTTGTTTATTTGTTGTTTGCTATTTCTTCCTGCGGAGTTTAGGTCTCTGTAGCTGTAACACGGGATTGATGGCAAAAAGGAAAAGATCAATGAGTAAAATGCACAAATATTATTTACACCGCCTGGATTTATGTTTGGTGACACACTCCTTCTTCAAAATATCAATTGATTGACAAACTTTGCCTTGATACATACATCACAGAACATCTGTTTTATAAAAAATAAATAAAAAGAAACATTATTTTAAAACAATTATGCTGGAAATGAAAAATCTATTATCTAAAACAGGGGTTTAAAATCTGAGAAACTAGAGTATTAAAATCTTTTGTGTATGATTAATTTATTTGAGGCATGGTACCGGATTGGATTTCAAATATCAGGGTTAATATTTAAATCTTGTTTTTTATTTTCTTGCGAAAAAAAAAGGAGTGTCGTTTTCTAAAATACGTGAAAAGTACAAATAAAACTGAAAAACTATTAAAGAAAAAACATAGGAATGTAGATACCAAAAGAATCATTATTACAGTCAATATATGTTTTCTTATAACTAAAATGCAATTTTAAAATGTAATTTATGATTTACAAATAATAAGTAATTTTGTATTTTATTTACTTTTAGAAGCTATTACATGTAAAATAGTATAAACTTATTTTTATAATAATTTACTTAGATTGTATTATATTTGTTTCAAATATTATTTGATTATTACTAAAAATTAATAATAAATTTTTATATTATTAGGCAAGTTCGCGCCAAAAAATGTTTGGCGAGTTTGGCGTGAACTTGCCTATAGGCAAGTTCACATGAACACACTTCGAGAAATGATTTGAAAAAAAACCGTTACATGTTACGTAACCTCACTTTTATATTATTAGGCAAAAACATTTTAAACAATTTATATTTAATTTTAATTTTTTATTAAGCAAAGTTTTTTAAAGAAAAAACAGTAAAATCAGTTCTGAAAAAAACAGCTGTTTGCTTGTTTTTAATTTTTCGCAAAAAAAAAACAGCTGTTTAACAGTAACAGTAAAACAGCTGTTAGAAACCCTAGCAGTGATCCATAACGGAGAGTGCTTTAGACCACTTGGCCTCTCGGGGTCCCAACTTGTACAGTAAAAACTTCTCTGAGTAATCGAGTGACCACCAGTCATTTCTGAATATAATTATAATGCAGAGATTGATTTTATAATATAAATGATGTTAGGAGTGACCACCTGCTGAAGACAACTAACGACCACGATATCTTGGCAAAATATTGTTACGTGCTTAGGCTCGAATAAGCAGCAACACAGAAAGAGTGAAAACTAACAAGCTTGTAAAACTTTATCAATAATTTTTATTAAGTACAATTATTTTCATAAAATAAATAAACTTACGGTTTTAGAGAATCAAATCCAACAAATATAAAATTCACAAAATAATCCACTAATGGAATTGCAAGTCCTGATAAATAAATGTTCTAATAGTTCCAGGTTCGAATCTTGACGATGTAATCCAAAATGGCTGACAATGTCACGTGATGCAGTTCTTGATTTAATATCATCCAGATGAAATTATGAAACGTATGTCCTGTTTCCAAATAAATAGAATAATTCTTCTTTTCCAACGAATTGACACAACGTCCAGAATAAAATTAACACTCAAACATGAAATACACAACTAATAACTTACAGCCCAAAGATTCTCCTGATTTTAGCTTCCAAAACACAGCTATATATATGTGATTCCCTCGTAAACAAAAAGGAATCATGTGATTCTGGAAGGTCATAGAAAGAAGCTACCTTCACCAAGTCACATACTAAAAGAATAAACCAGAAGAAAATAAGCCACGAATTACTAAAAATAAAAAGTTGTCCTTGAAATTAACCAATAGTTGTAGATACTTGTTGACAATGTCCAAAGCAAGGTAAGGAATTAGATCCACTGTAAGCCAAGGTCAAAACTTTTTTACAATTAAAGGATAGTCAGCTTGTTTACAACTAAGAGTCTAGGTCAAACTGAATTTTCTAGAAAAAATCTCCCAATTAATGAATAAATATTAAACCCTAAATGACACATTTAGATTTAACAATTAAAAAATAAATAATTTAAATCCAATAGCCGTAACAATATACATTTCGACATTGCAGTCTGCAAATAAATGATTGCATTACAAAAAAGTGGATGAACTTCACCAACCTTTATTTAATACATAAAAGAGACCACTCATACCACTCATATATAGATTATTTCCAATACTGGTTGCCTGCTTTGTATGCTTATTGGATTCTCTTACATTTATATAGGGGTCTGCAATACTGACAGCATAAAAAGCAGGAAACCAGACTAATTATTCCGGCACAATAAGACTCTTTCCTGGCCTTGAACATAGGACCATTCATACCCAGTAATGACAGTATCACCAGAACAGGCAGACAGACAGACACACTGATCTATATGTACTTATTTGTTACAACGACAATTTGCTTAGTAGTGATTGTTCTAATAAAAACAATTATAAACAGAAAAGGGTTGTTCCTTGAAATTGTTCTAAAACTGGACTTTGGAAACTGGTCTTTTTGGATAAACCTGGCATGAGACAACCTGTTTTGAGAGACTGCACTTTGTTGGTAGAAGGTGCAGTCTCATAACAGGTTTAACTGTATTAGGAGGGTTTTTTTTGTTAAGCGCTGGTGGCTTGCACATACAAGCCGGTAACATAATTATAGTCAGATTTAATGCGAAGTCACTTAAGCTCCCCATACAAGTACCTAATTATGTCTGTACATTGTAAAGGCAGAACTGTGTCAGCACATGAAGAGAAAATGTTGATATTACTGATGGAGAATACATAACATAGAATAGAAAAACTCTCAACTTGTGACATAGATTCTGGCTTTTGCAAGGCGTCTCATGACGAGAGCATGCTTCTTGACACAAGCACAAATAGAAACCGAGGGACAATGGTTTTGCTTCCAATACTTATACCTAATAGGAGATCACCCTGCCATCTAGGTGATGTTCATCTAGATATGTTCATCTCTTCAGCCACATCAACACTAATCAAAGCTAAAAGATTTTGCAAATGATTTATGACATAGTGACTTTTCCCAATGATTTAACAACACTTATTTGTATTACTTTCATAATTTTTCAATTGTATGTAATTATCATGTAAACAGTCAGACATCTAATGAACAATTCTTGGCGATGCTAGAATGGTAGATCTGACTTGCACAGTTAACTAAATCTAACTGGCTAACCATTATGAATTTATTTCCAGAACAATGAAGTTATTACAAATGCTAAACAAAAGATGCTGATATATTTAATGTGGCAAAATAACAAAAATTAAGACTATTGCATATAAAGAGCTGAGGGAGGATATCAGTACATACCCTATCTCTATGACAGTAATAATCAGAGATTACATCATTCTCAACTGATTCATCACTTAGAAGTGTATAATGTTGATCCTTTTTATTAGAAGCGAGAGACATAGTACAAATAAACTGTTGTGAGTAATGCACCACCTCCCTTGTGGGAGGGAGCAATATACGTTTATCTAGACATGAGATTTGGTGTGCACCACTCCCTTGTGGGAGGGAGCAATGTATTCCCTGGACATGAGATTTGATGTGCATGAAATTCCTTAAAACGTGGAAGCAACACAGTGCATTTGGCATACAGCACCTTCATAATACGACGAATCAAACATTTATAATGGATATGATGTGTATGGTGCACCATCTCCTTAACAGAAGAAAACAACTGCTGTCATCAATATGTGTACAGTGTGCCATTTTCCAAATAAAAGGGATTAACATGATATCATGGATAACAGGTGTGTGGTGCACCATCTCTATATTGGGATGAAGCAGCATATCAATATGGATATGTATGAAGTGCATAAACCTCCCTAACTAGTGAGAAACAAAATACTGTCATAAATGTGTGTGTGTGTGTGTGTGTGGTGCACAGCCTCCCTAACTTGTGAGAGAAGCATGCTGTCACGAATACACTGTGTGTAGTGCACAACCTTGCTAACAAGAGAGAGAGAAAAATGGTGACATGAATGTGTATGTGACATTCTCTCGGCTTTTGTGGAAAGAGATAAGATTACAGTCCTCACTTTCCTGGTTTTATCTGCAGCATTTGACACAATAGACCATGATATATTATTTCACCGTCTCCAGCATGTATTCGGCATTCAGAATATAGCCTTATAGTGGTTCAAGTCCTACTTCGTCAACAGGACACAAATTATATCTGCAAATGGAATACACTCCAGCCCAGTTGACGTATGTTATGGTGTTACACAGGGATCTGTTTTTGGACCTATTCTCTTCATTCTGTACACTCAGCCGCTCTCAATTGTCATAGATCATCACCCAGTGTTGCACCAACTGTACTGTACTGTCTAGCCACCCAACTGAAGTTGATGCTTCCATCCATGGAGTAGAGAAGTGCATTTCAGATGTGAAATCATGGATGACATGTAACAAGCAGCAGATGAATGATGATAAAACTGAGGCTATTCTGATCACAACACAAAAACTTTCTCATCCACATCCTTTACCTCAGACAATAAATATCAGCAACACCAACATTAAATTCTCACAGTCAGTACGGAATCTAGGTGTTACTCTAGAAAATACTCTCACATTGCACAAACATGTCATGAACATCTGCAGGGCTTCATATCTTGAATTGAGACGCATCAGTTCCATTCGTAAATATCTTTCTGTTGATGCCACGAAAACAATTGTGTGTTCATTAGTACTTTCAAGGCTGGACTATTGTAACTCAATTCTGTCTGGTTCGTCACAATATTTACTCCAGAAACTTCAAAAAGTTCAAAACACAGCTGCACGGATCATCTTTAGGGTACCTCGATCAGAGCACACCTCACCACTGCTCTATACCCTACACTGGCTATCAATTCGATACAGAATCAAGCACAAAATTCGTTCTGTGTGCTATATTTCAATGACAGACTCCAGTCCAACATACATATCCAGCCTCACCCATGTGTATACACCAGCTAGATCCTTACGCTCTTCTTCTGATAATCGTATACTCATTGTTCCCAAGGTGAAAACAAAGTCATATGGACAACGTTCGTTTGCATACCAGGGCCCGGCGAGGTGGAATGAATTTCGACTTCAGGGACAAACTTAGCAACCTAATCATGTTTCGTATCTTATATATTTTCAGCATGCTTTTATGTTTTCCAATTTCATTGTTTTTGTCATTTGTTGTTCTGTAGTTTAGTCATATCATTATTGATGGTGTAAAGCGCTTAGAGATTTTAAAGATTAGGCGCTATACAAAGTCCTCATTATTATTATTATTATTATTATTATTATTATTATTATTATTATTATTACTATTATTATTATGTGGTGCACATCCTACCTAGAAGAAAAGAGTACCATGTTCTTCTGGATATGAGGAGTAAGGTCACTACCTCCCTACTGGAAGGGAACAAGATGCCATTATGGATATCGGATGTGTAGGCACTACCGTCGTAATGAAAGGAAACAACATGCCATCATGGATATGAGGTGTGTGGTCAGTACCTTCCTAATAGAATGGAACATCATGCCATCATGGATATCGGATGTGTGGGCACTAACTTCGTAATGAAAGGAAACATCATGCCATCATGGATATGAGGTGTGTGGTCAGTACCTCCCTAACATGCCATCATGGATATCAGATGTGTGATCATTACCTTCCAAATGGAAGGGAACATCATGCCAGAATGGATATCACGTGTGTTGTGCACTATTGCCCTAATGGGTGGAAGCAAATGCCATCATCGATATGAGGTGTGAAGTGCATCACCTCTCTAACTAGTGGAAGTAACATGCTGTTATGAAAATTGGGATGAAACAACATGCCAATTTGTACACAAGATAAGCAATCCATAAACTCCTGCTTGGGGAGGAAGCAATATGCTGACCTGAATGTGAAGAGTGACTGACAACTCAATTTCAGTGGGAGGTGTTAGACTCCTCAAACATTATAGTACCTCCTTGTGGAGGGCCTCAAAAGACATCATAGAAGTTGATCTCAGACCCTTAAGTATACGTCTGGGCTGACAAGAGCAAAGCCTCTCACACAGACTTGAACGGAGGTGGGTCTGCAAACAAATCGAAATATTTCAGATGATTTGATGGATTAGATGAGTTGAATCAGCTAATTCCGGGTTTCAGAAGACCATACTTTGTAATTTACACCTGGGAACATCTGACACATTCTGAGTGAGTTTACTGTGGGTCCTTGGTATGGCAACACTGCCACTGATTGTCCTAAGGTTATTCAGAAGTATAAAATAATGACAATATAATTAAATGGCATGCATACACTCACCTAAAGCATATACTAAGTATATCCCTATTATGCAGAAAGTCAGTAAATGATGACTCATTTTACAAGCATTTTTCTGTTTCTCACTAACCTTTATTGAATAAAAAATGCAAACACACATTCAAAATAAATAACTAAATATTGTTTTTACGTTTATAGTAACTCTATCAATTTTAAATGTTAAAATAGATAGGTAGATAGACAGATAGATTGAAACTTAGGTAGTTCATTCGGTCGGTTGATGGATGGATGGACGGACATACATACATCCAGATAGACAGAAAGATAGATAGATAAATACACACACGCACCTCTATAATGTTATCCACGTGAGTCCCAACCAGGAAAACAGCAGGGATGCCAGATTGTGGGGATGGTGTACAGGAATGTATCAAATTCATCCATGTGTCAATTGTCTCTAAAGATGAGACAGTACACATTATTTAAGTTTCTTTTATACTACTACTACTACTACTACTACTACTACTACTACTACTACTACTACTACTACTACTAACAATGACAATAACATACATGCCAGATGAAGCACACAAAGTTAAACATCCCAATTCATCTAAGAAAAGTACATCAAAGAAACATCTTAATGTACATCAGTGCAATAAATGAGAATTATAAAAGTGATTTTAATAAAGTTTGTGATGAACAGCAATATTATTTCGAAGTCAGATATTTACTCCAGATATAAAATTTAAAACACGAGTATATCCTTTGTTGGAATAGTGTTAATTGTTGCTGGTGTTGCTGTAGGGTTTAACACCATTAGTCAGCACAAGATAGGCTATACATGGCAGCCATTATAACTGTTGGAGGATATTCCCTAGAACACCATGGGAAGAACCACCAATCCAAGATAAGCTACTGGAAAGCTTTCTCATATATTCACACTAGAGAATACTGATAAAGTGTGTGTGTGTGTGTGTGTGTGTGTGTGTGTGACTGGATTTGACAATGTAAATGTAAGAATTTTCCAGTTATATCACTATGATGTCTCAGTCTTTAGTGTGGCAGTTTATAGTGATATCTAGTTCAAGGGAATCATGCCAGATACATCTGCTCTGTCACGTTATCCTTACACCAGGTCAACTAGTCCGACTTCTTGTACTAACGTATGCTCGTATGATGTATATAAGTCTTTGGTATGACTCAGCTGGGGTTCAAACCCATACCCTGTTGAATCTGAGGCAGAAGTTTTACCCACTCAGTCCATGAGAGCCATGACATATTAAGTGTGCTTCATTTTGGAAGAGTATGATTCAAGAAGAATTATGCATTCAACTCTGCAAGCAGCAAAAGTAATTTTCAATCTTCCAGGTTTTCCTTTTTCAAGCACAGCATTAAGGGTGGCATTACACATACTGCAAACATATATACATTAGTGTTTGTGAAGTATGCAATATCCGTCGAAAAAGGAGCACCATTTCTATGTAGCATATTTGACAATGCTGCATATTCGACAATGTCGCATATTCGACGATGTAGCATATTCGACATGCTGGACTGAACATTGCGATTAGTTATCTTTATTCTAAATGTGCTATCAAAATCTTGTTAAAACAATAATTATTAACTGACCAATGCTATTCAGGATGACTCTAATGCCATGAAATAAGTTCACTGAATCACTCACAGAAATGTTTATTACAGCTCTATCACCCTTAAAGATCCTAGTAAACGTAAAAATATTATAGTCTCTTCTTTCCCCGATGATATATATATATATATATATATATATATATATATATATACATTTTATGACAATGCTAACATTTTGCTTGTCTTAAACAACTCAGTTCTCACCAGGATTTGCTCAGTGATAAAAGCTGGAGAAAGTGAGCTCAGATCTCCATCCCACAGCTTGGACAATGTCACCAGTATCCATCTGGCATGTCATCATGTACCTGACTCTTCCTGGTGTTTATCATATCAGAGACCCATAATAGGATGCTAGTTATTGGAGGTATCAATGCCTGAAGTGATATAATGTGTGCTTGAACACAGTACCATGTGAAGAATTTCCATTTAGCTAATAGTACACCTTTAAAGTGCACAACCATCTTGCACAAGTGATTCTCCAACCAACTGGATTTGAGAATTGTTTGCACCAGAAGGCTTATTTAATATAGTCCAGATTTAGAGATTCAGCAGATCTGGACTGGGATGAAAACACCCTCCATCATAGTTGCTTCATCAGATGAAAGGGTATCTCTATCTTTCTGGGCATTTACATTACATGATTGCTGAGGTCATTGACTAAAGATTTTAACACTCAGATTAGAGTAATCAGAATGAACCAACACTTTTAATCCCATATCATCTGTAGCGTTGGAGGTTAAGCATACTTATTAAGGCTATTCCAGTCAATGGAAATCACAATTAATGCCCTGAAGCCTTTTAGATAAAGGATTTGTGAGACTAAAGTAGAGAGTTTGCCACTCCACCTGGCTGCAAGTATGTCCAACAATGGTCAATCCCATCAGGCACATATCTGAATGAAAACAATGGGATGATGAGACAAATTCGATTTTATTGAGTTGATTCCACCATGAATCAAGGAGCATGCATGAATAGAGTACACTTTGGTCACTGCCAGGATGAAGAATATTATTTGCCTTTGAGCAGAACCAGCCTGGGATAAAGAAACGAGGTGAAGATACAATGTGTACAATTTTATTGCTCTTTTCTGGAAAAAGTTGTTTATTCATTGCTGCAAAGTAGGAACCTTAAGTAGGTCTACTAGGATGTTTAAAGCTGCAGAAACTCTGGGCAAATACAAAGATGTGCTGAAAATGATTTTGAGTCCACGGTCTGATCCATCAATGAGTGTCAGAAATATTGTCGCATTCAGCAGTACTTTGGAGTATTCTGGTCTCCTCCTATTGGGATCTGTGATAAGGGCATCATAAAAATGGAACTTATTCAGGTAGAAGGCTTTTGTGGAGAGAAATGATTACCCTCAATCTGACACTAGGTATCTGATGACATTCTACGTAGGTACTTGATGAAATTCTAATTAGGTATTTGTTGACAAGCTAATTAGGTACTTGTTGACAAACTAGATAAGTACTTGATGACATTCTAATTATGTACTTGATGACAAGCTAGATAAGTACTTGATATCATTCTAGATAGGTAATTGATGACATTATATATAGGTATTTGGTATTCTAAATAGGTACTTGATGACATGATAAACTAAGTTACTTGGTGACATGCTGTATAGGCACTTGATGATATTCTAAAAAGGTACTTGATGACATTCTAGATGGGTACTTGATCACATGCTAGACAGGTACTTGACATGTTAATTAGGTACTTGTAAACATTCTTGATATGCACTGCATCACATGCTAGATAAGTACATTATAACTTGCTAGATAAGTAAATGATTACATTGTAGATATGTACTTGACGACATTCTAGATAGGTACTTGATAACAAGCAAATTAGATCACTTGGTCACATACTAGATTGGTACTTCATGACAAACGAATTTGGTACTTCATGACATTCTAGATAGGCAATTGATGACATGCCAAACAGTTAATTGGTGACATGCTAGATAGGTAATTTTGTTTACATTATATATAAATAGTTGATGACATTCTAGATAAGCATTTGATGCCATGCTAGATAGATACTTGATGACATTTTAGATAGGTATTTGATGATATGCTAGATAGATAATGGATGAAATGCTCGATAGGTAATAGATGACATTCTAAATAGGTAGTTGATGACATTTTAGATAGGCAATTGATGACACGCTAAATAGTCATTTGGTGACATGCTAGATAGGTACTAGATGATATGCTAGATAGGTACTTCATTACAAGCTAATTCGGTACTTCGTGACATTCTAGACAGATAATTGATGACATATTAAATAGTTACATGGTGAAATGCTAAATAGTTAATTGGTGACATGCTAGATAGGTAATTGATTATATTCTATACAGGTGGTTGATGACATTATAGATAAGCATTTGATGACATGTTACATAGGTACTTGATGGCATTCTAGATAGGTATTTGATGACATGCTAGATACGTACTTGACATTCCAGATAGGTACTAGATGACAAGCTATATAGGTACTTCATGGCATCTAAGATAGGTACTTGTATGTACCGGAATTCATGATGTCTTTAAAATCTAACCTGTCTTTTCACTTGTCTGTATCTCAATTCATTAGGACTTTTAAATCTTACATGACTTTTCACTTGTCTGTAATCTGTATCTCAATTCATTAAGGTTTTTAAACCTTGCCTGACGTTTGACTCATCTGTATCTAAATTCATGAAGGTTTTTACATTTTTCCTGACTTTTCACATGTCTGTATCTAAGTTCATTAAGGCTTTAAAATCTTACCTGACTTTTCACTTGTCTTTTTTAAGTCTGTATCTTAATTCATTAAGGCTTTTAAAACTTACCAACCTTTTAACTTGTCTGCATCTGAATTAAGGCTTTTAAATCTTACCGGATTTTTTACTTGTCTGTATCTTAAATTCATTGAGGCTTCTATATCTTACCTGACTTTTGACTTTTCTGTATCCAACTTAAGGCTATTAAATCTTTAATGACGTTTGACTCGTCCCTATCTGAATACATTATGGGTTTAAAATATTACGTGATTTTTTACTCATTCCTTTCTGAATACATTAAAGCTTCAAAATCTTATTTGACTTTTGACTGATTTGTTTCCTGCTTTTGTTTCACCTGGTGCCAGAATAAAATGTCTCATGTGGCAATATTTCTTTTTCTTTTATATCTTATGCATTGAGTCATTTTTTACTTTGGGGCTTGTGGGTACATAATTATCTGTCTGCTATCTCAGTATCAATAGTCCCAGCCAAACATACTTTACTTACCCTGAACCTGACACCGTTTTAACCCCTCAGTATCAATGAAACACTCATCTTTTATTAATGCTGTGATTTGCTGGCTGAGATCCATAACCAAAAGATATACTGCCCGATAGCTTAGAAAAGTCTGGTGGGTAGTGTAGAAAACATATTGTCCAGCAAAATCCCACAATCTCAGTTTTGCATATTCCTCCATGCTCTTCTCTAGTTTGTCTGAATTTGCATTGATCAATCGGATGATTTCCATCACTGCATCATTCTTCTCATTTTCTGTGGCTACATCACTGCTTGCTTCAGGGCTCAAATTGGCAATGGGAGATTCATCAGGCTGCAATAATGAAGGCATGACTTCTTCATCAATATCTTGCTTGGCCCTGACTGACAGATCATGTTGGGCATGTCCGTTATCTTGGGTTTCCATATCTTTTGGCACCTGCTCTTTGTCATTTGACTTCTGCTGAACTTACTCATTTAAAAGCTTTACAAGCCGCTGAAGACTCAAGTTTTCCTCTGCATCTAAAATAAAGAACATATGAATCAAAATAATGTGACTATAACATAAGATTGAGTATTTACATTGACAAAACTCAATTTGAACATAATCAAAATAATATGAGAGCATAACAAAACATGCACTATTAATATTGACAAAGTTGGCCAGCAAACAGAGGACTCCACTACAGGTTCAAATATCAAATACCCAGGATATCTGGTTTAGGGCTCTGGATATGCTAACGCATTAATCCCATTTTATTTGCACTACAAAGTGCAGAGAGAAAAACAGAATTGTCTTCACCCATTTTTTTTCTTCAAAGGAAATGCGCCTGTGGTTGGAATCCAATTTTATGTCCAGATTTTAGACCGTATGGCCACAGATGTAGGTCAGGCTGGTCTAAAGTGCACACAGACAGGTGAACCTGTGAACAAATAGGACAAGGTGGACATTTTCAATAGTATTCTCAATACAAACCATATGGGGCCATTAAGTAAAATAAAAAAAGAAATCCAACATTTCACACTCTGCTCATGCGCGAGCAAAATAAGCAATGGAAACATTTTTTTTAGCATCACGAGGCATTGGCTAATGGAAAATTGCTTTCAAGTCTGTGTATTAGGATGTATTCAGAAATAGTCCCCAAAATGTGTTTCCCACTCGAATTTCATGCAAAATCCTCCAGGGGTTGATGTGTTAAGAGAAGCCTTTTGTTTAGCCCTGTCACAAAAAAGTCAACCAAAGGACTCCTACAAAGTCAAAACAGTAAAGTTGATCTGGTTTGGTACACCGACCAATTAGTTTTTTTATTCTGAGTCATGGAGAAGAAAATTATCAACAAACCAGCTTGGAAAGACACTAAAATAAACAAAACGAATGCTACCCTATACAGACTATATGAATGTGAGGTGTTCAATCATTAATGTATACATAGAATGGTTAAGACTGGTGTGTAACCTCTTTTCAGAGAATAAAATGGCAAATTTCAGGTTAAATGTAAAATGAATTTCAATGATTCAAACTGAATTAAAACAAACAAAACAGAATCAAGATGAGGCCATAATCCAACTTTCAAGGATGGGGACATATACAAATACCCAAACACTAAAGAAAGTAATATATAAAATCTCAATCGTACTAATTGTAAACCTGAAACCCATGTGTGAGTGTGTGTGTGTGTGTGTGTGTGTGTGTGTGTGTGTGTGTGTGTGTGTGAATAGCTATTAATAAATCAAAATATAAACAATAATGAAAATGTGTACTAAGCAGCATACTGCTCGGGTGGCATAAGTAGTTGGATCATCAACATTGGACACAAGAGGTCAATGGTTCAATCACAGGCTAAGTCATACTAAAGACTTTTTAAACATTGGTACTAACAGTTGCTTTGCTATGTGCTCAGAAGTTAGTATTAAGACTGGTTGTCCTCGTGTCTGGATAATGTTAATAGGTTCGACATGGTGCTACGTGTTTGTTGCATCAAGCCCCAGTGCAGCATGGTGATACTTGTTTTCTAACTTAATTGTATGTGTTACTAGCAGGATGACACTGCATATATGTGAAGTAGTTTCTGATATGACTTCAGGATCAATGTTTGGACCCGGTCATACGAATTGGTGTGAGAACACGGAGGACATGAAACAGGTAAGAAATTGCTAGAGCTTATGTTATCAAGTGATCAGCATTCTATTAGTAGCATGCAGTAACCATAGCAACTACTATTACAATCCATGTACATGGCATTATTGTCAAGTTCTGCATGTAGTGCTTGTAAAAATACAATCTGGATACATATCACGAGTTTAATATTCAGCATAGAGTGCTTGTAAAATTATAATCTGGATACATGGCATGAGTTAAATATTCAGGATAGAGTGCTTGTAAAATTCATGATCTGGATACATTGCCAGAGTTTAATATTCAGAATAGAGTGCTTGTAAAATTACAATTTGGATACATGGAATGAGTTTAATATTCAGCATAGAGTTCTTGTAAAATTATAATCTGGATACATTGCCAGTTTAATATTAAACATAGAGTGCTTGTAAAATTACAATTTGGATACATGGAATGAGTTTAATAGTCAGCATAGATTGCTTATACTTTTACAATCTGGCTACATGGCACGAGTTTAATAGTCAGCATAGTGCTTGTAAAATTCATGATCTGGGTCCATGGCCTGAGTTTAATATTCAGCATGGTGTGCTTGTAAAATTACAATATGTGTCTATGATATCAGATTTAAGTACATGTAGTTCTTGTAAAATAACAATCAGGGTCCATGGACTTAGTTTAATATTCAGTTGAAGTTCTTGTAAAATTACAATCTAGGTCCATGGCATGAGATTTAAGTACAACATGTAGTGATTGTAATATTACAATCTGGGTCCATGGCATGAGATTTGGGTAAAATGTGTAGTGCTCGTAATATTACAATCTGGGTCCATGGCATGAGATTTAAGTACAACGTGTAGTGCTTGTAATATTACAATCTGGGTCCATGTCATGAGATTTAAGTACAACGTGTAGTGCTTGTAATATTACAATCTGGGTCCATGTCATGAGATTTAAGTACAACGTGTAGTGCATATAAACTTATAATCTAGGGCATGGCATGAGATTTAAGTACAACATTTTGTGCTTGTAATATTACAATCTGGGTCCATGTCCAGAGATTAAGTACAACATGCAGTGTTTATAAAGTTGAACTTACAATCTGGGTCCATAGCATGAGATTAAGTACAACATACAGTGTGCTTGTAAACTTACAATCTGAGTCCATGGCCAGAGTTTAATATTCACATTGGAGTTATTAAAAAATTACAATCTGGGTCCATGGCATGATAAGTAGAATATGCAACGCTTGTAAACTTTAGCTTACAATCTTGGCCTATGGCCAAAGATTAATATTTAGAGTGGAGTTCTTGTAAAATTACAGTCTTGTTCCATGGCCTGATATTTAAGTACAACATGTTGTATTTGTATAATTATAGGTAATCCTTTGCTTAAGGTAAATATTGCCAGCTGATTTTATAATCAAGTTTCATGCTACATGTACATAGTGTAAATGACTATTACTGTTTCAATCATCAATACTGATACTCTGTAACCTGGGTTTTCTTTTCATTGTCTAGTTTTTTTCTTTTTCTATAACTAATATTTCAATGATCTAGCATGTTTACAGCAGTTACATCAGTTTGTTGAAAGAGGGGTGGGTGGTAGATATGTACTGAGTAATATCTATCAATAAACAGCAGTGACATTCATTGGCAGTGAATGCACCTAAATTTATTTTTATCAATATAGCTGTATATGTTCTATAATTTTCATACTGTATTTGGTTTTAAACCTGCAAAAGATGATTGCCCTTGTATCACTATTGCTTGATTCAATGGTATGTATGACCCTTTTTGACATGACCTCTATAAGGTACACTTACAGGTCCTGGCTAGGTTTTGTTCTAGCTACACATTTTATGATAAGTTTTGTTTTAAAAAAATGTGTGCATGCATATTTTACCACCCCTGTTATCTATATCAGATCTAATTTATTTTTACTGTGAAGTTTCGTTTTCTTTCATTGAATATTGTTCACTTCTAGTATGAATTCCATAGTGAGGTAAGATTTATGCAATACAAATTGCATAGAATTGTGTATGACTTGTGGGATTTCTTAAGGCATAAGACAGAGATGATCAAGTATTTTCCTTATAGTACGATCACAATTTTGAGGAAGATAAAATATTTTTATGCAGATACATGTACATTCAGTTTATTGGTATTGGTATTTACGGCACAAGAAATAAAACTGATTTGACAATAGAATATTTCATAAGATGATTAAAAAGCAAAGTTTCATCAACAAGGCACATATCATAAAATCTGCAGGATATAAACAATATTAATTTTATATGGAAAATGGCTCATGTAAATCTAAATTGTCCTTATGATGTTTTTCTTCTAAGGCTTTTTTCCAGTAAAGTCAAATAAAATTATGGTTAGCATTATTATCATTTTCTAATATATATATATATATATATATATATATATATATATATATATATATATATATATATATATATATTATTGTCAGATGTCATTTTTTAAATTTTAGAATCAATTGGTGAACTTACAAGTGGAGTATTCGGATTTTTTTTCCAGATATTTATGGGCACACAAACACACACACACACACACACACACACATGGAAGCAATACAATTAAAACTAATGACATGAATTCACATTCTTAATAGTCACGTATACACCTGATCCTGCAGGCTTTCACAAAATAATCAACGTATTAAATTAATATATTGTCTTCCAAATCTGAACAAGAATTTTATTTTAAGTAATGTAAGGGCTAGAAATCATCCAGCCCTTCCTCTACAACCACCTCCATCATAATACATTTTGAGTCCCTTCTGGAATGTCAAAAATAGTATATAAAAAAATAGAAAATAATATGTGTACCCTACAAATTTGGGACCACAAACTAATACAAGCATTGTGAATGCATAATGTAACCATAAACACTATCATAAATAAGCTACAGTTAATAAAGCAGGATGTAATATTAACTATTGCAAATTTTCCTCAATGGGGGAGGACATTATAACCCAAGACACCATCATAAGTAAGGAATGATATGCCTTAAGAGGATTAACTTCATTTAACAGAAAAGAAGGAACATAATACTCTTTTTAATTTATAACGCAAATTAGAATCATATCTATTTTTTATATTTAAGACAAACTAGAAACTTTGCTCTTTCATATATAACATAAACATAGGCATACAGATTCTTTTTTATGGTGGAGAGTTTGGGCTAATTTTTCATTAATAGAAAATATCATGAATATGTAAATATTTTTATTTCGATTATCAATGGACTATTTGGCAATGCAAAAGTGGGGTCGAAACTGAAAACGGCATGAAAAGCATAGAATACAAATGCAGATCTCAGATGACAGTACAAAATTCCTATCACTGAGGTTAAACACTCTGACATGGAAATATATCAAATTAAAAAAGCTTTAAATTAAAACAAATATAAATGTAATGGTAAAATAGAATCAGCTTGATCTTCGCAATAAGAAATGAGAAATGATTGTTGCAAGTTCATAGCATAATGTAATAATGTCAAATCACTAAAACCTCGTTGAACTATAGATACTATAGGCATATACATAAACAACTATGAATAAGGTAAGTCGGTACAAAACACAGACATAATCCATCCATAATCAATTTATCAAGATGGCTGTGTTGGCAGTGACAGCCATTTTTGATGTCAGATCTTCATTGTGTTCAAATGGCTCAAGTAAATCTAAATTGTTCATATGATGTTGTTCTTCTAAGGCTTTTCTTACATGTTTTTTGTTTCTATCCTGATATTTACCACTATTCCAGTAAAGTCAGATAAAATTATCGTTAGCATTATTATCATTTTCTAATATATATATATATATATATATATATATATATATATATATATATATATATATATATATATTTTATTGTCAGATGTCATTTTCTAAATTTTTTAATCAATTGGTGAACTTACAAGTGGAGTATTTAGATTTTTTCAGATATTTATGGGCACACACACACACACACACACACACACACACATGGAAGCAATACAATTAAAACTAATGACATGAATCATCAATCTTAATAGTCACGTATACACGTGATCCTGAAGGCTTTCACAATATAATCAACGTATTAAATTAATATATTGTCTTCCAAATCTGAACAAGAATTTTATTTTAAGTAATTTAAGGGCTAGAAATTATCGAGCCCTTCCTCTACAACCTCTCCATCATAATACATTTTGAGTCCCTTCTGGAACGTCAAAAATAGTATATAAAAAATAGAAAATAATATTTGTACCCAACAAATTTGGGATCACAAACTAATATAAGCATTGTGAATGCATAATACAACCATAAACACTATTATAAATAAGTTACAGTTAATAAAGCAGGATTAATGGGGTAGGACATTATAACACAAGACACCATCAAAAGTGATGAATGATTTGCCTTAAGAGGACTAACTTCATTTAACACAAAAGAAGGAACATAATACTCTTTTTAATTTTTAACACAAATTAGAATTTATCTCTTTTTTTATATTTAAGACAAACTATAAACTTTGCTCTTTCATATATAACATAAACATAGACATAGTTTCATTTTTATGGTGGAGAGTTTTGGCTAGTTTTTCATTCATTGAAAAAATCATGAATATGTAAATATTTTTATTTTCATTATCAATGGAATATTTGGCAATGCAAAAGTGGGGTCGAAACTGAAAACAGCATGAAAAGCATAGAATACAAAAACAGATGACAGTACAGAATTCCTATCACTAACACTCTGACATGGAAATATATCAAATATATTAAAAAGCTTTAAATTAAAACAAATATAAATGTAATGGTAAAATGGAATCAGCTTGATCTTCCCAATTAAGAAATGACAATGATTGGTGCAAGTTCATAGCATAATGTAATACAGTCAAATCACTAAAACCTCGTTGAACTATAGATACTATAGGCATATACATAAACAACTATGAATAAGGTAGGTGAGTACAAAACACAGCCATAATCCACCCATAATCAATTTATCAAGATGGCTGTGTTGTCAGTGGCATCTATATTTAATGTCAGATCTTCATTGTGTTCATTTTTGGCCATGTAGACAATATAAAACCATTGGAGAAACTTTTATGTCAGAAGACTGGGTGGCTGAGCAGTTCAAAGCATTTGCCATTACAGATCATTGACACCTCAACTCTTGCTGTGTGCATTCAACTCAAACGCGTAATCAGTATAGATCAATAAAAAAGTTTGCCAATAGCTTCCCTGGGTCAGTGATTCTTCGTGGGCTTTTTCCAATTTCATCCTCCCGGTATTGCCAATCATATGTTGAAAAATGGTGTTAAACCTGCCATAACAAACTAAGCTGACAAGCATATCAAGATGTTGAAATATTGTTGTTTTCAATTTGATATTCTCAGTAATTATTTGTGAAAGACAGATCAAATTTGAACCAAATATGACATCATTGGTTTGGTTGATGTCAATATAAGTATTGACATTTGGTAATCAATATAACAGTGGCCATTTCAGATGCCAGACTCAGGATTTATAAAAACAATTAATTGGAAATGGTCATTTCTCTTACTTGGTCACTGATACAATTTGTATATGGAATAAATACTTGGCTTTGATTTTATGGTAATATCTAAATTTTTTCTGATAATGTATTCACCTGTATAGGGGGCTTCACAGTTGCAACGGAGTTACCTATCGTAGCGCTTACAATTACCTCCCTTAGCTCCAATGTGCATGCCAAAGAAACATTTACAGTTCCGGATAGTTCAGCATTTTGCACCATATTAGCCAGCATAGAAAAACAATTGTTCTTCACCCCCTCAAAATATATATCAGCCCCACCATTCTCCTTCAAAAATTAAATGGTCAGTGCCTCAGTTCTATAAAATGTGGTAAAAACTTTTGTCAGGTGACATGCCATTACAAAATAATTGTTATCTTATTGCTTAAATTATGTAGCAAAGATATGTTTAGTAATTCAGTATTGAGTGGGGATGTTAAAGAAACGTATCAATACAAGTATGAAGTACTCAATGGACTATGTACAAAATAAAATTAAATGTGTACAAAATTATGTATTGTAACCTACGAAACAAATATATTATATAGTATATATATATATTATTTGACATGAACAGTTAAATATGTGTACATCATTAAAACTTTCTCTTCAAGATTCATCTGCACTAAACGTTCATGTGCACATGCATCATTATATAGGCCAGGTTTCAAAGATAAGCTGCATGTTTAATAAATGTGAACAAACTTGTATCTGACTGCTATGCAGGAAGTATTTTGGACTAGAGAATTAAAGAGCTGTCTGATGTGTTGGATCTCTGAGTCAGATGATTCAATAATGGTTGATAAGGGGTTTTTAATAAGTGACCTGACAACTCCAAAATAAATTGCTCTTGTCAATTTCCTCTTTTCAAGTAAAAAATGAAACAGTTCACATGGAGGCAAGTTGAGGAGACACGACGGATAACAAATCTGAGGATGCAAGTGGAAACGGAGATACAACGAATTAAAGTTTTTAAAATCCTTAATGGGGTGATGCCAATTTGTTGTCATTTAACAGCATAAGATGTTTTCAAAATTTGTGCTACATTAACAACACTCCAGCCATCACTTGTACAGGAATAACTCGCTATTTTACCTGAAATCAACAAAAGGCAACCCACATGATTTGATCGATTCTGTTATGTGTTAATTTTATTTATATTAAAGTAACAATTATTTTGGACATATATATTAATAATGGATGCAGCATATTGTATACAATTGTAACGCTCATTTTTATTTAACCCCACCTCGTTTCCATCTTTTGTTTTTAAAGTTTCTCTTATGCATTGATGGTCAGCTCTCTTTCTCTCTCTCTCTCTCTCTCTCTCTCTCTCTCTCTCTCTCTCTCTCTCTCTCAACGTTTAGCCTACTGTAATGTACATTTGGTGGTCAATATTTCTTCTTTATAATGTAAAATTCTGTGCAACTTACAACAATTTTATCTTGCCCAGAACAAATGTGAAGTATTTATGTACAGAGGTCAGTATCAAACTAAGTGAATCGATTAATTAAATTTTTTCCCAATAATGAATTGAGTTACAGTCCTGAATTTAATTCCTTTTTTGGGTAAAAAGGAAGGCCTCTTTTAATTCTACTTAAGAACATTTCTAGCAATATGCTTGTCATGTAAAAGGTCATAAATCTTGGGCAACATTCTCTCCTCACAGATGTTATCAAACCAAATCCTCTCCACATGTATTCCTTTGGGTGTCAGTACAACAATGTCACACCACCAAAGGTTAATCAATTGACACATTCTGTCTGCATTCTTTAAGACATCTTTTCAGCCTTTTCATAGAATACTTGTTTATATCCTCCACTGTCACTATTTCTTATCTACATCTGCCATCCTTACTTATTGAACTATCCTGAAGTGAGCTGCACTGATACGCCCTCTGGTGAGATTATAGTAACCATGAAACCCCCTATGATGACATATACCAACGTGAAAACTTGAGACTTGTAAGAAAAATAATTTTTTTCTTAATATATATATATATATACATATATATATATATATATATATATATATATATACATATATATATATATATATATATATATATATATATATATATATATATATATATATATATATATAGATAGATAGATATATATATATATATATATATATATATATATATATATATATATATATATATATATATATATATATATATATTGTTACGTGCTTAGGCTCGAATAAGCAGCAACACAGAAAGAGTGAAAACTAACAATCTTGTATAACTTGAACAATGAATTTATTAAGTACAATTATTTTCATAAAATAAATAAGCTTACGGATTTAGAGAATTAAATCCAACATTAATCCAATATAAAATTCACAATAATATACCACTAATGGAATTGCAAGAGTCCTGATAAATAAATGTTCTAATAGTTCCAGGATCGAATCTTGACGATGTAATCCAAAATGGCTGACAATGTCACGTGATGCAGTTCTTGTTTTATTATCATCCAAATGAAATTATGAGCACGTGTTTTCTTCTCCAAATAAATAAATAAATCCACTTGCTTCAATGAATTGACACAATGTTCAGTACAAGGTAATTAAAATTATAACTCAAACTGAAAACACAACTTAACTTTAAAAAGCTCATATTCTTCTCATGTTAGCTTCCAAAACACAGCTATATATATATATATATATATATATATATATATATATATATATATATATATATATATATATATATATGTAATTCCCTCGTAAACAAAATGGAATCATGTGATTCTGGAAGGTCACAGAAAGAAGCTACATTCAGCAAGGCACGTAATAAAAGAATGATCTAGAAGAAAAACCATCCCCAATAACTAAAAATATAAAGATGTCTTTGAAATTAACCAATTGTATTATAGGCCTGTTTATCAATCTGAAGCAAGGTCAGATAATGTGGTAAACAAGCCAAGGTCAACCTGTGTTCACAGCTAGAGTCTAGGTCAGCCTGAATTTTCCAGAAAAATCTCCCAATTAATGAATATTAAAGCCAGAATGACAAATTTGGATCTGACAATTAAAAATAAATAAATTAAATGAAATATACGTAACAATATATATATATATATATATATATATATATATATATATATATATATATATATATATATATATATATATATATATATATATAATCATCCATGCGTACAGAGAAATCAAGCTGTTTTGTGGTTTAAAAAAGACCGTCATATTGACTGATAACACACAATTGAACAATTGAAGTTGAATAATAATGTATAAGCAAATAAAATGATGCATAGTGCAACTGATGTACATGTACTTACAATTTGTTAAAACATAAATGATATTCTGAATGAGTACATGAATTGTTTATTGGTCAATTGTTTAATTTGGAATGAGTACATAGTTTGTTAAAGTTTGCAATATTGTTTTAATTATACGTATCACTACTTTATGTTTCTATATTCTTCTCCCCCAACCCATACCACAAAATACAAATATAAATATATAGCTTATATATAACAAAAAAGGTATGGGTCCAGTGTTGTGTCAATGTTTACAATATAATTTTCTAAATTGGAACTGATGAAAGATAAACATTTGTTGTAATAAATTAACTAAGAAATGAATTACCCCACCAAAAATTATGCAATGAACAAGAATTGTATTCATAGTTTTATATGGTAAATTACATTATAAAGTCGACTAATAAAGGAAGTTAGGCCCTCCCCAAAATGGCTGACAAATGATAAATACAGAGAGACAGACAGATTTGTTACCCTAGGTATAATGTTTTGTATAATTAATTATGTATTATAGGTAAGATGGGAAGTTATGAACAATATCTGAAACGAAACATATTGCATACAACTGCAGCTTGGTCTATGGTCCTGAATTTTATCAAGCATGATAGGCCTTAAAAAGTAAACAGAAGGATCTGACGATGAAAGGAACAGGAAACAAAAAAATACCTCCGATGCCGCAACTGCTGATGATATAACTGTATAAATACCAGTTTTCGGGCCCCAGCATACCATCAAGTTTACTGAAGACTATATGGTGTAATAATACTTTGCACTTTCGGGTACTGGGTGGGGATAAAGAACAGAGAAACAGATAGTGGGGATATGCACCATTAAAACAAGATTGCAAACTTAAACAAGACTATTTAGAGTTTAATGAGAAACATATGATGACAAGGACAGACAGGGGAGGACTGGTACGAATCTACAAAATTAATGGTTTATAAACAAATGTCCAAGCGCTGTTTGTACAAAAGACTATCCATTTTACCTTGCCTCTGTAACTCACATACATGCACCTCAGCCAAAGGAGCAATGGTGTTTTACGTGCACCAGTTTATCCCCGAAAGCTTAATTCGCTAATGAAACTAATGTCTATGAAAGCAAACTTGCTTGATTTGGCTTTAAAACTTCTATCATGACAAAATGTGTCAGAAACGAAAGGAAAGTAATGTTCCAGACACTCAGGCTATATGTATCACTGGCCACAAACATCCAAACTCGCTCAACAGCTACAGAAAACTTGGTAACAACCAGAACTATGTTATGTCAAGCATCCTTTATTCTAATTTTGTTAAACACCTTCACTGTGCCCCAGTTGAATCAAAAACATGCAAAAAATATACAGTTCTTACCAGCCAGAGGGAATAATTTATCCATCCACACGTTATTCCACAAAGACATTTCCTAGTAGCAGATCCTTCAACTGCTAATGGCAACCCTTGCCATAATTCTAGGATAGAAAATATGAATTTTCCAAGAAATTGTAACTTGAAACTACATCACATGGTTATCAGACAGGGTCTGTATTTGGAGGGTCTTTCATACAGGGTGTTAATTTTACAATCAATATTAATTACAACACAAAAATGTCACAAACAGTTTCACCATCTCCTAAGAGAATGTTAGTTATATACTATAGTGCCACGGATCTCTAATTACCAGTGAATAACCCAAGCATGGACACTCATGCTACATGTAACTTTTTGTTATAATAATATATGTATAATATATATATATATATATATATATATATATATATATATATATATATATAATATATGTAGCTTATATATGACAACAGAGGTATGGGTCCAGTATCGTTTCATTGTTTACAATATAATTTTCTAAATTGGAACTGCTGATGAAAATGAAACATTTTCTAGTACTAAATATGAAGTATTTATTGTTAATTTCATATAACATCCATATATTAAAAGTGATAGTAGCTTATAAAAGCTGTGTACTTCGGATGATATGGTCATGCCACAGTCCTCATTAACATATTTATATTAATACACCACATGTAAATATTTGCGCGTGTACTATATTGTACTAGTCAGAAGTTCTTTTATATTTTAATGGAAATAATTGGGTTACAAAAATAATCTATGTTGGGGTTTTGAACCTGGACAAGGAAGTCTTAGTCACGGGGCTTGCAATATGTCTTCCCACTTGGATGAACCTCATGGGGAGACAAATACTGTTAACCCCTTGACTAAGATTTAATAATAATAATAATAATAATGAGAACTTTGTATAGCGCCTAATCTTTAGAAGCTCTAAGTGCTTTAAAACATCTATAATGATATGACTACACAAACAGAAACAAACACGATGGAATTGGAAAACATAAAAAGTGCTGAAATTATTTTTGGTAGGAAACATTATTAGGTTTGTTCTTGCTGTTGAAAAGGGTGCGTTTTAAGAGCAATCTTTAAAGGGATTACTGTTTCTTTGTGTCTAATTTCAATGGGCAATTTATTCCATGTTGCTGGGCCCTGGTATGCAAAAGAACGTCCATATCACCGTATTGTCATAGTGGGAATAATGAGTATACGATTGTCAGATGAGAAGCGTAAGTGTCTTGTTTGTGTGAACACATGAATGAGGCCAGATAGGTATGCTGACTGGAGTCCTTAAGTGAAATTTATCACAGAGAACAAATTTTGTGTTTGATTATGGATTGAATGGAAAACCAGTGTAGGGTACAGAGCACAGTGTAGAGGTGTGCTCTGATCGTGGTACTTTAAAGATGATCCAAACAGCTGATTCTTTAGTAGATATTGAGACAAACCAGACTGAATGGAGTTACAATAGTCCATTCTTGAAAGTACTAATGAACACACAACTGTTTAAGTAGCATCAACTGAAATATATTTGGGAATGGAGCTGATGCGTCTCAGCTCAAGATATGCAGCTTTGCATATGTTCATGACATGTTGGTGCAATGTGAGAGTACTGTCTAGAGTAACGCCTAGGTTTTGTACTTTAATTTTGGTGTTGCTGATATTTATTGTTTGAGGTAAAGGATGTGAAAGAGAAAGTCTTTGTGTTGTAATCAGAATCGCCTCATCTGTAGCATCATTCATCGGCAGCTTGTTACATGTCATCCATGATTTCACATCAAAAATGTACCTATCCACTCCTTGGATGGTAGCATCAACTTCAGTTGGGTGGCTAAACTATTATATTTGGGTGTCATCACCATACAATTAGTGAGACTCTGGGTGATGATCTATGATACTTGATACTGGCCGAGTGTACATAATTAAAAAAACAGGTCCAAAACAGACCCCTGTGGAACACCACAGAGTAGATCAACTGGGCTGGAGTGCATTCTATTTGCAGATACTATTTGTGTTCTGTTGACTAACTAGGATTTGATTCACAGTAAGGCTGTATTGTGAATGCCAAATACATGCTGGCGACGGTGACGAAATATATCATGGTCTATTGTGTCAATTGATGCCGACAAATGAAGGAGGGTGAGGACTGTAATATTTCCTCTATTCAAAGCAGAGATAATGTCATTAAATACTTTCAGAAGAGTAGTTTTAGTATTAAAGCAAGGGCGAAATGCAGACTGTACATGGCTAAAAAGAGTGTTTGAATTCAAATGAGATACAAATCGGTTTATAACAACTATTTCTAAGATTTTTTTTATATTAATGTCAGATTAGAAACTGGGTGGCAGTTCTTTAAATCAATATGGTCAAGTTTTGGTTTCTACAACAGAGGCTTTACAATGTCAGTTTTCAAAAATGGTGGGAATTACCCAGATGAAAGCGATATATTATATAACAACAGTTAGTGAAGGAAATATTTGGTCTAGGCACTCAAGCAGCAGTGATATTGGAATTAGATCAAGTTCACATGACTTTGGTGCACTCTTCATCACGACTGTTCATAACAAATCCACATAGACAGGTTGAAATGCTCCTAATGGTTGTCACTGAAATTTTGTGTTGTAAATGTGTCGTGACCATTAGTGAATTGAAATTGTTTTGTAAAGTGTATCTCTAATGGTTTGTACTTTGTCACAGTAGCAATTTTGAAATAGGTCCAGAAGGTTTACTGGAGAGAAGGTAGTTGGACGTGGTGTACATTTGTTCCAATTTTACATTAGTTTGTTAGTTATCTCGATGAGCTCTTTGCAGCTGGAACTCTCCATTATCTATGTATTATGGACTATATGATGTTCTTCTTAGTGGCTTCAAAGTCTTGTTTATGACTGTTGAGTCTGTTTGAAAGCCATAGCCTGTCTCCTTTATGGCAGTCTTTTTAGTAGGTCGCTAAGAACGCAGGCAATTATTAGTTTTTTAGCTGTAGGAGGTGAGAAAGTTGTTAGGTTTGCTTGTTTTTCATGCATTAGTTTGGTTCTATTTATCATACGGAGGTTTCTCTTAGTAGCAAATAAAGGTAGAGGGTAAGTGACTGATATGTCCAGACGGCATATAATGCAGAGGTGATCTGATGCAAGTTAGTGGGGTACAAGGGTGGATCGCAGAATATTATCATCAGGTCTACGAAGAATCCATCTACAATGTAAACATGTTTATGGGTGGGTTGGTTAACTGACTGTTTCAAGGTTGAAAATATGAATGGAATCTAATAGTTTTGATGTGTACAAGTTTTCAGGACAGTCAAAGTGAAAGTTCAAATCTCCAAGAATGATCAGGATGCCAGCTATCGAATTTCAATACTCCATGAGATTCGGAAACTGCGTGGTAGAGGCAAAAAAGATTTCCTTGTCTCAGTCCAAACCCCCAAAACAGAATACTTTGTTAGCCAGAATAGATAAATTGATGCTACAGCTGCCTTACATTGCAGACATGGCAATTAATTGTTAATAAAGAAAGTAGACCAGACACCATTTACATCCAAGTTATCTTCCCTTACATCCTTAACAACAAAAATCACACTACTATACATAATTGATTTGGACTTGCTCCGTGTTCAGATAAGGTGAATAATTTAAAAGATGACAACAATTTAGTTTAGTTCCTATCACTTTCTTAGCTTTTGTACAATTTTTATATATTCAGCCTATGAAAGCAAAGTTAATGATGAGAAAGAGGTAGGAGTGAGCTTGTTATGCCACAGAATGAAAATCAATTTAATCTTCCAAGTTTTGATTTGGGATCTAGTTAGGTATATAATAAAATGACCTTTCCCAACGCTAATGCTGGATATATTACATCTGGCGGTACGAAACACACACACACACACACACACACACACACACACACACACATAATTGCTTTATCTGCATAAATGGAAAAAATCAAATGCAACCAGCATTGTCCCTTGGAAGTTTCCTCTCTACCCTTGAGATATAGGACCTGATTCACAAGTTTGAAACTGTTCTGACACAACCTTTAAAGTGCATACACATACTTGTGTTATGTAATTTTTTGCTTGTTAGTTTTAAAACTTGTTTAACTTTTATTTCCTTACTAGCTATTGAAATGTAACATTGTATGCTGTACTTGACCTTGTCCAAAATTTCTGCTTCAACTGACTGACTTTTCTTTATTTCATTATTTGTAAACAGCTTCTACAAAACTAAATTATATTTTATGCATTAGTGTGATATCATGATCATTATTAATTAAAGTAAATATGTTTTTTGGGTCAAAGTTTTGGAGTTTCCGAAGTGAATTATATATAACTCTGGTTATTACTTTGTAAATATCTAGATCATTAGAAGGTTATATTCCATAAGAAATGCTAATTGTAACCTCAGGTCAAGTAGAAAACAATATATATTATGCAACTGTGAGGATTTGCTCATTTGTGCTATAACATCTAGCACTTTTAAGTTGCTTTTTATGTTGTGACCAGGAGTTTTGGGCGGAAAACTTTTCCTTTAAATTATTGATTTCAAGAGATTGTTTTGTCTTGAAATACAAAAATGTTCTGTGATAAAATTCTCAGACAGGCACATTAACTGAAAATTACAGTGCAATGTATATTCAAACATGGAGTTATATTTCTCTGAGGCAACAATAGACTTGCATCAACCTTTGAACAGCTACCACATCTATTTCGGTTTTGGGATTTTCTGGACTTTTACTGAATTTTATTCAGGATTTTATATTACTAGGACTTGTGTCTGTAATTCTTGTATTATTTTATGATTAATTGACAATATGTAAAGTTTTTTTTCTTCTCATTTTTATTTTATATTCTAGGGTAATAAATATTTTTGTTAAAGTTTACAAAGCTTGTTGTCTTTCACTCTTTTCTGATCCTTATTTTAAGAGCATATATTCATAATGCTTGGCATTATAAAAATAATTAATTTTGTTCAGTAGCATAGTTACTGGACTTGACTATATCCACCTTGGACCATGTCCCTGACGTCATAACCTGAAAATGATTAAGATGTAAGCTCTCCACCCAACGGTACTATATATAGTGACTAAGAAATTAAGTCAATGGGCTCGAGACCAGGATTTTACAGAATCGATTTTTACCCTCAAGTCCGCTTGAAGCGTCAATGGAACCTTTTGTTTGGGCAGGGGATTAATGTATCAATTAAATGCACAATACATGTGTATTAAACATACTGTATTATTCTAGATATACCACCATCACTCAGCTATGTTTGAAACCATCATGCATCTGAAAGTGTTCGGCTAATAATACATGAGTGCACACAACATATAAACAACTACATCTAGCTAACAAGAAAAATATTTTATTTGTTTCAAGAAAGAAATAAAAGAAAATACTGTCCAACTGTTACATTTGCAATTTTGATTGACCGCAATTTTTCATGTCATCCTGTTAAAATGTCCGGAGATAGTTCAACATTTTTGTATTAACGTAATGGTTTGGTTGAAATACAAAACATTGTCCTTTTACCTTTCTAATGCAGTTCCTATCTGAATGTGGTTAAATTCAAGTATTTAACTTCATCTTTCTTCCTCTAACCCAAACCCCTCGGTCCTTCTGTATTTAAGGTTTCCTAGCTAATGGCTTATATGGTTAAGTACAGACACCACTCAGCATGCAGCTATGTTACAAGGCAGGTTAGCATGCAGCAGAGAATGATTAAAAGCCAAAGAGTGCATACAGGAAGCAAAAAGCAAAAAACACGTAAATAGCAAAACATTAGCATACTTTATGGTGCAAAATTGGTTCACTAGATGGGGGCCTCGCATGACTCTTTAGCACACGGCTAGTTATACAAGTTCACTAAAGAATCTGTTGTAAATGATATTCAATATTCACTAAATTCAATGATTTCGTGGGCTTAGCATGACTTCTAGCACATGACTAGCTATACATGTTAGCAAGAATAACTGGTGGAGGAAGAAGCTGGGAACACCCTGCGAAGAACCACCAAGCCATTGGTAGCTACTGGCAAGCTATGTCATATACCCCTATTATCCGAGATGGCAGTGATCAGTAAATGTGAGAGATTCGGACCACTTGGGATTTCCTAAGCTCATTAATATTCAATATAAAAGATGCCTTTACATTCTTTACGAAAGATAAAAGATTTCATTAATGGACAAGTGAAATATATTGGTAAGCAAACATCATAATGGCAATCTTTAGATCAGTATATATAGAAATACTTACTAATATTTCCATTCAAAAATTTCATTACCAATATATAATGTTGATCTTAGTTCATCCACCACATTTTATGAATGTTATCTTTCCTACAGGAATATGGCAATGTAAATGTTACAAGGGTTTGTGGTAATTATGGTTGTATTTATATCATTTGCACAAACCTAGCATTGATAATGCTGTGGTGTATTTGCATTACCTAACTACCTATGCTGAACATGTATTTATGTCTGTGGGAATGTTGTTCGAAATCAGTAAACCAGTATATTGAAAATGCTTTAAATAATTCCTTATTTTGGGTTAGTATTATGTAATTTTCACTTCTCACAAACCTTAAATCTGAATAACATCCACATGTTTTCGTTTAGGTAGACAGGATTGATTGTTCTGGATACATGGAACATAAAATTGGCCTTTTTAAGAAATATTCTTTCATGCCTTTGGTAAAATTTAGTATTCATTGCATCCTGGATATTGTCTATAAGTTATCTAGAGTTAAAAGGTACGCCCTCTTTTGGAGTCTTAAAAGTTTTGTAAAGTTTGAATTAATTAGACACATTGCCCCAAATTACATTAAAATAGTCCAGATATGCATAAATACAGCTTTTATAAAATATGACCCTACACTGAACTGTATGTTTTCATCTTTCCAAGTGGCCAAAGATATGAATTAACCTTTCCTGAAACAAGTTTAATATGAATAGACCAAGGTAGACTAATCTACGAATACACCAATAAATTTCTCATGAAAGGTCATATTAATGCTCCCATTGTCAAACATAACTTGGAGTTTATCACTGTCTATCTCTGCATACAAACATATTTGAGAAAAGCTAAATAATTATCCAACAATATGGCCTCATGCTAAAAATGAAACACACCCAATTTAATTTCTTCTATCTTTAGATTCCAAAGTCATAGAACTCTCTAAAAGATTTTCCATATTCATGGACACTAATTTGTAACAGTAATCCCATTAGAAATTAGAGAAAGTACAAATATAAATGCATTTATTAAAATCTAATTTAGTGGATGAAAAGTTGAACCTGTCTGGTTTTTCAAATACATTAGAACTTAAAGTAAAAATTTTCCAACCTTCAACTTTGGTGTCTCACTATTATGTACGCTTTATAAATTCAGATGGCGCATGTACTGGTAAACTTTGTTGCTTAGAAGCCAATGATTTACTTGAGGATGGGGTGGAGTGGGATCATTTTTCGATATTGCACCTCTAGGTAATACATTTTTTAACCAATGTAATAGCTATAATATGCCAGTTTTCATTTAAATCTGCAGAATATGTTTTCATTCTATTTAAAATCCCTCCAAAAACAAATTTCAAAAATGTGATTGAAATGAAATATTTCTGTCTCCTAATGAAATTGATTGCCTTTTGCTTCTTTGGCAATAGAGAAACTATTCAGTAAATATGGATATTCTCTGATCAATCTAAAATCAACTGTAATAATATTTGAACTTTGTTTCTCCAAATATAACAAATAAGGGTCATTACCACAATGGTTTAACCAAAAATGTACAAGGGAGGGAAACAGACACGGATATTTGGATTCATGACATACTTTGCTCTTGTGTTATCCATTCTCCAGTTGCCAAGGAAACTTTGCAGCATTCTGTCTGAACATCTATCCCCTCTGTGCTCTGTTTATCACATATATTCACATCTTTTTCCAACAGGCGCTTTGTCAATGTTGTTTTCCCAACATCATATGGACCAACGACCATAATTCTGATATTAAAATCCTTCTCTTTTCCATTTCTAAGAGCCTTTCTGTACATCTCGATGGATCTTGGATCCTTATTTAGGATCTCTGATGGAACTGGATCTGAAACAAAATGATGACATTCAATGCAGGATATTACATGTACTAATTTATTGATACATTTTACACCCTATTAAGTAAATCAAATATACGAAAATTAATTTTATTTTAAAGCCCCTATTCTCTAAATTATTCTTATAATAAAAGAGGGTAAACGTAAACGCAGATAGTGAAACACGGTCTCAACATACTACTACAATAGCCAGCTATTGACCACAGTGAAACATCCCATTGATATCATACGATCACAATACCCAACTAATGACCACAGTGAAACATACCATTGATATCACAACACCACAATAGCTAACGAATTGCCACAGCGATACATGATCTTGATACACCACCTGTTTTTGGAATACTTGAAATAAATCAATCTTGAGAATAATCTAACAACAAACTAAGATGAAAGAAAGTGGGGCAGAAATGGGGTGGGGGTGGGAAGGGTGAACAACTGTTAAATGCTTTATTGGCTATAAAATGAAGTAATCTTCCTGGTTACTTACTCAAATAGCTGACCCAGGATGATCTATCTGGATATTGAACCCATTATCCTTGGATTTCTTAGTCAAGTGCTTAATAAAGTATCACGACTCCTTGAATTGACTGAATTTAATTGTATTGGAAGAATTTATTGATAATATGACAAAAGTTTTCAAAACACTTTTTATGATTACTATCTCACTGAGTGATATATATTTGATACACACACCTCCAACGATATAGATATGGTATTAAATTCAAATACAGTAAAAAGAAAACCAATGTTGTGCATGCAAGATATATATATATATATATATATATATATATATATATATATATATATATATATATACTAATTATTTTAAAACAATCAGGAAATGGCAACCATGGAGATGCATGTTAGAGGGACTAAGGACATACTAACATAATGCACTGAGTAATATTTATTATTTTACAATGAGATCTTATTAGCATCAACATTTTTGACAACTTCGTGGTCAGTTCATTACTATGTCATACTGAACTAAAGTGAGACACACCAATGAATTTATGTTCCACATTTTGTTTTCATTAACTCTAGTGTACAGTCATCTCTGCCACCATTTATCAGAAAAAAATACATTTTTCGTTTTTAAATTAGAAATCCAAAAAAGGATTACTATTAATTTGATACACATAAAAATAGATTTACTATCAAAGTAAAATGGGTGTATTATGGGATAGGCCGGTACAGCAAATTTTGAATCAATTCTAAAACACGTTTATAAATGTGACGTTCGATTACAATTATTTCTGAAGATTTTACGAGTATATTTCTCTGACTATATATGTGCACTATTGAGAGAAATTCTGACTCTCATAGTAAGGATAATATTGTTGTAATTTATAACAGTAAATAAAATAATAGTCAACATCCACTAGTTGAAATAATAATCATAGAATAAAATCTCGCAGCAGCCAAAAATATTTTGTCCGTCTCTTTGCATACATGTTGTTCCCCCTGTTAATTTATGTGTGTACTTTTCTTAAATTATAACACATGGACCTTTAAAGAGAGAATGTTCGGTTTATTTCGATTGTTAAATATAAATATTTCTTGCAAACTAGACCTGTGACAATAAATGCGCGATACACAACCTCTGAACCAATAAACATTTCCGGACGTCAAATCAATGGTCCTCTCTAAACCGGATTGAGAGGCACGCGCTACAATGAAAAGCGACACCTGGTAGTAAATATTTTGTTTAATGCCCTAGATTGGTAATGGCTTCTTAACCCGGTCGTAGTCGTCAATAAATAATTTTTTTAATTTTGTCTGTAAATTTTGGTTAATAAATTGAACTTACCTCGCTTAACAGTAAGGAAATGAAAATACTTTGGTAAAGCAATATTAATATTAAATTTAATAACAACAAATATAATTTTATTTCAACTTAACATTAATAAAGGCGACACTACATAACAAAACTGACATCTTGTTTTTCTAAATTTAAATTAGAATGTTTGAAATTGTCAGTAAATCAAGTTTGTAATTGTATTTGTGATGTCAAGTAATAATTAACGTAAATAAATAAATTATGTCAATAAAACAAAAACTAATGTAACTCAAATGAAATAAATTATGGTAATAAAAAAGAAATATGGATTACCTGGGTACTGTGTCCTGTATCTAGTGATTTGATTATTTATAAAGCTTGTTACGTAAAGAAATCCTTGATCACAGAATATGGTCAATGGAAGACCTGTTATTCCCTGTCTGACAATGGACACTAGTTGACATTCAGACGTAAGGTGGTGAATACAGGGATAAGGGTTATTATAGTTACACACAAATAGACTTCCCTGTTGGTCTATAGCGATTCCTGTTTGTCTCTCCAAATCTTTATGTTTGTAGCTATATTTATATTTACTTGGATTCTGGACATCATAGGCATATACACCAGTATTATCAGGGGATTCAATATCACAACACGAAATGTAAATAATGCTATGTTTTTCCGTAATGAAACTTGACGACCAGGACTTCATTTGACAAATTTGGTGAATGGTGCCAACAACATGTCCATCATTACTGGACACAATATACCAACACAGAGTGTTTTCCTTGATACCACACACAACAAGATCCCCATTCAATGACACAACACCATCATACCTAACTAGTCCTGCCTGTACATCTAAATCCCTCGTCCATCGTATAACAGGTGTGTTGTGCGTGGACATCATTTTTATCAGACCGTTGTTCAGAATCACTGCGATTTCCGAGTCGTTGATAAGACAGACGGCTTTTGGTTCTGACTCCAATCTGTCTGACTCGTACAGTAATCGTCCATCTTGGAGTCCGTGAATCCGGACTTTCATGTCATTCCTCTCTATGACGAATATCTTGTTACTGAAAACCACGATACCGAAATGAAAGGGCATGTTGCTGGCTGTAGAAATAAAGTGATATACACATTAATACACATCTACACAAAAATACCAATATGGATACCTATATTAAAATAATAAATAACTTATATACATCGTCTTGTCGATACGATAAAATTAATTTCTGACAATAGACAAGTTTTTATCGATATCTTTGATTATTATCATATTTAGAGACACACAAAAAAACCCACTTAAATAAGGGATACACATTTATAGACATATATAACTATTTTAATTTATTTAGACACAAAAATAGAAACCTAAACAAGGCTTATTATTTATTTAATTATATATCTGATCTTAAGTAAAGTCAACTTAAAACATGTGACAGTTACAATCGTCGTAGAGGTGTTATCGTTTTCATCGTCTTTATTATTATTATAGTAAGTCACACAGGCCATGTTAAATGTATTATGTTTTTACCAGTAAGCGTATTATTCTTGTTTGACAGTATTTTAGTAAAGATTTCAACTGTATATTGATTTGTACATTTCTACTGTGTTAACAAAAATAATACTGTACACAGTTAACGATAAGAAATAGCGTGGTAGTTACTAATTCTGTGTGACAACTACTCAATCCCCTCGTAATAAATAACTTACATACGTCGTCTTATCATTACAATAAATTTAATTATATTTTTTACAACAACACCTTTGTACCAGGGGTGACGGTCAGATGTGGTATTTGATACAGACATTAATATAACATATATTTTCACAACAATTACTGACATTTATATCTATATTAATATATGTGCATGTAATTAATGCATATAAATTTAGTCCATTATAACAACTCTCTAACAATTACAAGAGTCGTATTAGTATCGTTGTTATTATTATCATCTACTTGATATTATTATTACTGAAGGGTTTTATAGCAGACATCATATAGAAGCCGTAAGCGCGCTATTGTAGTTCTGACAGTTTTTAAATAAATTAAAGACACCAACAACAGTGCGTTTACAAGTTCTGTTTGGAAACTGCCATTGTCCCACGAATTTTCAAAGACTTTAGCGTGATACGTGCGTGAGTACATGTGCAACATCTAATAACCAACCAAACATCGTTAAAATTAAGCATTATTGACAATCATTTAAATAATAATGACTATCATTTCAATAGTGTATTGTAATAAATAAATAAGATATTATGTAATATCATGGAACTCGTGAATGTTTTCTTTCGAAAATATGAATAATTTAATCCTGCTAAATGATATTTTCTTTCTCTCTTAGGAAACGTGTTTAACCATATTCTATAACGCTGGCTACACAAGCGGATGGCTGGATATAAACTAATTGCAATAATAATAATAATAATAATAATAATAATAATAATAATAATAATAAATCATTGATGTGACATTGTCCTGTCATATACAACATTTCTTCTTATCCCTATAGTGAAATACTCCCTGCATTTCAATGAAAATCCCTGTTGGCAAACGCCTTCATTCATTCTTTCCTTATTTTATTGTCTGCTGAGTACTTCTCAGTTGGCTTTCTTACTTGTGTTCTGATACTGACATTGCTAAAAACGCAGGCGGAAACTTACAATATGGATAAATCTGTGCATTTTGGGAAACAAATTACATTAGGTTTAGGTTCCGTTTGCTGCAGTCTGTACTTTAGAACGAGTTAAGTTAAAATGCGAAGATTTGTTGCAAAAAACGTATGTGGGAAAGGTAAGGGATTCTTTTCGTGCAGTGCTAGAGCACAACGCTGATGATGTTACAAGGCAGCGCGCGACATGCGTCACACAATCTACGGTAGCGCGTTTCCTATTGTATAACACAAACGCCGCATACTACAATACTCTGAGAAAACATCAATGTCAAAACATGAGACAAACAGAACGGAAAACAAATTATATACAACCATATGTTTTAATGTGTGCAGGTAATAGTAGGTTGTACTACTTTACAAAACAAAAAAGTAGTATATATATATATATATATATATATATATATATATATATATATATATATATATATATATATAAAACTGAGCCAGAGCTAGGAACTAACTGGTGCTGCTTTTGTTTGCTTTTCTCAAGATTTATTTCGGTAATTACTATCCTACACAGTTACTAGAAACAGCGAATTAAACTGGGGAAAAAACAACGAAATACACCGAAATACACATGCATTTAAATGTTCTCTCTGTATATATCGGTTTCCGCACACACACACACACACACACATTATTTTTTATTTTGTTTGAATAACAATATAAAGCAAACTAAAATATGATTTATGTGATTTTGATATTAGTTGTTATAATAATAAAAAAAATACTAGTTACAGCACGCGACAATTGGTCGTATTTGATTGAATAGATCGACCATTCCGGAACAGTGATATTATGATAACGACTGATCGTTCCGGAACGAATGCAATCTCCGGAACGGACAGTGTAAGTCGGCTAATTCATATTGTTTCTAGTGGCTTAATTAATGTTCTAATTGACTGCACTGCACACATTTATTGTTCACCCTTTGATCTCATTTCTTATTCAAGTTAAGAAAACAATCTTTTTTTTTGTAACTCGCTTAATTCGGAACGGACAGTGAAAGTCGGCTTAATTCATCTTTTAAGTCGCTTAATTCATCTTCGAATTGACCGCACACACTTTATTATCATCTCTTTGAACCAATTATTTATTCAAGCGTCGTGCACATTAAGGAACATGCACCCTTTTGCTCAACGTTGTCATTATTCATTAATTGCGCACATAAAGATATCGCGGCCGACTTTAATTATGCACACATTTCAGAACTGAGAAGTAAATGTTTTCATATAAAAGCGTTATACAATGCCGATATTATCACATACACAAACATACGCAACAAGAATGGATCAATATCCATGTATTATTTGTTCTAGTGAATGTAAAAATGACGCCTTGCAATGCAGAAAATGTCGACAATGGGTCCACAGTGATTGTATTTCCATGAGTGCAAAAGATTTGAGTTCATGGTCCCGTGATTACTTGGCGTTTCTTTGCACGTGTTCTTTGAGATGTATATGATGCAGGACAAGCCTTACAATGGCATTACAAACCTATGTTCTCTCTTTTGATAGTTAAACAGATACCTTGATGAATGACATATTGCTTGTCGTTATTATTCTTCAAATAAATCTTTTATTCGTGCCGCTTTTCTCGTTGAAATGAATGTACATATTTTCATACCTTTCCTGTATATTTCCATGTATATATTCCGTCCATTCAATACATTATTACTGTTATATTCTTTTGAATTGAATGACTTACTTATTTCATATATACTTCAGTCGAGCAATACAAATCACTTAATGGTATTATTGTCTGCGTGAAACGTCGAATGAACAAATAAAATATTGAATGTATCTATTTAAGTCACACTTTGCAGATAATACGCATTGTTTATATTTGCTATTATTGTTTGGGGAGTGAGGAATCCAATATGCTCATGCTTTCTACTAAATCCCCGTTTGTAATTGCAATTGAAAAAGTTTCTTAAAATAAATAATTTAAAATATATGTACATAACCTATGCCTGACCATTCTTGCCCTCTCGCCATACTTAATGCTTTAATATACCTTTCTTAGTGTGTTCTGCACACGTTCTAATATTCATTTTTGATTAACTGCACATATTTTGTTGTCTTTCCCGTGATCCCATTTGTTTTTAAAAACTAGGATAACAATGTCGAACACATTAATGAATTTTGATATCGGATTTGTCTATGCATACGAAAGTTATAAGGTAAAGCAAACAAGAATTTCACTTATATTTAAATGACACTGTAGAAATATATTTCCATGCTGCTGTCAGCTTTTCCATTTGAAGGAAAAGAATGACCTGACCAATGCTGCAAAGTCAGAAAGTAAGCTTCTCCTCACCTACGTGATTTTGATTACAGAATCAGGGCACATGTCTACCAATGGAACGAAAGATGCAGTTTATGTGAAAATTTTAAAAATGTATAATCCAGCAATTTTACAAGAACTTGTACCAATGTCATTTTGTGGCAATGGTAACTGCTTATATAGAGCAGTTTCTAGAGCACTGACTGGTTCATAAAACTTTCAAAAACTACTGCAACTACAAACTGCAATAGAAGTGATAATGAATCATATTTACTATGATGAAAAGTCCAACAGTTTTGTAGATTTGTGCTGTGATAATCGCATTGCTGTTAGTGACTACTCAAAGCTTCTGAAATACGCTATTATTGCTGGTTCCTACTCTGAAATGGCGCAGATTTATGCACTACGTGCCGGCATCTCCAAACCCATTCGTTCTTATGGGCCACAGTTACAAGCCGAGTTTGCATCAAAACCTTTTAATCGTAAGGTTGTTGGAAGGGCAGTGAACCAGCCCGCATCTTCCGCAGTATGCATAATGTGGACTCAAATGTCTGCCCCATAAAGAACAATCGGGCGTATACCCAATCACTTTGTGCCTCTGGTATATGAATTCAGGGGGCATATGGTCATTGTAAATGTCGATGACTCATTAGATGACTCAGTAGATGTTATTTCTGTTCATTCTGACATGACGGCAAAACACATTAGTAACGAAGTCACATACAGATATAATCGGCGACGTAAATGACATACATAACGTGGTAAAAGACGGAAATCACACATACAAACATCCAGCAAATGGGGAATTAGACCAGTGTCATTTTCTTGACACGGGAAAAGCAGTGGAATTTTTGTTAAATTCAGATTCTAGCGTAGAATGCATTCCATATGGTTTAAAAGAAAATGTATATTTCATTGTGAATAATGCACACACAAAAAAAACTCGAAAAGAGGTCGATTCATGGCAAAAGTTCTTTTTCAGACAACTGTGGTGTATGGGATACATCTGCTGATGCATACCCTAAATCCTACTATTTGCTGTCTGACAACGGTAATCAGATCATGATTTTTTAAAACATGGGAAGTATTGTTTAAAAAGACGAATCCAGAGGAAAACCGAGCATGTACATTTTGATCCGCAACCTGAGAAATAGCAAGTTGTTGCGATCCACAGGTGCTATACTCAGTTAAAAAAGGACAATATGTACAAAAAGAGTGTCACCTGGCTAGGGGATGGGGGGTCAGGCAAGTAATTTGTCACTGGTTGAATATGTAGAGAAATGTCCTGGGTTAACGCCGAATGGAAACTCGCGACAGACGACAGAGTATTCGCAGACTACTGACTTTGTTTTAAACCAGATTACATCAATGACTGGAAAAATGAAACCGCATGAAATATTAAATAAACTTACTTCAAAATATGGTGAACTATCCCATCCGTCAGGACTTCAACAAATTGATCACAAACAAAAATATAAAAACTAAAACGACAGAAAAGCTCCCAGACACTCAATCAGCATTTCTGACCAAATCCAACGTTTAGAAAATATGGTAACGGAAAACAACCATTTTGTAAGTGTAACAGAATTGTTACCGAGAGGAGGGTGGATTAAATGAACAATACAAACACAATTTGTGAAAGAAAATATAAATTTATGTAATAAATTATAAATGAAAAAAATACAGATGTAACAACACAATAATTCATGCACTCAACCCACAATTAAACTCACAACCATTCACAATACATGAACAAATTAAATAACAATACAAAAGGAATCACAAATGTAAAGGGATCTCTTGGATTATACACAGATCCAAGAATCTTTTACGAAAGTTAAATAAATGCAAGTATGATTTACGAAAAAAATAAACACAAACGACAAACTATCTATCGCACGATGGATTGCGATAACTAGCACGATCATATACTTGTATTCAATCAAGTTGCTAGCTTTTATTGATATCTATGTGATCACTTGAAATATTATTGCGATCTGACATAAGCATGCAAATACAACAATGTATTAAATTATATTACAATTTCAATACACCTATGTGTCTCCCCTGTATAACCGCACGATTCAGCAACAGTTGAATCGTCTCCCAGTTTCCCCGAGAACCGAGGGTTGACCAATACTATTATCGGACGTTTCCCTACACGGATCCACCACAGTTATACGTTTAGACAGCATACAACATCTACCAGAACCAACGGTCCCTCACTACCCTAGATGTCGACCTGGACGTTTTACAACTCTAAGACAGCTCCGACACTCGGACTTCTAGCTTTCCGGATATTTACATGTTACACAGATGTTGACGAACAGACAGTTCGACACACAGACAGATACTTCAATTCCGTTTGCACAAATTAACGGCACAAGCACATTCAGATATTTATACAGAGATGTTCCAGAACAAACAATAGATGTCCCACAACAAATCAGACGATATCAAAGACGTTTATCAAAAGATGGTATCAGATGTGTTAACAGCTACGGTATCAACGATGTTATTAGCAGCTACGGTATCAACGATGTTATTAGCAGCTACGGTATCAGATACATTGTAACAACTACGTTAGCAGCTACGGTATCAGAGACGGTATCAACGATGTTATTAGATGCGCTATCAGTGATGTACTTCTACGGTATCAACGACGGAATCAACGACGGAATCAGCTATAATAAACAAAACCAGACTAATAATAGTTGTCTCAAAAATAATCTAAGCCGTAGATTACGATATTGTATTTAAAGTCTAAAAGTGACTAGTAATTCCAAATATTCAACGTTTAATTGCAATAAAAGCATCATTATACGAAATGATAATCTGAATAAAATTCACAATAAAACGAAATGTAAATTTAACACTCACCCCTTTGGCTGGAGATTTGCAAGACGAGGTTATCTATCCTTTGATTAGATATTTTGGTTCCCGTAAAAAATTATGATAAATACTTCGCCTTATATACTCTCAATAGGTGAACATAAATCACATCGAGCTTGCCGTGCACCACGTAAAACGAGTATTTCGGATTTCATGTAAATTACAAATTGGCACATGCAAATAGTTACAAGCCACTTAATCACCCCAGGTAATGCGTGTACGACGAAATCAAGAAAATGGTGAGTTCCGTTTGCAATTCAAGTACAACAAAAATCAGTTCAAATTTTCGCCTAATTCTGTGACAGTAAGATCTGTCATCCGGACCAGCGCTAAACCTCCTTGTGCCATTTTGTACACAGATGAACAGATACTATACATTAAGAATCTGTGTTGCTCCGTGCAGACTGTCCATTGTATTGACAAAACTTTAATGTTGTGCGAAATGCTTGTGACGGTAACATGTTACAAGCAACTTATGGTAAAACGACTCAGAACAAGCGATCCACCAATCTTTGTTGGACCGCTCATCATTCACGACAATAGCGATTTCGAAACATAGTCCTTTTATCCATCATCTGAAAGTAAAACTTCTTGATTAGAATCTTAAGAGCCTTGTAATTGGAAATGATCACGAAAAGGCTCTAGTCAACGGCATTTGCGGCATTTCTGCCAGAACCAACACACGTTCCGTGAACACGCCATTTACAAGAGAGCGCTAGACATATATTGACAGATGACGCAGTTACCGTAACTGACCGCAATATTATCTTGAAATAATTTTTTGGGAAAGTCGGAGTAGTTGACTCAAATGACAGCATTTGCTTTGACGATAAATGCAGTGGCTTCACTAGGGTTGGTGTCACCCGGTGCGATAAATCATGGTGTCACCCCCATGGACCTCCTCTTGTAAGATACCATACAAAAACTTTATAGACAGTCATTTTGGTGTCAACCCCTCTGATTGTGTCACTAGGTGATGTCCGCACCAGAACCCCCCAACTAGCGACGCCACTAATCGGTTATTCTTTTATGAAATCCGACTAGACCGAGCAGTGTGTGCTCTGTAAATTTGCAATTTTTCATTTTGGTGTCACCCCTCTGAGATTGTGTCACACCCGGTACGGCCCGCTCTCCCAAGCGACACCACTGGATAAATGCGAAGTGTTAGAAAATCATTGTGCTGAAATTTCAGGAAAATTTCTCAAGTACTTTCAGAAAAAAACTAAAGACAAATATCAAACTAAAAGTCAATAATCCATTAAGAATCTATCAAACAGATCTCATGTGGAAACATAATAATTGTGAGTCCATGAACCACGTTCTAAAACAGATGGTTGGATGGAAGACGAAAACGCAGACGGAATTTGTACAACTAACACATTAATTAATAAGTGGACAATTCAGAAATCGGAGGAGTGCTCTAAGATGCATTGGAGAATTCCGGCTTGCCGACAGTCATAAACATTTAAAGTCGTGAAAAAGAGAATGGATAAAAATGACAGAGCAGCAACTCACAAACTTTTTCAAACGCTTCAGACGCCACATCGACTTAGACAAAAAATACATGATTTTCACGGACAGTCAGACAACTGTTGTTGCACCAAGGACTAGTGGACGAAAACCTGGACAAAGGAAACGAAAAATTAATGTATTAACTGGGACAATTACAGCTAAAAATGCTAAACGTGAACCAGAGATTTCGTCACAATATCTTATATTTTATTGTTTTCGGTTAGGTTTGTTTTACCCTGTCTTGTGCAACATTACCTGTAGTCCTGTGTTCAAGAGGAGAATACTCCTGGATTAATTGCTTACCCGAGTTGTTTTGTCTATCATCATATATCGTGTCTTGTTACGATCACAGGATTAAACTCACTATTGCATATATACTATCGTATACACTTTGGTACTTTGTTACATTTCACTTTCACTTTGTGTATTTTTTCAATTCGCCATTTATCATATATGTCAAATCAAGTAAGGAATAAATAATTCATATAAACTGAAATTATTTTGCTTTTTATTATTATTCACGTTCACATATTTCCGAAAATAGATTTTCTTAACACCCTTACAATCAACTGTCATATCATCATAACCAGTATATATATATATATATATATATATATATATATATATATATATATATATATATATATATATATATATATATATATATACCATTGAAACAATAATTAAATTAAATGTTATTTATTGGTCAAAAACTCTTTCATTAAAAGTTATATTTAATATGTAATATAATGTCGGCACATACTGTTGATACTTCTATACTTTTCCCTTTCACTCAGTGTGTGTATTACTACGATTCGCCATGTATCAGGTCTGTCGAATCAAGTACGACTAAGTGACATCATTACAGGAATTCTGCTATAAATAAGAAAAAAGTAAATAATTCTTATCAAAATCACATAAATCATTTTATTTTGCGTTTATTATTATTCAAACGAAAACAAAATTAAGGTGTGAGTGGAAACCGATATAATCAGAGAGAACAGAAGTTTCATTGATAAATTTTTATACAAATTTACAACATTGACGTCTCCAGTGGCAGATCAATATTTTCACTGACCGACTTTGTTTAACACTATACAGAATTACAAGGGACGTTTGCATTAGCTCGGGTATATTGATAAATATACTCACCGAACTTGTTTTACCCTATACAGAATTACAATTGGATGTCTTCAATACCGCTGATGTAACCGATCAGGAGTCGTAATCATAATAAACAACAACATCAAAAATGCAAACTAGACTTTACACAATACACCAAAAGACCTAGAAGGAAGATTATTACACATTGAAATAGACAAACTACACATTATCAACATATATATGCCACCCCGAAGAAGTAGGAAAATACCATTTATATACAAATTGTCTAACTACTTACAAACTACACAACACTATAATAATAGGCGACTTCAACTCAGTAATACAAGACGTAGACAAAACAAATGGCCTAGCCAAATGGGATAGAGATGTACTGCACCACATCAAAGGCCTAATAACCAACAATAATTTATTCGACACCTATAGACATTTTAACACAACCAAACAAGAATACACATGTACAAGAAACACAATGGCATCCAGAATAGATCACTGCTATATGTACACCAACTACAGGCATATGCTCATTAAAAGTGAAATGCTAACAATAAAAATAGCGGACCATAATGCCATTGCAGTCCATGTAAACCACCCCCCCACCCCAAAAAAAAAAGATGGGGAAAAGGCACATGGAAACTTAACAATACTAGACTTGAACTACCTGCATACCAAATTGAAATACAAGACATACTTACAAAACACACAAGAATACAATCAGTATTACATATGGGACGAAACCAAAACAATCTTCTCAAAAATCAGTCAGAAATACTCTAGAATACAAAAGCACCAAAACAACTTGGTTGACAAAGAATGTAATAAAATAATAACTGACCCCATCTGAAATGAAATTGATATTACGGCACAGGAAATTGACAAAGCAATTCAACAGTTAACACCAAACAAATCACCAGGAATAGATGGAATCACAGCCGAATTCTATACAAAATTGAAAAAATCAAATCACCCCAATACTCCTAAACCTATCTCACAAAACACTACTAGTAAAAGAAATGACACCAAACATGAAAACATGCATGATCACACTAATATACAAAAATAAAGGATTACAAACCGATATAAAAAATTGGAGACCAATATCATTACTTAATATAGATTACAAAATACTAAGCAAAATATTAACCTATAGATTAAAAGAAACAATGAGCAGCATTATAAATCCTAACCAAACATGTGGAGGAGAAGGGAAAAATATCCAGAACAACATTGTATGAATAAAAGCAATAATAGAACACATGGAACAGAACAAAATAAACAGAGCACTATTACTAATAGATCAGGAAAAGGCCTTTGATAGAATAGAAATTAAATACATATTATCCATCCTAAAAAATCAGATTCAGAAAATCTTTTCGCAATTGGATAAAAACTCTATACAACAACATACAGTCCCTAATCCAAATCAATGGAGCGAAAACAAAACAATTCCCCATACAACACTCAGTTAGACAGGGATGCCCTCTATCCATGATACTTTACTTACTTGGCATAGAGATACAGAGAAACAAAATCCAACGTGACGAAAACATATCAGGAATCAATCTCCCAAACATGAAGGAAGAGTGCAAAACTTTCCAACATGCAGATGATTGTATACATTTCATAACTCAACAATCATACAAATATCTAATAGACCAATATAACAATTTTGGACTAGCATCAGGATAAAAATAAACCACGACAAAACTTAAATATTACTAATAGGAAACTGGAGAGGAAACTACCCCGGTCTCTCTCACTCACAAGCATTTTCCCATGGACAGTTTGGAATCCATGTCAAAGTTTTAGGTCATAATTTTTTCACAAAGAACAAACATATACATTTTAACCAACTCGTGCGAAAACTAAATAAACATATAGATACATGGGATTCCAGACAACTAAACTTACTAGAGAAAGCACATATTGCAAAAACATATCTATACAACTCAATTTGTCATGAATTCGACAACACAGACTTCGAATTCATATACATAAACAAAATTGAATAAAAAATAATTAACTTCATATGGAATGGAAAGATCACTAAAATAGCCAACTATACTATCAGAAAAGACACAAGGAGGAATAGGCATACCAAATTTAAGAATTAAACAAATCAACAACTACTTAGAAAGACTAAGAAATTTAACACTCCACCCCCACATCCACAGCCTCTACTAACATTTAAATTTAACCAACTCCCAATAGAAGTTTTCAAAGTACGTACAGACATTTAGACACAATACAATATATATATATATATATATATATATATATATATATATATATATATATATATATATATATATATATATTTATATATAAAATTTAAAAAAATGGAAATCACAAAACACTGTTATCACCATATATACAACCTCTCCATTATACTACCAAAAATAAAAAAGATCAACACTCTAAGAGAATGACATCAGACAATATATCCATTTGAACGCAACTAGATGGCATATTTGACCCCAAATTGATAACATGTAACAAAACGGCACTCTGCCTCAAACTAAGAAACTGATACAATTCCCGATACACTACGGGAGTGAAACAACATGAAGACAACACAACCTTGACTTGCCCTACATGTACCCAAATTCCTCCCTAACATGGAAAGAAAGAAGGATAAAGAAAAACCACAAGAACAACAATAACGGATTTATCGAAGAAACAAAGTAGATACAAAAAATAGAAAACATGCCACGGCATACAGAATAACTATGATAACAACACACAATGTAAAACAACCTATACATACAAACAAGAGATAATACAAATAAAACGATAAATAAACACCATTTACTAGAGAAAATACAAAAAAGGAAAAATGAAATATAAATAAATATAATTTTTTTAACATAATGAAATTAAAATAAATAGAGTAAAAAGACAACTATATGAATATGACCTAGAAAGAGCCGTCTGAACAATACCACGTATAACACCAACCACAACAACAAAATCACAACACCAGACAATACGACTCTGGCAAAGTCACTAAAACAGGACGTAACCAAGGAATATGGAACGGAAACCTACCCTGGGACAAGTGTACTAAGGAGGGGAGTACAATCCTTGTTTGAAGCATATCGAGAAAGGAAACCAAATTGTTTTTGTCAGTCGCAGACAAAATCTCTGAATACGAACCATCAGCACGGATAGTAAGTAGGAAGTACACTCTATAAAGCTTCTTTAAGATAAAGTAACTTGAAAAATATGATAAACGAAGCAAAGAATAACCGTTGAAAACTTCAGAATTCAAAATAAAATATAATAAAAATAAATAAAAAATAATAAAATATAATAACAAAACGCAATAACCCAAAAAAAATCATAACACGGGGTGGACAGGAAAACCCTACAAATAACATTTCATAACTAACACATATACGGGTGTTACCTCAAGTACCAAACCAGCTATACGTGCTGGGAAGGGACGAAGGGTGTCAACATTGTATCGATATCACCGAACTTGTTTTACACATCAAGGTCAACAGTCTAGAAAGTAATTTTTCATGGGAATTATAATTTAAACAAATATAAAGGATTATAAAGTCTTTTTCCATGGGATTTATAATTTAAACAGATTTGAATGACTAGAAAGTATGTTTCATGGGACTTATAATTTTAATTTAAAGGACTTGAACATAATTTTTCATGGGATTTAAAACTGAAACAAATGTAAAGAATTATAAAGTAATTTTTATGGGGCTCATAATTTAAACCAATTTGATATACTAGAAAGTAATTTCTAATGGGTAATTTAAACAAATTTCAATGAGTAGAAATTAATTAAACAAATTTATTTATTGAGACATTACATTTTCCTTTCAAGGTGTACCTTTCTAGCAAAATCACTTTTAATAGAACAAAGTTGAAAATTAATTTCAAATATCAGTTTGTTAATTTATCATCATCTCTTCCATGTGAAATTCTTCACAAGTTCCGAATTACAGCTATATTATTATGGAAGTGAATTGTGGATTTCTAGAAATGTATACACCATTTTTGTATTGCCATTGCACATTAAAGGGGACAAAAAACTGGATCCGCATAATTTTATTGTAAATAGAAGGATATTTAGTAGTTTTTGCAATATATCTCGACTATATTTTGTGTGCATCTAATGTATTTGCACTTACATTTAAAAAAAATACTTTCCTGTTTTCCGAGATCAAACGGAAAGATCTGCCGCGATTTTGTTAGCTCCCTTCCATACAAACAGGATGTGATGTCATTTGAAATGATTAACATATACGAGTCATATTCAGTTTGTGCAGTGAAGTGTCAACTAGAAACAAGATGTTTCAATACGCAGTTCTAAATTGTGCGAATAAAAATAGACAAGTGTCAATAAATATCCCTTGCGAATTAATCTTTCAGGAAAAAAACCAAAAGGAACATATATAATACTTTATTTTTCTTCTATACCACCTCTGGGCAGTTCCCGTATTGCATAGAGAACCCATATGAAAGTGTAGCTTAAACAATTTAGGAAAATCTTTAAAGGACTAAATAAATACATAAGACACGACACAACTTGAGTCGGGAGACGTGCAATTTAAATTTTAAAAATGTATGGACCCCACTCGAGCAGTAAAAATCAATACGAAATAAATAGACAATGTGAAGAACGATAAAAAAAAAATGCAAGCATTAAAACAATAAGTTTTTTCTTCCCCTAAGTAAAAATAGCACACTGTATACATTGTTCAAAATTAAAAATCAAATAAATGAAAATAAAACATTTCTGGGAAATAAAAATCCTAGAGGATAATCCACTTTTAAGGATCAAATCACCATATTGGACAACTGGGACAAACTGAAAGATATATATACATGCATATATACATCTATAGATACATAGGTATATACATATATAGATACATACATATACATATATATATTTCTATATATATCTATATATATATATAAATATGTATATACATGTATATATACATAAGTATACACATATATAGATATGTATATATATATATATATGTATATATATATATACACATGTATGTACATATGTATATACATATGTATATATACATATACATATATACATGTACATATATACATATACTTATATACATATATAGAACCGCTCCGGTGGCCTAGTGGTTAGAGCGTCCGCCTCGGAAGCGGAAGGTCGTCGGTTCGATCCCCGGCCGAGTCATACCAAAGACTTACAAAAATGGTACTAACAGCTGCCTCGCTTGACGCTCAGCATTCAGAGGTTAGTGTTAGGACTGGTCGGCCTGGTGTCAGGATAATGTGACTGGGTGAGACATCATGCTAAATGTCTGCGGCATGATGTCTCAGTGCTAGACATCACTATAAACTGCCTCACTGCAGACATCGTAGCGATATGACTGAAAAATTGTTAAAGCTACGTTAAAAATCCTAATCAAACAAAACAAACAAATATACATATATACATATACATATATATGTACACATATACATACATATATATATATATACATATGTATGTATATCACACATACATATAGCACCAACATAAATAGCATAAATGGGATACTGGTGACCTCTAGCCAAGGTCAACAAAATGAACTAGGGAGGGGATTTTGAGATTAGGCGAATAAAACCTACTCAGATGATCAGCCCTCTAGAAGTACTAAGGATAAATTACCCCATCAATGTTTAACTACATAAACGGAAATATTTAAAAGGGGAGACAAATATCTTAGACAAAACACCAAACAACATATTCGGAGGAACAAACTAACGCATGAAAACTTAAATTCCTTTTCTCGCATAAAAAGGGGGCGGGCATCGGTCTGGTGCCCCCTCACACCCCCACGTGTGAATAATTGAAGTTCCGGATAAAATATTAGGTCTTTCTCACATTTCCAAGTGACCGAAACGGAACTCTATGTGTGATCAAATTAAAGAGAGAAGGCTTCATGCTAACTCAACACACCAGGTTGTGCCAGAGACATTTCGAGCTTGAAGGTTTATTAAAAAAACCGAGAGCAGCGCCATTCGCAGAATCTGACGAGTCCTGTTCATCTTTATCCCACGCAGTCGACATAATTTAAACATTCAAGCACAGCAAACTCATAAATCGTTTGATTGCTTTATCAACTGTATATGGAGAACTCGTCCCATGGAAAACTCGCCCCAACGTATCTGGAGAAGTCGCCAAAATGATTAGAGAAGTCACCTCAAAACTTGTCATCCAGAAAGCCTATTTAATATTTACTTTTAAATAAATAAACTATTTAAAAGATAGAAATGTGTACCTTTGAGCTATTCTGTTATCAACAAAGATGTTGCTCCGTGGTGGTTACCACATTGTTTGAATAGACGAATGATGTATCTTATTATCAGGAGTTGGCTCTCCTGTACAAGGAAGGAAACTCCATACCTATGAAACTCCAGAAGATTTCGGGAGTGAAACTTAAAAGGAAGAATATTTCACTTGTGAGATTGTTTCAAAAACGAAGAAATAACTGTCTTTGCATTGTTGAACATTTTTTCTAGATTATATGCTGCATTCATCTTGTTTGTGTAATATCGATAATAAAAAAATAACTCGCTTATAATTAAAAGTCCGTGTGTTCATATAACCTCGTTACATTTCTTACAACAACACATTCCGGAACACCACGATAAAAATATTAAACAAATATTGCTGTCACCTTTCCTGATTGATACAAATATTATACTAACATTATTCAATAAGGTGATAATTACTCTCAAGCTAGGACCAGGCTGATTCGATATAAATTGCTGACTGATTCGGCCCAGATATCTGTCCGATTCTCCAAACTTCCAAGCTGATTCGGACCATGTGAAATATTATTCAGTTTCCTACAGGATTTATACATGAATCTTAAATTTGTTGTTCAAGATGATTTTCGCATTATGTCCCAAGTATGTCGAGCAGTTCAAATATGTATTTAAGGTAACACAATTTCATTAGTACGCGTGATCATGGTGTTGTTATTTATAATAATAAAACGTATTCCTCATTATGATGCATCTGCAATTTAGTAGTGAAATATTTGTTTTAAAAAAAACTTCTCGTTCAACTTTAAATAATTTGTCCTATTGAGAAATAAGAAAATTACGAACACTAACAAATAATAAGAAATCAAACGATGCTGACCTCAATAGCGACCGCATTTCCTGAGTGGGCGTCAATGTTGACTTTTTATATCAAGTTCAAGTATCAGTCATTAGGTTGGTGCCCTTTCATATATAAATCCGCAGACGTCACACCATGCTTACAACCGCTATATCAGTTTCCAGTTAAATTTGTCGAATAACTTGAAGAGCAGCGCAAAAGGGACAGATACAACTTCGTTTTCATCAAGTACAGAAACTGAGTTGATCAAACGCAAATGTGGAAAGTTACAATTGTTTTAGATTTAATAAGTTAATAAGTTGAAGAAAGACAACAATAAATAAAGCTTTAAAAACCATGTGGCGACAACTCACAATTAGTATATTGGGTCCTTCTCTGAGGGCGAGTTCTTTATGGGGCGAGTTCACCATAATTCATTATCAACAATGCCAGTGTGTACAGTGTCTCAAATGACGTCATTTCCGCTATGTGTGAGGGGGAGGGAAGCACGTTGTTTTTTTTCCAAGACAGTTTGGGAGATGTGATCCATATTTCATAATTTCTTCGCAACGAGTAAGATAGAAAGGTACAAATTTTTCAGAAAATGAACCATATACATATAGCAATTTTTTTAAAAAAAAGTTTGAGCGAATTTCAGTTTTTTATGTTTGTCCCCTTTTTAAGCAATTGACGATATACGAAAATTGATCATTTCATTAAATACATGATTTTCCACAGAAGACAAACTTAATGATTGCCAAGAAGAACTCCATATTGAAGAAAAAATATCAAAACGTATCTGTCGTCAAAAGTATTATTACGTTCGACGTGAAAATAAAAACAATTATTTGTATCAAACACATTTTTGAGATTATACGTAAAATGCGCTATCACCAATTTTTGTTTTGTCTTGAAAACGATACTTTGTCTTGAAAAGATGAAACATCAATGATATTATTAACTTTTATGCACAGCTTTAAATTTGCATCGTCACAAAGGAGTAACTTTTTAAAATCAATGTGAAAGTATTGATGAAAACTACATACAGATAAAATAAAAATCAAAATTGAGAATTGAAAATACTTTGCCAAGAGTTTACTAAGCACAGTGATCTTAATGGGATATTTGACACTTAAGTCACTGACAGATGTTCTTTGGACCAAAACGTGTAAATGGGATAAGTTCTTACATTTAGTCCAGTTATGCGACATGATCTTAAATATATGGGAAAGTGACTCCAGATGAAGTAAATGAAAGATCATAATTTTTTCAACATATTGATAAATCTTTGTACTAACCTAATATACACAACAGCGAATGGAATACCATTCTGAATATCTACTTTTCCTGCCCCAGTTCTAACATGCTATACAAACAACTGTATCTTTTTAATACAGTTATTATTAACAAAATTTCATAAAAATTGCTGATTGAATGTCTTGATTGTTTATATTTTTGAGTCATCAGGAAAGTAAAATTTATCAGATTTATATTAATGTTCACATGTTTTTTTTTGTATATACATATGAATATGTTTTAAAATAGTTTTGTTAGAAAAAGACATATATAGGGTATATACTTGAGTGTCAAGCTTCTCTCTCTCTCTCTCTCTCTCTCTCTCTCTCTCTCTCTCTCTCTCTCTCTCTCTCTCCACAAGCATACTTAGAGGAAAGAAAATCAATTTTATGTTACCTTTAACTTGCGCAAAGTAACGTAAAGGTGTTACTCAGTAATAAAAAGTGTGTAATTCTGGTTAATGAAACAACTGGAATCCCGTAATGATGTCGTACTCAAAAACCTAAGAAAATATTGGGCGCTCGTTATTTTGTGAAATTGTGTCTCATTTCGCGACGCACCTTAAGTTTACGCATCCAATCATCGTACGTTTTAAACATAAGGAAATGGTACGATATTTCGCAAGAATGTGTCACAGTGATATCCTTCGGAACATTTCGTATGGCTAAAAAGCACTTTTGTGTAAGCTACTATTTTGAATAGGAAATACAAAGTAAATTAGACAAAAGTTACTTGGCAATATACAGAGGACGGCGACGAAGATGACGACAACAATAACAATAACAATAGAAACACCATAAATATGGGCAAAATGTTTATTGACATATTGGTCATACTAATGAAATACAGGTATTATTTAAATTAAATAAGATAGTGTGTGGTATTGGTGTTAGTGGTGGTGTTGGGGATTAATAATTTTGTCGTGTCCAGACAATGTCTGTCTTGTCACTGTCAGAGATCCAACATCTATCCCATGTCCTTAATAAAGCGAACTTGGAAATATATACAAATATAAACTATTTTTTAATACATCATTTTAAAAACAAATCCAGATTATCATACTTTAAAACCTTTGTGAAGTTTTTCCACCCTAGGCAGTTAACTTGTTTGCCTAATGGGAAACAGTAAGCACGTGTGTGTGTGTGTGTGAGAGAGAGAGAGAGAGAGAGAGAGAGAGAGACAGAGACAGAGACAGACAGAGAGAGACATACAGAGACAGAGAGTGGCAGAAATTGACAAACAGATAGCGATAAAGAATGAAAAAGAGCCTGTCGTGCTAGAAGTCAATGAACAAACATAATTTAACTTATTTCTGAAGGAAGCGGTTAGGCCTCACTTATTTTTTTATCTGTATCAAAATTGTTACACCCCCTCCTTTGCAATATTATTCCATTATCTCCAATGGGACGAACGTAGATCCACTTACTCGCAAAATATTTACAAAGGACGGCGACGACGACGAAGATGACAAGAAAAACAATACAATACAACGACCGAAAATATCGTGCAAACAGTGGAATAGCCTATTGGTCATATGGAATGGTATATAATTATTTATTTATATAAAATTGGATGAATATCTCTGTGCTTGCGTTCGTGTATGTGCGCGTGTTTATGCGGTGACAGAATTATCATATTATCTCCAATAGGCACTCTAAGAGATTCAATTCCAATTCCACCGATCTTGACTTGCCTACGTTAGCCATTGAGTTAATTTTGATTTGGCCCAGAACATACGTAGATCCGTATTTCTGAAAAGAAGCCTGTCCGTCTCAAGAAGATTTTAGCAGCAGTGGGCAAGAATCAATGCAACGTACATACAATAGTGGACAAGAACTATTTAGCGTACATACAACAATGAATAAGAACCATTCAGCGTACATACAACAAAGAACAAGAACCATTCAGGGTAATACAACAATGGACAAGAACTATTCAACGTGCATACAACAGTCGACAAGAACCATGCAGCGTAACACAATAGAAAAAAACCCATTGCAAGTATTCAAATGAAATTTTGCTTGCATTTTTGTATGCATACATAAAAAATCTAATTAGATTTTCAGGTAATTACAGACATCGATTTTGTTTTACACCTTTAAAAACTTTTGTATTTATTTTAAATTTAAAATTGTTAGGCAAGATTAAACATAAATCTATCTAGGCCGAAAATATTAAAATAAATAGTCATATTTTTATTAATATGGAAATAAAAAAGATTATATGTTCCGAGAAATCCATCAATTTGTTTATTCCTTTAATTATTTTGTATTCACATTTTTTAAAAAACTTTTTGAATTTTTTACATTTTTAATATAAACCGTGTCATAAAGCTATTAAGAAAGAACAACTTGACGTCGTAGCAAAGAACAACTTGACGTCGATAAAGAAAAGAAAATGTCTCGTTTTTCTTTACATTGTGATGTGAGCAAAACCGAGACGATAAATATATAAATACAGACTTAAAAGTAGCACATATATTCATTTGGACCTCAAGACATTGAAGATAAGTTTTTCAATTGTCTGTATAGAACAGCAGTTTAAGACGACAAAATATGCACATCGTTTCCATTGATAAATTACTAGTCTGTTTACTTGCAAATCATACACAGCGGGAAACGTTTGCCTTGGCAAACTAGGCAGCAGCCAATGGCCCAGACCTGGAAGGGGGCCCCGGCCAGGTGCCGAAATGGTACACATTGAGGGCACAAGACACGGAAAATAATGTCAGTTTTTCCGAACGAAATAGAAAAAAATTGACCATATTTGATTATATGTAAATGTAAAAATTATAATGTGTAAAAAAATAGTATAGTTGATACTAGTTTATTTCGATTGAAAGTCTGCTTGTCTATTTTCTAAAGTCGAAGTACGTTAACTAAATAAAAAAAATAAAAGTAAAGTTTTTTGTGTGTGCTAAATTAGTGGTTAGAGCGTCCGGCCCGGAAGCGGGAGGTCGTGGGTTCGATCCTCGGCCGAGTCATACCAAAGGCTTGCAAAAATGGTACTAACAGCTGCCTCGCTTGACGCTCAGCATTAAGAGGTCAGTGTTAGGACTGGTCGGCCTTGTGTCAGGAACATGTGACTGGGTGGTAAATCATGCTACATGTCTGCGGCATGATGCCCCAGTGCAATACATCACTATAAACTACCTCAGTGCAGACATCGTAGCGATATGACTGATAAATTGTTATAAGCTACGTTCAAATCCTAAACATACCATTCATCTGCAGCTTGTTACATGTCATCCATGATTTCACGAAAGAAATACACCTCTCTACTCCATAGATGGTAGCATCAACATCGGTTGGGTGGCTAGACTTATATATTTGGGTGTCATCAGCGTACAATTGGTGAGACACTGGGTGTTGATCTAGGATACATGATAGCGGCTGAGTGTATAGAGTGAAGACAGCAAGTCTAAGAACAGACCCTTGTGGAACACCACAACATAGATCAACTTGGCTAGAATTGATTCCATTTGCAAATACAATTTGTGTCCTGTTGACTAAGTAGGACTTGAATCACTGTAATGCTGTATTCTGAATGCCAGAAACATTCTGGATACGGTGAAGTAAAATATAATGGTATATTGTGTGAAATGCTGCAGACAAATCAAGAAGGGTGAGGACTGTACTATTTCCACTATCCAAAGCAGAGAGAATATCATTAAATACTTCAAGAACAGTAGTTTCAGTAATGTGGCAATAGCGATATGCTAACTGAATATTGCTTTAAAGATTGTCTAAATTCAAATGAGATACAAGTTGGGTTAGAACAACTTTTTTTCTAAGATTGTTTTAAAAAATATGAACGGGATACGAATGGGAGATTAGAAACTGGCCGGTAGTTCTTAAATAGTTATGGTCAAGTGTTGGTGTCTTCAGCAGAGGCTTTACGATGGCAGTTTTAAAAAATGATGAGAATTCCGGCGATGAGGGAGAGGTATTAATAACATCAGTTAGTGAAGACAATTTTGGATCTAAGCATTCAAGCAGCAATGATGATGGAATTGGATCAAGTTCCCATGACTTTGCTGCACTTCTTCATCACGATTGTCCGTACTAAATATATATAGACAGGTGCAAATGCTCATAATGGTTGTCGCTGAAATTCTGTGTCGTAATTATATGATGATGAGTCAATTGAAAGAGTTTTTTCAAGGGAATTTCAAATGGTTTGAAAATAGGTCCAGAAGGTCTACTGGAGAGGAGGTAGTTGAAAGTGGTGTACATTTGTTCTTTGAAATTAGTTTGTTAGTGATCTCGAAGAGCTCCTTGCAGCTGCAACTCTCCGTAATCTTAGTACTGTAGTGGGATAATTTGGCTAAATGGACTATGTTTGTGAGGTTCTTTTCAGGGGCATCATATATTTGTTTATAACTAGTGAGCTTGGTTGAAAGCCAAAGCCTCTCTGCTTTACGGCAGTGTATTTTAGCAGCGCGAAGCTGGTCCCTGACACTGCTATACCATGGAGACACATTTTTAAAAAAATTGATACTCTGCGTTTGGTGGCTGGGGCATGTTTTTGAAGCAATGGACGCAGGCAGTTATCGTGTTGTTCTGCTGTAGGATGTTAGTAAGTTGTTAGGTTCTCTTGGATGTCATGCATGAATTTGGTTCGATTTATCATACGGATTTTTCTCTTTGTAGCAAATAAAAGTGGAGGATTAGGGACTGATACGCCAAGATGGCATATAATGCAGAGGTTATCTGATGCACGTTCGTGGGATGCAAGGGTGGATTGCAGCATATTATCATCAGGTCTAAGAAGAAACCAGTCTAAAATGTGACCAAGCTTATGGGTGGGTTGGTTAACTGACGTTTATGGGTATCTAGGACTGTCGAAGTGAAAGTTGAAATCTCCAAAAATAATTAGGTTGCCACCTATCAAATTTCCATACTCCAGAAGATTGGGAAACTGATCGAAAAAGAGATATTCAGTCAGCTTGTTTATTCTACTAGGAGCAGGGCTGTAGAAACAGAAATAAAGGACTGACCTTTGTTCCAGAGTGAGTGTTGTTTGAACTAGTCAAACGATGTATGGAATAAATTGAAGATTGTGTTGTATGTGAGACATTTTGTGATGGAATTCTTAGTTATGACAGCAATGCCACCTCTGTGAGACTTGCGGGGGAACGACTCGGTGGATTAAGCGGTGGGTGTTAAATCCGTGCACTTGGGCTCATTGCCTGATATTTTTAGCCATGTTTCTGTCAAGAAGAAGACGTCAATATTCTTGTCGTTGATAAAATTAACTATTTGCGCCTTTCAGGTGATTCTACTAGTTGGGCATTGAATAATGCAATACGTAGAGGTATCTCTGGGACAGTTGACACAACAGTTGACGATTTAAGATTACTTTGCACCAGGTTAAGACAGCAATCACATATATCATGAAAAAATAGCACAAAAACGGAAGAGCTACGTCATGCAGTTAAGCGATAGCGGCCATCTTTCCGGAAATCCAAAGGGTAACACAAGTGTATAAAAATGTCCATTAACATATTCCAACAGTATTGAAGACAATACGTAAACAAAATGTATAAAATTATACCCTGAAACATTCCAATAGTATGTCAGACATTAAGTAACAGAAATGCATTCAAATATACCCTGACATGTACAATTAGAACGTCCGACATTAGGTAACAAAAGTGTATGAAAATATATCCTGATGTCATCGAAATTTAAATCTTTTTGAACGTTTCATCATCGAATATATATTGCTTCTACTGAGTATAGTCATGTCTGATAACAGAAACACAAACAAAATCTTTTATACATATATTTTGACGGTTTATTATGTTACGTGCTTAGGCTCGAATAAACAGTAACATAGAAGAATGAAAATAACAAGCTCGTAAAAACTTAGTAAACAATTTATTGAGCACAAATATTTTCCAGAAAAGGAAAATAAACTTACGGTTTTAAGAATTAATTACAAAATTAATCCAAAAATAATTCAAAATATTATCCTCTAGAGAAATTGCAAAAGTACTGGTAATAAAATGTCCAAATAATTCCAAGTTTGAATACCAGCGAAGTATCCAAAATGAAAGACGATGTCAATGGATGAAGTCAGTTCTTGGTAATAAAATTATATGAGCACAATTCTTTTCTAGATAAATAACAAAATATTTCCTCTTGATCCAAACGAATTGAAATAATTTTCAATACAAGGTAATTTAAAATAACTCAAAACGACACACAACTTAGTATTCTAACAGCCCAAGTTCTACTCTATAGATCGCTCGAAAACATAATTTATATACCTGTTTTTACGTAAACAAGAAAGGGGTCACATGATCTTCTAGAACCTTTTAGAATAAAATTTACGTTCAAAACATCACGTGCCACCGTATGACCCAACTAAAAATGCTTATTTACAACTCTGAAGCCAGCTCAGAAATGAGGTCAACACCTGGTGTTTATTTGTAAAGTACAAGTCATCTCCCAATGAATAAATCTTAAACTTAAAATGTCAAATTTGAATCTGACAAACACACATAAATAAATATAAATGACTTATATCAAATATAGGTAACAATTAACAAACAAATGGGTTTTATATATAATTTATAGAAGACCTACTGTTTTCTAGTGTCACTCCCTCAACATTAGTCAGACTGCAGCGGTTTTCTGTCTGTCCTCCAGTGGCCATTTTTTCGTTGTAACAGATTGTCGTTGACAGTTACTGGGTCAAAGAAAAGTAAACCGTCACTCGAACACAATGCTGACACCAGGGTTAGACTGGAAAAGAGCAAACTTATGTCACGTGCATGCCTAATTTTGTCTTGTATACATTATTGTGGACGATTTGTTTTGTAAAGAAAATCAGTATTATTTTAGTATACATGAAAACAGACAAATCGTGTTCTATTGTATTATTCTACAAATATACAAACGTATTCAACGAACACTAATAATGTAATACTGTATTGAGGTTAAATACTTTTCAGCCAGAAGACTGTAGAGTAGAGGTCTTTTTTCACAAAAGGAACTTTATGAGTTAAAGCATTCTCATCAGCGGCACAAGCAGCATTTTCCAAAGTCCCAGTCTTGTGCTCGTCAAGGTAAGTCTTAATGTCATTATGGACACAGAGCAAGAACTCTTTATATAATACAAGGTGTGTGCGGCATTCATAATCAT